>JAUJPP010000011.1:131493-146546 GCA_030562195.1 Nipponacmea schrenckii
GGATCAAACTTCATGTTACGACTGTTTCAGCAGGTCATGCATGAGTTAGGTATTAAAAAGTGCCTACCATCCTCAGTCTCAGAGAGCTCTTGAACGTTTCCATCAGACGCTCAAGACAATGATATGATGAAAACTTACTGTTACCAGTACCAGAAAGACGGGGATGAAGGCCTCCATCTTTTGTTCGCTGCACGTGAGGCTATTCAGGAGACCTTTGGGTTCAGTCCTTTTGAACTGGTGTTTAGCCATACAGTTCGGGGACCATTTAAAGTTTGAAAGAGAAGTTGTTGACTTAGACTGATGAAATGAATCTTTTGGACTAAGTTTCCAAGTTTGAAGAAAGATTACAAAATTCGTGTAAATTAGCACAAGAAAATCAAAATGAAAGTGTTATATGATATATGATGCCAGGAACATATCTTTTAAGCCAGCTGATAAACTACTTGTATTTTTGCCTGTTCCTGGACATCCATTACAGGCTAAATTCTATGGCCCATGTGAAATAAAGAGCAAAATAATTAATTTGAATTATGTTGTTAAAACGCCAAGTCGGTGTAAAGATAAACGAGTTTGTCATATAAACATGTCAAAGGATTATGTTGATAGAAACCTTATTCCACCTTAGCCTCATTAAGTCATTTAAGTGTAGAGGGGATGACAGTGGTGTAGAATTCTCAGGAAAGGATTGTGGTGTGAGTATTCCAAAATACTCGCAAACCTTGATGTCAAGTTGGATCATCTGGAAACAAAGCCGAAAGTCGAAACAAGGGTTTTAATTCGGGAAATATGCAAACATATTTCCTGATGTGCCTTGGAAAACTAAGTCAGCTGTTCATGATGTTGAAGTAGGCGAGGCCAAACCAGTTAAACAGCATCCCTATCGTTTGAATCGGATCAGGCAGGAGTTCATGTGCAAAGAGTTACAATATATGTTGGACAATGAAATTGTCGAATCAAGCAATAGTGACTGGAGTTCCCCGTGTATTTTAGTGCCAAAGCCAGATTCAACCTACCGCTTATGTACAGACTTTCGAAAGGTGAATGCCCTCAGCAAAAGTGACTCATATCCTATCCCTAGAATTGACGATTGTATTGACAAAGTAGGTAGTGCTAAATTTGGCAATAAGCTAGATCTTTTGAAAGGCTACTGGCAAGTTCCTTTAACTGAGATCTCAGCCTTTGCGACACCTAATGGACTGAATCTGTACAAAGTCATGTCATTTGAGATGAATAATGCACCAGCTACATTTCAGAGAATGATGCGTTCACTTCTTCAAGACCTAGATGTCAGTGTGGTATACTTTGACGATGTAATTATATACAGTGACACTTGGGAAGACCACCTTCAACTTATAAAGTCTTTATTCGACAGACTAGCAACAGCCAACTTGACAGTGATTCTAGCAAAGAGTGAGTTTTGTCGAGTGACTGTGGATTATTTAGGTCACAAAGATGGGTAAGGTCATGTTCAGCCTATCATGGTTAAGGTTGAAGCAATTGTAAAGCTCCCGATCCCTATAAATAAAGATAGCTTGCCAGGCAAGGTAATATGCGCCCACTGGCAGCTTCGTTTTTGAATAAAAAATAAAATATACATATACTTTTTTTCTAGGGTGATAATTGTACAATATTACTAAGTTTCCTTGAAATCAGTCAAGAATTATACCATATAACAAGGCAATAACTCATTATAGATT
This sequence comes from Nipponacmea schrenckii, assembly GCA_030562195.1. NCBI lineage: Eukaryota > Metazoa > Mollusca > Gastropoda > Lottiidae > Nipponacmea > Nipponacmea schrenckii. Next base: position 133,191 of record JAUJPP010000011.1, read on the forward strand.
TTCGGTATTTTTGATTGTTAAATCAAATTGGGTGATAACAAACAATTTTAACAAAATTCATCAAAATCCGTAAGGAATTGTGCCTTGGAAAAACAAGTCAAAAACTGAACGGACAATAAAATTCATATTAAATATTTTGTGATATTTCTTTTCAATAGGGTTCATCCTTGAATGATAATTAAAAATTTCAGCATGTTCTGTCAAAATCTGTAAAGCATTGTGCATTCTTAGGTGTTTACGGGGTAAAATTTTGAAGATTTTTCAAAAACAGAGCAATAATTGATATTAAATATTTTAAGATTTATCTGCTTTTCAATAGGGTTCATCCTCAGGGGATGCCACATACTCCAGCCAAGTTCCGTTAAAATCAGTCAAGAAATGTGACTTAATACTTACATCAAGCGATTTCAAATTGTAAAATACAAATAAGCTCTAACATGTGGGTTTGATGTTGATTTACCAGACGCTTTTATTCTCAAACTGAATGGAATCGTCGCTCGCTCACTTTTTTTTAAAATTCAGAATATATTTTTTATTGTGGCTTTTTAAAATTTGGTAAAGTGTGGGATGCATACTTATGTAACTAATAGTCAATATTAAACACAAATATAAGCCGGTAGGACGAGTGTATTCTAACGCCTATTATCCCTTTAAACAATTTCAGCAAGTTTTGTCAAAATCGGTCAATAACTGTGCTTTGTAGAGTGTTTACAAGCCAAAAATTGAACGCGTTTTCCAAAACAAGGCTAATAACTAATATTAAATTTTTTTCCGATTTAACTGGTTTTCAATAGGCTTCATCCTTGGGTGATAAAAAATACTCAAGCCAAGTTTCATCAAAATCTATTAAGAATTGTTCTTTCAAGAGTGTTTACAAGCTAAAAATTGAACGCGTTTTCAAGAACAAGGGCAAAAATCATACTAAATGTGTTTAGATTTCGCTGATTTTCAATAGGGTTTATCCTTGAGTTATAACATACTCTCAAACCATGTTTCATCAAAATCAGTCAAGAATTGCACATTGTAGAGTGTTTACGAGCCATTCAAGAACAAGGGCAAGAACTCATAATAATTTTTGCGTGATCATAAACACTCATATGAAGTTTCATGTAAATCCGTCAAGAATTGCACCTTGTAGAGTGTTTACGAGCAATTGTGGACGGACCGACGGACGGACGGACGAACATTGGTGACGACAATATACGCCCCCCATTTCATGTGGGCGTACAAAAAAGAGTTGATTTCTAGGTAATGTGGGTTTTTATCGAAAATTCTGTCCAAATTTCTCTACGGTAGTGAGTCTATTTACTAATCTTCTACAAAAGAAGATGAAGTTTCAGTGGACCAAGAATTGTGATGATTCATTTAACAAGATCAAATGTTTGCTCATTAGTAGCCCATTTCTTTTAACTCCAGATTTTTCCAAACAATTTAAACTCGTTGTTGATGCAAGTGATATAGGGGTTGGGGCAGCTTTGTTCCAAGAAGATGACGATGGAGTAGATAGGGTAATTTCTTACTTCTCAAAGAAGATCAACAGAAATTACTCCACAATGGAGAAGCAGTGTCTTGCTTTGTTGTTAACATTCCAACATTTCGATGTTATTTAAATGTTACTGTACACCCTATTCTTGTATATGTTACATTGACTGATTCTTTAACTGGGCTACGATGTGGGAAGGGATCAGCAGAGGTGTTGTTATATAAGTGCATATGACACAGTGATGCATATTCTTTAGGTGAGATTGACTGATTCGTGAGCAGTACACTGTTAGTGACCAATATCAAAGATGAATTGACTTTATTTCATAGACTATGCCAGCAATAATAATATATAACAAGTACAAATAAATCAACAATTTAAACAAATCAACGACTTTTGTTTTAGCAGTTCAAACTGTTGTGGCACCTGCTGTTGCACAACACACCAGACTTGAAGCATTTGTACTTATTTGTTGCACACTGTTTTTGGCTATCTGAACAGTTACATCTTGTGAAGCCCTGGCCGCCACATTTAGATTCACTCTGAACAGCTTGTCTAAGTACAATTGCCTTCTCTGTTGAAATGTCATTAATGGTATAAAGTTTCTGCGGGCATGGGTCAAACTGACTCCTGGAATAGCGCTCTTTCAGGACACCTGCTTTCACGCCAATTCTATACATGTCATTTTCATATCTGTTCAATACAACGCCCATAATATTGTGTGGGTCACCTTTGCCTCGATCAACCATGGGGATTGGGACAATCACGTTATCTCCAGGGTTAGCAGCAGCATTGATCACACGACTGCGCTTAATCATTCTCCCTGCTTGGTTCAGCATTCCATCAGCAGCTCTCTTTCTACATGACATGATGTCAGCATGTTGCTTCTCAAGATGGTCGGCATCACTCGGAGATGGAGTGTCAGGCTCAGGTGTTGATGATGTCTCAGGTGATGTGTTGTCAGGCTCAGGTGCTGATGATGTCTCAGGTGATGTGTTGTCAGGAGTAGTAATAGAGCTTACAGATATCCGGCACCCCTCCGCTCCGAGCTACCGGATATCTGTAAGCTCTATTACTACTATTTGCCCACCCACCCTCCCTTTTAAATAACCAAAAAATGTCTTTAATAAACATTCACTTTGTAACTTCTGTTACATTATTTAATTGTTTAATCAATATTCTCTTAACAATAAACATTCTAGAATATTCTAGAACTTTATTTATTTACTGCGCAGTAGGTGACAGCTGTTGCACTCAGTTAAGGAAGCCATTTTGAAACATATAACAGGGTTTTATAAGTGGTCTGTGTTTTTCGTTAATTAATCTGTCTAATGAAGGGATTATCGGATTTTGATTGAGATATTTTGATAGTCAGGATGTCGGGGTAAGGAAAGTGTTCTTCAAGTTGTGTTTCTGTGTCGTTATACTCAAACTTTAAGTGTTTTCACTCACCGATTCCAAATTCTATCTTTCTGACCAAAAGGATGGTGGAGACAAGATTTGAGAAGGTAGATGAAGAGAGTGAAATTACATGAGAGGAAATTTGTGATACACCAGAGTTTTTTCTTTGATTTCTAACATATAACATTAATGAAGATAAATCCTTGATCCTTAATATATTAATTTTGTGGTAAAATTGTTGGAGTTCTACCCTGAGATAAAAATTTGGATGATCTCCATAATATTGTTGGAGTTCTACCCTGAGATAAAAATTTGGATGATCTCCATAATATTGTTGGAGTTCTACCCTGAGATAAAAATTTGGATGATCTCCATAATATATTATTATCACGATTGATACTAACAAAATCCCCCCATTCCCCCTTAGTTAATTCTACGAGACTTTCGAATTTATTTCGCTCTGTAGGATTAACATGAAAAGGGGTGAAGAATTTATATCTAGGATTTATCTTTATTAATGTTGTATGAAGGAATATCTCAGAATTGATTCTGGTCTATCACGAATTCCTTCTCTTGTAAGAGTAACTTTCTCTTTGTCTTCCTATCTCTTATATGTTTTCATTTCATCTAGGATCAGATTGATAGAAGGAAGAAGTGGGCGAAGGGTTTTAGGTTTTGTGTGACCACTATGTAACCCATTTTGGAGTGGCATGTTTCCAAAGCTTGATATCTTTGAACTGTTGAAATTCTTCTTCAACCTCCCATGATTTCTTCTACGGACAAACCAATTAATGGAAAAAACATTCCACAACCCTTACCATCAAAAGGGCTTCTAATTTACAAAAGAGTTATTTCCCTTTATTCGGGAATTCCAGTTTATCAAATCTACAAACGAGTGATTTCCCTTTAATCGGGAATTCCAGATTATCAAATCTACAAAAGAGTTATTTCCCTTCATTCGGGAATTCCAAATTATCAAATCTACTATATTAAAAACATGGGATTGATTTTAAAGCATGAAAAGGAAAAGTTCAATTACACTGGAGATGGTTTCTTCTCTGGATTGATGTCCCTTATACCAAAGGTTACATCCTTTGTAACTAAAAACAAAGACCTTATATCCTCGGGGGCAAAAGCGATTTCATCAGTCGGGGAGGCAGCGAGTTCAATTAGCAAATCTGTCCAACAAAAAATGAATTAGATGAATTGCGCAAAATAAGAGAACTCAGACATAATGCGAAACACGGAAAAGGATTTAAGGTGTTGGGATAAAGCCTAAATCCTGTTATGTAAAAATGGCAAAACTTGACCCGATCTTTCAACTTTATGAACCAATAGAATATACATTCAATAAGAAAAAAGAAGACTACATCATTATATCTCCAACTGTTGGGTCCAAATCTCAGATTAATGACGGAGGTAGAGTTACATTTGAAATCAATTCGTTGTCCAATTGGTTACTTCTTTCCGACGCTTACTTCCGCTGTGATTTCAAAATAAGCGATGGTGCCCCCAATCAAAATCGTTTTCCCCAACAGAAGGTAACATAAGAGAACAATTTCTTCCCCTCTTTATTTAGCGAAATGGTTTTAGAAGCCGGTTCAAATATAATTGAAACAATCAAACACCCAGGTGAGTTTGACACAATGCTTAAAACTCTTTTATATCCAAAAAATTATACAACGGCATCGGGTTGGATGCCAGACACGGGAGATGGGGAAATACAATCTCAACAAGAAAATGTAGCAGCAGACGCCGACCTGGCGGCAGTTAGAACTAGTGTTTACAATTTGATCAATATCACCAAATTTCAAAATAATGAAGGTTATAAACAGAGGGTTGTATTTTACAATAAACCTATTGATAGAAATAGCTGGGGTTCGTACATAAACTGGAGTCTCTACCCGTTGTTCGGATTACTTGAGCAAAATCCATCTTCAAAGATTAATAAATAACGATAGAATATTTTTTGGAGAAAACAATTCAAATGCTAAATTAGAAATAACCGATATCCAATTATACGTGCCAGTAATAACCCCAACAATCGAAGTAGAAACAAGACTTCTTAGTAGTTTGAAAAAAGATATTGAAATAACATTTTTAAGAAGAAATACGATTGGATCGATAACAATCATAGGGAAGAATTTCACATGGCAAGTGACGAATACCACAAAACCAGCCAGATATTTAATACTTGGTTTCAAAAATCTTCCAGATTCACAAACGAACAACAACAACCTTTTTAAAGTAACTGGTGACAACTTTGGAGATCCTAAAATAAAAAAGGTTCAAGTCAGATTAAACAAAGAAAATTATCCAAATCAACCTTTGAAAATTAATTCTGATACAAAAGACTTTAATGAGTTGTATAGAAACTATAAGCTCATGAGCGAATCATTTGGAAATGTACCACAGTTTAATTCTTTCGATTTTATTTTAAATTATCCTATATTTTGTTTTGATCTCTCTGCTCATAAAGAAGATTTGTTCAAAACAGTTGTCTGTATACATTGAAAAAACAGCTGGAGATATGGTAGGGTATTGTCTCTTGTTAGAGGAATCTCGTCATATCATAAATATAATGGATAGAAAGATGAATAGAATTGAATAAATTTCTAACTTTAAAAATGAAACCAGAAGTTTTAGTCGCTAAAATATTAGAATCAATCGAAAAAGGGAAACCGAAAACAATTACTTATAATGATATAAAGATACATATTTCACAATCGGTGATTAACAAACTAAAACATCATAAAGTACTGGACGATATTAATTATAATGAAATAGACAAACAAGCTAAAGAAGGTGGGTTTCTATTTCTTCCCCCATTAATTTTCGGCGGATTAGCAGCTGCAGGTGCTGTTGCCGGTGGGGCAAGTGGTATAGCTTCGGCGGTAAATAAGAAAAAAGCAGAAGAAGCTGAAGCCAGAGAAAAACGTAGACATAATTTAGAAATGGAAAAATTAGCCAGGGGTTCTGGGATCAAGGATATCTTAGCAAGTGTTAAACAATTCAATCACGCAACCAAGAAAACAGTAAAAGAAGGTTTGTCTAAGTTAATTGATCAAATCGATACGGGAGAAACTGAGATTCAAAAAGAAGGAGAGGGATTAATACTTAAACACATTCGCAGTGGTGATGGTTTATTTCTTTCAAAATATAAAGGAGAAGGTATTGTATTAAATCCTCATTAAAAAAAATGGCTGCCAAATTTAAACATTCAGATAGGTTTCCACAAAATCCAATGTTAATGTGTATTGTTGGTCAATCAGGATCAGGAAAAACTTAAGCTATAAGCAAGATGGCGGAGGGTGTGTGCCACGAATTTCTCTCTGTGTTTTGTAACAACTTTACAATGTAAACTACAAGTTTTTTCACCGAAAGGGCAACAATAATGTACTATATCATCTTCATGGATTAATATAGTGAAGCCAAAACTGTATTTTGTGAATATTACGTGTGGTATATGACCTAAAAATGGATGAAGACTTGTCTCCAAGTGAATTGACAGATACTCAAGGTAAACACACGAGTTTTATTGATATAAGCTGTCTTGAAGAAATAGTCCATAGAGTTGTCTCAGTTGCTGTCAAACAACTTGAATCTGATCTAAATAAAGCAATAGAAAAGAGACTTTCGAAAATCGAAAATAAAATATCATTTTTAGAAGAAGATCAAAAGGCAGTTGGGTTTGAGTTCGACAAATATGATGAACGAATACGTGATTTGGAGTCACAACTAAAAACCAGTGACAAAAAAAATTGATGAGCTGTTCAATCTAGTAAACGCCAATGAACAGTATTCACGCAAATCTCATATTCGTATTTTTGGTGTCATAGAAAAACCAAATGAAGACTGTGTATCCATCGCCAAATCTCTTTTCAAGGACAAATTAAACATTGAAAATGACATAATAATCGAAGTGGCTCATAGAGTAGGGGTATCAACCACTAACCCTAAACCACGCAGTATTATTGCCAAAATACTGAGAAGAGATCATAAACAGTTAGTTATGAGGAATAGGCGAAAACTTAAGGGTACGGGTGTATCAATAGCAGACGATATGACAGTTAAAAATGTTCAACTCCTCAATAAAGTGTCGAAACATCCAAGCGTGAAAAATGCTTGGTTTACAAACGGGAAAATCATCATCCAAGGCCACAACAACAATTCGTGTAAACTCATAAGTGACATGGATATAGACAAACAACTTTCTAAAGCATCAAAACACTATCGTTCGGCCTAACTTATTCTAGTGTTGTGACTAATCTCAGCCATGAACTCTGATTTCTAACCAACGCTTCATTCATTAATTGAAATCCATAAATAATGTTTAGAACCAAACTTTCGCATGACCAAATTAATTACTCTACAGACATTATATGTATATATATACGAGTCAATGAGGTCAACAGAAAATCAAAATTCGGCTCGCTGTTACTTCTCCCAATATAGTGTCACTCTCCTACGTTCCAAATTGATAAAATTACCTCCCTTGAATCGAATATGAAACTCTCTCCACATATTTGTTTAGTTACCCCATCGACCTTCGATAAAACGACACCCTTTTATCTATTTTCGAGATCTATTATTTTTACGATTTAGAAATACCGCAACTTAAAGACATTATTACGTCGTCTGAATGTATTCTCATTTCACAATTTTAAGTTTAAACAGCTTTTGATTCTATATATTCTATCATAGTGTAATTTAAACTGAATTGTTACTATGTTCACTTTGCACTACGTCTAAAGTTAAATGGAACCTGTGCAACAACTGTCACGGGTCTGTATATTACAGTGAACGCTCACAACAACACCGGATCTGATTGTCAACTTTCACCCTAAATGAGCCCGAGAAAATGTTGGAAGCAATTTAATTACCTTAAACAATATCTGCCTATAATATATTTGAATAGGCTTACTTCAAAATTCATTATTTTCACAATAATATGAATATGAAAATATGTATAATCTGTTAACAATGTCATGATCGGTGAAACCATTCCTGACATCTCTTTGTCCACTTGTATATTTTTCTTTTTTTTTCTGTGCTTATGACTTTTCGTTGTATAACTTGTAAACTTTGTTTTTTGCACTTCTACACACAAAGCACATTTTCTCTTCCAAAACTTTCTATGATGTTATGGACCCTTACTATAAAGTACCCAGTTGGAACCTGTATCTCGAATATCAGTTACAAAACATTCTTAACTGAGATTCAAGTGTTCACTTAACCCAGTAACCAAGATTTTTGTCACCTCTATTATCCAAGTAAGTTATTGCGAACTGCTGATCCTCATCTCAAATGATGTCTCACCGAACCCTGGTCCATATAGTAAAACACCCCCCGATACTTTAAACCTGTTTCACCTGAATACACGTAGTATCAGAACGAAATTGGACGACCTGTACACACTTGTACACGAATTTGACATCGTCTGTTTCACCGAAACACATCTCGACAACTCCGTTGAAGACAAAACACTATCATGGGATGGTTATCACCCTCCTCTTCGTAAAGATAGGGACGATGGTGGTGTGGTCATCTATGTTGCAGAGATACTTAAATGCAAGAGGAGGACTGAACTCGAACATCCCGATTTTGAATGCATATGGGATGAACTATCTCTGCCGCAGGGCCCTTTCTTGATTGCATGTTTTATCGCCCCCAACGATCATATCAAGATTTTTGGGACTATCTCGATTACTCTGTTGAGCAAAGCTACCAAACCACAAATCGAATAGTACTAACTGGAGATTTCAACGTTGACTTGCTTCAAAATAAATCCGGACGGTTGCAGGATCTCATATTATCTTACAATCTGATAAATGTCACCCAAAGAACCAACGCGGATCTCTCAGACTCGCTCTTCATTACTTGATCTTATTCTTGTGTTGAATCAGATTGACGTAAGTTTCGCCGAAACGTATGTCGTTAGTAAACATGTTTCAGATCACAAAGGTATTAGTTGTGAGATCAACTTTCCACTGAATAAAACACATTCCTTTTCTAGAGAGGTTCTCATCTACGAGCATGGTGACTTCGACAAGTTAAACAGTCTTCTGTTCGAATACAATTGGGATCAAAGACTAAACAATCTGGACACAAATAATGCATGTGCCCATTTCTACAATTTGCTAAGCGAATGTATTGATGAGACAATCCCGAAAAAGACAGTAACAATTAGACCTAATGACAAAGAATGGTTTAATTCTAAAATAAGTAAGGATATCAGACATCGAGAGAGACTACGAAAACATGCTAAACGAACGAATAAAAAATCTGACTTAGACAAATACAAAACGCAACGCAACAAGGTTAATAATTATAAAAAGGTTCTAAAGTCGAATTATGAGCAGCTAATATTAGATAACCTCACCGATAATAATAACCGAAACGAAACTTTTTTGGGAAAATTTACTAATAAACTGTTACGCCGAAACAAAAAATCCTCAATTCCACCATTACATAACAGTGATGGTTCTGTCTCTTTTACTGATCAAAACAAAGCAAATGCCTTAAATGACTTCTTTGGTTCTGTTTCTGACAATTATTCCACTGACGAACTTCCCATTTTCGAATCAAAAACAAACGCCACATTCAGTTTTCCAGAGATCCTCCGATCTGAAATCAAAGATGCGATCTCTTGTCTGAAACTGAAAAAAGCCTGCGGTCCGGATAGAATAAGTCATCAACTTCTCAAACAATGTTCAGAGTCAATTTCTATTCCACTCCAGGTTCTATTAAACAAATCTATAAGGGAGTGTGTTTTCCCGGAACACTGGATACCCCCACACTGCTCAGTGTTCACTGCAGAACTACTAGCTATCAGGGACGCCATAGCATGGCTATCCCTCAACTATACGGAACCTGCCGTAATCCTGTCTGACTCACTAAGTAGCCTTCAGTCTATTTCTAACAATTTTTCTAATTGTAGGTCAGAAGTTTTAACGAACATCCGAAGTATGATTCACAACTACCAAACCAACAACAACCACCAGATCGAACTATCATGGATCCCGTCGCACGTCTTCATCCCAGGAAACGAACAAGCTGACCGTGTTGCCAAGGGCAGTTTGGGTCTGGAGAACATCGAGCCTGTAAAATTCTCGTATGAAGAATTTTGCAGTCTCGTGTCCTCTAAGATCAACCAGAAATGGGACGACATGCTAAGGAACCTCAACACCGATAGATACCAGATTGATCCGAAGATACCAAACCAAACCAAAATTAACCATCCTTCTGTAGCCATCTGCAAACTGGTAACCAGACTACGCACCAACCATGTCATGCGAGACCATCAGTTCAATGCCATTAAATGCCGATGCGGACACGTTGCCACCAGGACGCATCTTCTCATTCAATGCACCGAATTGAAACCATCTCGTAAGACATTGACGGACTACCTGGAAACCAACGGCATACCAATCACCATACAGAATATTTTGGCTCACTGGTACAAAATAATGGAACTCATCTACCAATTTATTACCACATCTGTTTTTAACAGATAACCTAAGTTTCTTTTAAAATTTATATAATCAATTTTCAAAACAAGTTTCATAGCAGAAACAAAAGAGAACATCTTATTTTTTTATTTTTTTTTTTGTGAAAGCTTTCTTCTCTTCTTCTCTCCTTTCTCACGTCTCCTTTTCTTCTTTCTTTTAGGTCTTCAACTCTTCCAAGCACAGACAGATAATCAAACCAAACCAAACCAAACCAACAACCACCAACAACAACCACCATGATCATAACGAGTTTTGGAAGAATGTAGAAGACTGAATCACTCACGCCACACTATCCAGGGCCGAGTTTCACCGCCATTACATTCGTTCCGACCATATCGTACGATTTCTCAAACCACCACCAAACCAACAGTTTTCTAAATCATCCAATTGATTCTAAATCCACTACCAACGACCACCAAAGTGCAACTACCTAGTTTGCGATATCAGCAATTGCTGGAAGCGAACGTTAACTCGCCATTTACCTACCTACCTACCGGAACACTGGAAATTAGCCAATGTCATTCCGATTTTCAAGAAAGGTGATACATCCCTTCCATCAAACTACAGACCCATTTCTCTCCTAAGTACCATCAGCAAGCTCCTTGAAAGGATACTTTTCAAACACTTGTACAATTATTTCTACACTAACAAGCTCATTTACATTTATCAATCTGGTTTCAGGCCCCAACATTCGACGGTCCACCAACTGATAGAACTATATCACGATGTTGTTTCGTCTTATGAAAACCGTTTACTATCATGTTATGTGTTTTTTGACATCTCCAAAGCCTTTGATCGTGTCTACCATAGAGGATTGCTACATAAACTCAAATAATACGGCCTAGACGAACACACACTGAAATGGCTTTCTAGTTATATAACAAACAGAACACAGTCTGTGTCGATAAATGATTCGACATCAGAACAAATAACCGTGAAAGTCCCACAAGGGTCCGTCCTCGGTCCTTTTCTTTTCATCGTTTATATAAATGATATCCAAGAATCACTATCAAATCTTGCAAGGCTATTTGCAGATGACACTGCTCTTGGCTCTCACGGTACAACCGTTGAAGAGATTGAGGAATCTCTCAACCTTGATCTATTGCAAATACATGACTGGTCCAAGAAATGGCTCGTGAATTTCAATCCTGCAAAAACTAAAGTACTGATGTTCTCTCAAAACATGATTTGCCCAACCTATGGCTAGGCGACACTAAATTAGAAATTGTGTCCACTCATAGACATCTTGGTGTTACACTCTCGCATGATTTCAAATGGACACCCCATATCGACGCCATTGCTTCATCAGCCTCAAGGCAAATAGGCTTCTTGAGAGGTCAGAAGTACAAACTCAGTTGGTCAACCCTTGACAGAATCTACAAGACCTACATTAACCCCACCTTAGAATATGCATGCGAAGTATGGGGTGGTTGTCTGAACATCAACTGTGAAAAGTTAGAAAAATTGCAGTTGGAAGCGGCACGTGTTGTAACGGGATTACCCAAATTCACGAGCTCTAATTCGCTTTATATTGAGACCGGGTGGGAACCGCTGAATGAAAGACGCAAGAGACGACGACTAACTTCGTTTTATGACATCTATCACGAAAACTGTCCACAATATCTTTTAAATTTGTTAGACACTTTTAGAACACAAACTAATCATTATAACCTAAGAACAAACTACGATATCAAACCACCAAATACCAGAACGGCCACCTTTCAAAAATCATTTTTCCCTGCAACAATCAAAGATTGGAACAATCTTAAACCCGAAACAAGATCAGCAAGTACTAGAGGCAAATTCAAATCCCTTATCACCACCCCTCGTCATACACAGCAATCATTTTTACACAATGGGGATCGGAAATATGTTATTCTTCTACACAACTACGAAATAAAAGCAGTCCTCTGAAAGCTGATCTGTTCAAAGTAAACCTTGTACAAAACCAGAGTTGTTCTTGTGGCAATCCGAAAGAAGATGTTGTGCATTATCTTCTATATTGTCCGAACCATATAGAATCACGTCAGAAATATCTTTCATCCTACTTAACAGACAATACAAATCACCTTACATTCCTTTGGGGCGACAAAAATAAATACGACACTTATTAAAAATGTTTTAAAATTCATAAAAGCAAGTAAAAGGTTCTCAACATAATATGTAAATATATTGTACTTAGCATGGGTCCACCTGAACATTGTCACTCTCCGAACTTTCTTTGCACTTTCGTTAACTTTTCGAGCAAAGATCGTTCATCGACAATGACTTTAACAATCATAAATACCTAGCTTTGATTTTCCTCATCAACTCATTAAGCACTCAATGTTACATACACGAATGAATAAATGAGGAACGTCAAATTGCACAATTTTCTTTATCTGCACTTCGAGCACACATTCAACAATCTGTCTATGATAGTTATATGTTGGAAACGGCATTTTTGTAAGTTTTTGTAACTTTTGCCAAATCCATTTACTTTTGTTTGTAATAAAATATGTTTAAATCAAATCAGGAAAAACTCACCTCTTATTTAAGATGTTAACAACACCCAAATTATTAGATTTTAATTCCCTTTACGTTTATACATCAACTCCAGATCAATTATATTATCAATTTCCGAAAGCCTTAGATTATTTACAAAAAGAAGACATACAGCAAATATTTCGAATTTATGAACAGGATGAAGATGTTCAAAATGACAAAACTATTGAAGAATTTATAAATTATTGTATAAAAGAAAACAACCCATCATTATCACCAACTGATATTCAAGTTGTACTAACCAAGAATGTGAACGATTTAGATTTGTCTAATATCGATAAGAAAAAGGGAAAAAACCCGATCATTTTCGATGAAACAGTTCAACAAGAATTCTTTACTAAAGGAAGACATCACAATTGTCATTGTATATATCAATGTTTATTAGAAAGAACGCTAATTGTTTTATTTTGTTTGAAT
>JAUJPP010000011.1:147046-163331 GCA_030562195.1 Nipponacmea schrenckii
TTGGTGGTCGGCGATTGGTAGATGGTAGATCCCATAGGATCGACGGGCCCATGAGAGGGCATGGGAAATAATGCGGTCGATGGCTGGTTGTGATAAAGACTTGGTTCGGATGAAGGTCAGTTTCCCCTGCAGGGTTGCTTGGTAATGGTCGATCAGGGTCTGCGTTACCTTAGAGAGCCATGTCCGGTTGAGGGATCTAATATTGGCGTCAACAGCTGACGTTTTCATAGCTGGAGAATAAAACAATCCAATTCAGAGACTTTGCGCTTGAAGGTGAACGCGGGTTGACCTTGCTGTTGGAGGGTAAGGACTGCCAAATGGTGAAGACACTGCAAAACCTGGAAGAATATCTTAACAAAGGGTTCTTCCTCCTTATGAGTGGGAACTGATTGGCGTCTGTGGGTTGGTGTGCGTTTCTGATATTGGTGAGGCCGGTGGGTCTTTTTGGATGGGTAGGCTGTGTTGTGGGTAAGTCGATGGTTATCTCTGGATGAATAGGCAGTGTTGTGGGTAGGTCGTTGGTGTGGTGGGATATAAATGGCTTGATTGGTTGGTGGTCGGCGATTGGTAGATGGTAGATCCCATAGGATCGACGGGCCCATGAGAGGGCATGGGAAATAAGTGGGAACTGATTGGCGTCTGTGGGTTGGTGTGCGTTTCTGATATTGGTGAGGCCGGTGGGTCTTTTTGGATGGGTAGGCTGTGTTGTGGGTAAGTCGATGGTTATCTCTGGATGAATAGGCAGTGTTGTGGGTAGGTCGTTGGTGTGGTGGGATATAAATGGCTTGATTGGTTGGTGGTCGGCGATTGGTAGATGGTAGATCCCATAGGATCGACGGGCCCATGAGAGGGCATGGGAAATAATGCGGTCGATGGCTGGTTGTGATAAAGACTTGGTTCGGATGAAGGTCAGTTTCTCCTGCAGGGTTGCTTGGTAATGGTCGATCAGGGTCTGCGTTACCTTAGAGAGCCATGTCCGGTTGAGGGATCTAATATTGGCGTCAACAGCTGACGTTTTCATAGCTGGACGAATAAAACAATCCAATTCAGAGACTTTGCGCTTGAAGGTGAACGCGGGTTGACCTTGCTGTTGGAGGGTAAGGACTGCCAAATGTGAAGACACTGCAAAACCTGGAAGAATATCTTAACAAAGGGTTCTTCCTCCTTATGAGTGGGAACTGATTGGCGTCTGTGGGTTGGTGTGCGTTTCTGATATTGGTGAGGCCGGTGGGTCTTTTTGGATGGGTAGGCTGTGTTGTGGGTAAGTCGATGGTTATCTCTGGATGAATAGGCAGTGTTGTGGGTAGGTCGTTGGTGTGGTGGGATATAAATGGCTTGATTGGTTGGTGGTCGGCGATTGGTAGATGGTAGATCCCATAGGATCGACGGGCCCATGAGAGGGCATGGGAAATAAGTGGGAACTGATTGGCGTCTGTGGGTTGGTGTGCTTTCTGATATTGGTGAGGCGGTGGGTCTTTTTGGATGGGTAGGCTGTGTTGTGGGTAGTCGATGGTTATCTCTGGATGAATAGGCAGTGTTGTGGGTAGGTCGTTGGTGTGGTGGGATATAAATGGCTTGATTGGTTGGTGGTCGGCGATTGGTAGATGGTAGATCCCATAGGATCGACGGGCCCATGAGAGGGCATGGGAAATAATGCGGTCGATGGCTGGTTGTGATAAAGACTTGGTTCGGATGAAGGTCAGTTTCTCCTGCAGGGTTGCTTGGTAATGGTTGATCAGGGTCTGCGTTACCTTAGAGAGCCATGTCCGGTTGAGGGATCTAATATTGGCGTCAGCAGCTGACGTTTTCATAGCTGGACGAATAAAACAATCCAATTCAGAGACTTTGCGCTTGAATGTGAACGCGGGTTGACCTTGCTGTTGGAGGGTAAGGACTGCCAAATGGTGAAGACACTGCAAAACCTGGAAGAATATCTTAACAAAGGGTTCTTCCTCCTTATGAGTGGGAACTGATTGGCGTCTGTGGGTTGGTGTGCGTTTCTGATATTGGTGAGGCCGGTGGGTCTTTTTGGATGGGTAGGCTGTGTTGTGGGTAAGTCGATGGTTATCTCTGGATGAATAGGCAGTGTTGTGGGTAGGTCGTTGGTGTGGTGGGATATAAATGGCTTGATTGGTTGGTGGTCGGCGATTGGTAGATGGTAGATCCCATAGGATCGACGGGCCCATGAGAGGGCATGGGAAATAAGTGGGAACTGATTGGCGTCTGTGGGTTGGTGTGCGTTTCTGATATTGGTGAGGCAGGTGGGTCTTTTTGGATGGGTAGGCTGTGTTGTGGGTAAGTCGATGGTTATCTCTGGATGAATAGGCAGTGTTGTGGGTAGGTCGTTGGTGTGGTGGGATATAAATGGCTTGATTGGTTGGTGGTCGGCGATTGGTAGATGGTAGATCCCATAGGATCGACGGGCCCATGAGAGGGCATGGGAAATAATGCGGTCGATGGCTGGTTGTGATAAAGACTTGGTTCGGATGAAGGCCAGTTTCTCCTGCAGGGTTGCTTGGTAATGGTCGATCAGGGTCTGCGTTACCTTAGAGAGCCATGTCCGGTTGAGGGATCTAATATTGGCGTCAACAGCTGACGTTTTCATAGCTGGACGAATAAAACAATCCAATTCAGAGACTTTGCGCTTGAAGGTGAACGCGGGTTGACCTTGCTGTTGGAGGGTAAGGACTGCCAAATGGTGAAGACACTGCAAAACCTGGAAGAATATCTTAACAAAGGGTTCTTCCTCCTTATGAGTGGGAACTGATTGGCGTCTGTGGGTTGGTGTGCGTTTCTGATATTGGTCAGGCCGGTGGGTCTTTTTGGATGGGTAGGCTGTGTTGTGGGTAAGTCGATGGTTATCTCTGGATGAATAGGCAGTGTTGTGGGTAGGTCGTTGGTGTGGTGGGATATAAATGGCTTGATTGGTTGGTGGTCGGCGATTGGTAGATGGTAGATCCCATAGGATCGACGGGCCCATGAGAGGGCATGGGAAATAAGTGGGAACTGATTGGCGTCTGTGGGTTGGTGTGCGTTTCTGATATTGGTGAGGCCGGTGGGTCTTTTTGGATGGGTAGGCTGTGTTGTGGGTAAGTCGATGGTTATCTCTGGATGAATAGGCAGTGTTGTGGGTAGGTCGTTGGTGTGGTGGGATATAAATGGCTTGATTGGTTGGTGGTCGGCGATTGGTAGATGGTAGATCCCATAGGATCGACGGGCCCATGAGAGGGCATGGGAAATAATGCGGTCGATGGCTGGTTGTGATAAAGACTTGGTTCGGATGAAGGTCAGTTTCTCCTGCAGGGTTGCTTGGTAATGGTCGATCAGGGTCTGCGTTACCTTAGAGAGCCATGTCCGGTTGAGGGATCTAATATTGGCGTCAACAGCTGACGTTTTAATAGCTGGACGAATAAAACAATCCAATTCAGAGACTTTGCGCTTGAATGTGAACGCGGGTTGACCTTGCTGTTGGAGGGTAAGGACTGCCAAATGGTGAAGACACTGCAAAACCTGGAAGAATATCTTAACAAAGGGTTCTTCCTCCTTATGAGTGGGAACTGATTGGCGTCTGTGGGTTGGTGTGCGTTTCTGATATTGGTGAGGCCGGTGGGTCTTTTTGGATGGGTAGGCTGTGTTGTGGGTAAGTCGATGGTTATCTCTGGATGAATAGGCAGTGTTGTGGGTAGGTCGTTGGTGTGGTGGGATATAAATGGCTTGATTGGTTGGTGGTCGGCGATTGGTAGATGGTAGATCCCATAGGATCGACGGGCCCATGAGAGGGCATGGGAAATAAGTGGGAACTGATTGGCGTTTGTGGGTTTGGATGGGTAGGCTGTGTTGTGGGTAAGTCGATGGTTATCTCTGGATGAATAGGCAGTGTTGTGGGTAGGTCGTTGGTGTGGTGGGATATAAATGGCTTGATTGGTTGGTGGTCGGCGATTGGTAGATGGTAGATCCCATAGGATCGACGGGCCCATGAGAGGGCATGGGAAATAATGCGGTCGATGGCTGGTTGTGATAAAGACTTGGTTCGGATGAAGGTCAGTTTCTCCTGCAGGGTTGCTTGGTAATGGTCGATCAGGGTCTGCGTTACCTTAGAGAGCCATGTCCGGTTGAGGGATCTAATATTGGCGTCAACAGCTGACGTTTTAATAGCTGGACGAATAAAACAATCCAATTCAGAGACTTTGCGCTTGAATGTGAACGCGGGTTGACCTTGCTGTTGGAGGGTAAGGACTGCCAAATGGTGAAGACACTGCAAAACCTGGAAGAATATCTTAACAAAGGGTTCTTCCTCCTTATGAGTGGGAACTGATTGGCGTCTGTGGGTTGGTGTGCGTTTCTGATATTGGTGAGGCCGGTGGGTCTTTTTGGATGGGTAGGCTGTGTTGTGGGTAAGTCGATGGTTATCTCTGGATGAATAGGCAGTGTTGTGGGTAGGTCGTTGGTGTGGTGGGATATAAATGGCTTGATTGGTTGGTGGTCGGCGATTGGTAGATGGTAGATCCCATAGGATCGACGGGCCCATGAGAGGGCATGGGAAATAAGTGGGAACTGATTGGCGTCTGTGGGTTGGTGTGCGTTTCTGATATTGGTGAGGCCGGTGGGTCTTTTTGGATGGGTAGGCTGTGTTGTGGGTAAGTCGATGGTTATCTCTGGATGAATGGGGGGGGGGGGGGGGGGGGGGGGGGGGGGGGGGGGGGGGGGGGGGGGGGGGGGGGGGGGGGGGGGGGGGGGGGGGGGGGGGGGAAAAAAAAAAAAAAAAAAAAAAAAAAAAAAAAAAAAAAAAAAAAAAAAAAAAAAAAAAAAAATTTTGGGCGCTTGGGGGGGGCGCGGGTGACCGGGGGGTTTTTTTGGAGGGTAGGCTGTGGGGGGAAGCAGGGACCTGGAGAATACTTTGGGGTTCTTTTGGTGGGAAAAAAATGGCTTGTTGGTTGGGGGTGGCGTTTGTTTAATTGGTCAGGGCCCGGGGGTGGGTTCTTTTTTGGGGGGGGATGGGTAGGCTGTGTTGTGGGTAAGTCGATGGTTATCTCTGGATGAATAGGCAGTGTTGTGGGTAGGTCGTTGGTGTGGTGGGATATAAAGGGCTTGATTGGTTGGTGGTCGGCGATTGGTAGATGGTAGATCCCATAGGATCGACGGGCCCATGAGAGGGCATGGGAAATAATGCGGTCGATGGCTGGTTGTGATAAAGACTTGGTTCGGATGAAGGTCATTTTCCCCCTGCAGGGTTGCTTGGTAATGGTCGATCAGGGTCTGCGTTACCTTAGAGAGCCATGTCCGGTTGAGGGATCTAATATTGGCGTCAACAGCTGCGTTTTCATAGCTGGAGAAAAAAACAATCCAATTCAGAGACTTTGCGCTTGAAGGTGAACGCGGGTTGACCTTGCTGTTGGAGGGTAAGGACTGCCAAATGGTGAAGACACTGCAAAACCTGGAAGAATATCTTAACAAAGGGTTCTTCCTCCTTATGAGTGGGAACTGATTGGCGTCTGTGGGTTGGTGTGCGTTTCTGATATTGGTGAGGCCGGTGGGTTTTTTTGGATGGGTAGGCTGTGTTGTGGGTAAGTCGATGGTTATCTCTGGATGAATAGGCAGTGTTGGGGGGTAGGTCGTTGGTGTGGTGGGATATAAATGGCTTGATTGGTTGGTGGTCGGCGATTGGTAGTTTTCCCATAGGATCGACGGGCCCATGAGAGGGCATGGGAAATAAGTGGGAACTGATTGGCGTCTGTGGGTTGGTGTGCTTTCTGATATTGGTGAGGCCGGGGGGTCTTTTTGGATGGGTAGGCTGTGTTGTGGGTAAGTCGATGGTTATCTCTGGATGAATAGGCAGTGTTGTGGGTAGGTCGTTGGTGTGGTGGGATATAAATGGCTTGATTGGTTGGTGGTCGGCGATTGGTAGATGGTAGATCCCATAGGATCGACGGGCCCATGAGAGGGCAGGGGAAATAATGCGGTCGATGGCTGGTTGTGATAAAGACTTGGTTCGGATGAAGGTCAGTTTCTCCTGCAGGGTTGCTTGGTAATGGTGATCAGGGTCTGCGTTACCTTAGAGAGCCATGTCCGGTTGAGGGATCTAATATTGGCGTAAACAGCTGACGTTTTCATAGCTGGACGAATAAAACAATCCAATTCAGAGACTTTGCGCTTGTTGACCTTGCTGTTGGAGGGTAAGGACTGCCAAATGGTGAAGACACTGCAAAACCTGGAAGAATATCTTAACAAAGGGTTCTTCCTCCTTATGAGTGGGAACTGATTGGCGTCTGTGGGTTGGTGTGCGTTTCTGATATTGGTGAGGCCGGTGGGTCTTTTTGGATGGGTAGGCTGTGTTGTGGGTAAGTCGATGGTTATCTCTGGATGAATAGGCAGTGTTGTGGGTAGGTCGTTGGTGTGGTGGGATATAAATGGCTTGATTGGTTGGTGGTCGGCGATTGGTAGATGGTAGATCCCATAGGATCGACGGGCCCATGAGAGGGCATGGGAAATAAGTGGGAACTGATTGGCGTCTGTGGGTTGGTGTGCGTTTCTGATATTGGTGAGGCCGGTGGGTCTTTTTGGATGGGTAGGCTGTGTTGTGGGTAAGTCGATGGTTATCTCTGGATGTATAGGCAGTGTTGTGGGTAGGTCGTTGGTGTGGTGGGATATAAATGGCTTGATTGGTTGGTGGTCGGCGATTGGTAGATGGTAGATCCCATAGGATCGACGGGCCCATGAGAGGGCATGGGAAATAATGCGGTCGATGGCTGGTTGTGATAAAGACTTGGTTCGGATGAAGGTCAGTTTCTCCTGCAGGGTTGCTTGGTAATGGTCGATCAGGGTCTGCGTTACCTTAGAGAGCCATGTCCGGTTGAGGGATCTAATATTGGCGTCAACAGCTGACGTTTTCATAGCTGACGAATAAAACAATCCAATTCAGAGACTTTGCGCTTGAAGGTGAACGCGGGTTGACCTTGCTGTTGGAGGGTAAGGACTGCCAAATGGTGAAGACACTGCAAAACCTGGAAGAATATCTTAACAAAGGGTTCTTCCTCCTTATGAGTGGGAACTGATTGGCGTCTGTGGGTTGGTGTGCGTTTCTGATATTGGTGAGGCCGGTGGGTCTTTTTGGATGGGTAGGCTGTGTTGTGGGTAAGTCGATGGTTATCTCTGGATGAATAGGCAGTGTTGTGGGTAGGTCGTTGGTGTGGTGGGATATAAATGGCTTGATTGGTTGGTGGTCGGCGATTGGTAGATGGTAGATCCCATAGGATCGACGGGCCCATGAGAGGGCATGGGAAATAAGTGGGAACTGATTGGCGTCTGTGGGTTGGTGTGCGTTTCTGATATTGGTGAGGCCGGTGGGTCTTTTTGGATGGGTAGGCTATGTTGTGGGTAAGTCGATGGTTATCTCTGGATGAATAGGCAGTGTTGTGGGTAGGTCGTTGGTGTGGTGGGATATAAATGGCTTGATTGGTTGGTTGTCGGCGATTGGTAGATGGTAGATCCCATAGGATCGACGGGCCCATGAGAGGGCATGGGAAATAATGCGGTCGATGGCTGGTTGTGATAAAGACTTGGTTCGGATGAAGGTCAGTTTCTCCTGCAGGGTTGCTTGGTAATGGTCGATCAGGGTCTGCGTTACCTTAGAGAGCCATGTCCGGTTGAGGGATCTAATATTGGCGTCAACAGCTGACGTTTTAATAGCTGGACGAATAAAACAATCTAATTCAGAGACTTTGCGCTTGAAGGTGAACGCGGGTTGACCTTGCTGTTGGAGGGTAAGGACTGCCAAATGGTGAAGACACTGCAAAACCTGGAAGAATATCTTAACAAAGGGTTCTTCCTCCTTATGAGTGGGAACTGATTGGCGTCTGTGGGTTGGTGTGCGTTTCTGATATTGGTGAGGCCGGTGGGTCTTTTTGGATGGGTAGGCTGTGTTGTGGGTAAGTCGATGGTTATCTCTGGATGAATAGGCAGTGTTGTGGGTAGGTCGTTGGTGTGGTGGGATATAAATGGCTTGATTGGTTGGTGGTCGGCGATTGGTAGATGGTAGATCCCATAGGATCGACGGGCCCATGAGAGGGCATGGGAAATAAGTGGGAACTGATTGGCGTCTGTGGGTTGGTGTGCGTTTCTGATATTGGTGAGGCCGGTGGGTCTTTTTGGATGGGTAGGCTGTGTTGTGGGTAAGTCGATGGTTATCTCTGGATGAATAGGCAGTGTTGTGGGTAGGTCGTTGGTGTGGTGGGATATAAATGGCTTGATTGGTTGGTGGTCGGCGATTGGTAGATGGTAGATCCCATAGGATCGACGGGCCCATGAGAGGGCATGGGAAATAATGCGGTCGATGGCTGGTTGTGATAAAGACTTGGTTCGGATGAAGGTCAGTTTCTCCTGCAGGGTTGCTTGGTAATGGTCGATCAGGGTCTGCGTTACCTTAGAGAGCCATGTCCGGTTGAGGGATCTAATATTGGCGTCAATAATGTAGAAAAGCAAAACAAAAACTTACATAAATGACACGAACCGGTTTTCGAAATATTATTCTTTATCAAGTGTCGAGAAATAGAAAATTTTGATGGTGATTTATACTATTTAGATGAAAATATAAGTGAAAAATGCAAAAATATATTAATTAAATAACACTACCAATAATGTAGAAAAGCAAAACAAAAACTTACATAAATGACACGAACCGGTTTTCGAAATATTATTCTTTATCAAGTGTCGAGAAATAGAAAATTTTGGTGGTGATTTATACTATTTGAGATAATTGTTAATTAATTGAGTAAATCATGTCATATGTTTGATCAAATGAGGATTTAGTGATTGAATTAAAAATTGGATTTTAAGGATAAATTTTGATTATACCTGAGTACCAGGATTAGGGTACTAAGAGTACAATTTACATATAAGAAAAACATAAAAAATAAAAGAATAAAGAAATAAATTATGGATTGGATTAATGAGAACTAATTAAAAATTTTGATTATATCTGATTAGTAATCAAGATGGATTAGGTTATCTCGGGTACAATTTACAACAAAGAAATACAAACTATAACAATGAAAAAAGTAATCAAATAATAATATAATGGGGACTAATGCAATTTTTTAGGGCGGAAGTTTGTTACATGTACAGAGGAACAAATTTCATTATCAATACATATACAATATATACAAAACTCAAATAAAAATTAAAAGCGTGAAAAATACATAAAGAGGATGATATAATACAAGGAATCCCAAGTCAAAATAAGTTATCTGGTCTGGCCTGGCACGGACAGTATTAGATTTCGGGGAAGGGAGGGATTGAATCTCCCAAATGTACAGGCCTAGGGTGGAACAAATATCTTATTGAGAAATTGGGATCTGGATCTGTTGGATGATTTTCTTCTCTTCTGATCTGAAATTAGAAAAAATAAAATAACTCGCCCGATGGGCGAGTAGTATAGTACCTGTTAAGTACAGATTATTTTTAGTTTGCTATGAACAAGGTTGTCATTTAAGTTCTGATTTTTTGAATATGCCACTATCATCTTCTGTTTATAGACATGAGGAAATTTCTCTTGAAGACTCTTATAATGGGTTTGAACTATCTTACTTGCTTTATTACTGGTTGTATTAAATGGAACTACAAAGGGTGCTATGCCTACACTGTGGTGAATATTAAGTCCTATGGGTCTTGCTGTATTCAATGTCTCAATCCAATGGGCTTCTCTAGATTGACGGAATTTGGTAGTTTCATCTTCGGGCAAGTCGATTTCTATGCGCTCAATTGGGGTTAGGGTGAGATCGTCAAGTGAATGGTCGTCAAGATTGAAATGGTTAGAAACAGGCTTGTCTTTTTTTAATTTAATATCTGATCTGTGAGCATTAAAACGAGTGCGTAATTTGTTCTTTGTTTCCCCGATATATTGTTTGGGACATTTTTTACATGAAATTAAGTATATTACATTCGAGTTTTCACATGTTAGGTGCTCTTGGATCGGGTATCTTTTATTCGTAGAGTTACTTTGAAAATAATGCGTTTCTGATATAAAGGGACATGTTTTGCATCTGGTTGACATACATGGGGCACTCCTTAAACCTGGAGGCCCTTCGGCATAAAGTCTATTTTTAGCTGCTAACTGTGCTAATGTGGAATTTTTTATGTTTCGTAAAAATCGTTTAGAGTATCCACGCTCTTTCAGTTTTTAGAAAACAATCGTACAGGCTTGGTTGAAATCAGAAGGCCTTGTGCAAATTCGGTGAAATCGTAAAACTTGTGACTTAATAATTCCAGAAAATGTATGTTTTGGATGAAATGAGCTCTTATGCAAAAGTTGATGAGTGTCGGTTTCTTTGAAATATACTTTAATATCTAATTTATTAGTCTCCGCTATGGAATCACCTTTAAAAACAGTAGTATCGAGAAAATCTATGCTTTTGTGACTGACACTGGCTGTTAGTTTGATGGACGGGTGGTGGCTGTTGAGGATTTCAAAAAATTGCCAAAATTGTTCTATGGAGTAAGTCTAGAGTTTAGATCAATGGTGGCTCACTGTTAGAGTGTCTCATTCGACCAGTTAGTTAGACAGGATAGTTTAGATCAATGGTGGGTCACTGTTAGAGTGTCTCATTCCACCAGCTAGTTAGACAGGATGGTTTAGATCAATGGTGGCTCACTGTTAGCGTGTCTCATTCGACCAGTTAGTTAGACAGGATAGTTTAGATCAATGGTGGCTCACTGTTAGAGTGTCTCATTCGACCAGTTAGTTAGACAGGATAGTTTAGATCAATGGTGACAAACTAGTACCGTGTCACAATCTGACGGCTAGTTGGACTACTCGGCTTTTTGACCCGGATATAATTGTATCTATAAAGCTATCGGTTAGTGTATGTTTATCAACAAAAGCCAATCAAACACTCATCAAACGGATCTTAATTAACTCCAATTACATTCAATTTGGCCAAGTGGGGATTCCTTGAGCTAATTGATAACGGTTTCAGAGACCGAGATCGTACGACTATTCAAAGTTGTTATATATTTTGCCAATCTTCGCCGAAGAAGTTACGTAAATTTCAAATTTGTCAGCTAGAGTGTAAATGTCTCAAATTCAATCCGCTGTAGTCCGATTAGCGTCACGTATTGCTACTGTCAGTGTGCTAATTCACTGATAAGGACAAAGTTCACACGATTTTTGATATCTGTGAGGCAGGTCCGAGTTATCTTTGACATTGATCCGAGTTATCTTCGACATTGATCCGAGTTATCTTCGACATTGATCCGAGTTATCTTCGACATTGATCCGAGTTATCTTCGACATTGATCCGAGTTGTCTTCGACATTGATCCGAGTTGTCTTCGACATTGATCCGAGTTATCTTCGACATTGATCCGAGTTGTCTTCGACATTGATTCGAGTTATCTTCGACATTGATCCGAGTTATCTTCGACATTGATCCGAGTTGTCTTCGACATTGATCCGAGTTGTCTTCGACATTGATCCGAGTTGTCTTCGACATTGATCCGAGTTGTCTTCGACATTGATCCGAGTTATCTTCGACCTTGATCCGAGTTATCTTCGACATTGATCCGAGTTGTCTTCGACATTGATCCGAGTTATCTTCGACATTGATCCGATTTGTCTTCGACATTGATCCTATTTGTCTTCGACATTGATCCGAGTTATCTTCGACATTGATCCGAGTTATCTTCGACATTGATCCGAGTTGTCTTCGGACCATTGGGGAATTTCCGAGTTGTCTTCGACATTGATCCGAGTTGTCTTCGACATTGATCCGAGTTGTCTTCGACATTGATCCGAGTTGTCTTCGACATTGATCCGAGTTGTCTTCGACATTGATCCGAGTTGTCTTCGACATTGATCCGAGTTATCTTCGACATTGATCCGAGTTATCTTCGACATTGATCCGAGTTATCTTCGACATTGATCCGAGTTATCTTCGACTTGATCCGAGTTATCTTCGACATTGATTCGAGTTTTCTTCGACATTGATCCGAGTTGTCTTCGACATTGATCCGAGTTGTCTTCGACATTGATCCGAGTTATCTTCGACATTGATCCGAGTTGTCTTCGACATTGATCCGAGTTATCTTCGACATTGATCCGAAACGTAACAGTAACTTAACAATAGTATATATAAATCTATGGAAAAAAACAATTAAATACGACAGAAACGACGAGTGTTGTAATGACCGCATTGAAAACAGTTTTTGGTTAAATGGGGTTTTTGGCTAACTGGTCACGATTGTTGAGGCCTACATGCAGAATGATCGTAGCCGGTTTAGATCATGGTCGTAAGATTCAAGGATGGATTGGATGTGGTGGATTTGGGCACCAGGATACGAGTGTATTTCGGTGTCTGGAGCTGTTTTGGTAATTCGGTTGAGGTTTGAGGACCCAATAATTAAAGTAGATTTCTGTAGAGCAGGTAGATTCCATGATGACTTGTCCTTGGTTTGGTGATAAAAGGGTTTGGTAGCGGATATAATGGTTGTCGACGGGGTGATAGGTACTGGATTGGTAGTTGTTACAAATGTGGCATTGGGTACGGACTGAGATCTGGTTCGTGGTGGAGATGGTCTGGGCACACTTGACCTGGTTGGAGAATTCGGGGTGGTTTGTTGATCCAAAAACTTACAGAAGGAAGAAAGGTCGACCGAACTTGGGTCACGTGGTGAAGATTCAGATGGTGTAGGCGAGGAATCTGAAAGGGAAAAGAGAAGGGGGGTACCTTCTCTACGAGAACGTTTACCAAAGTCTGCTGGACTAGGGGATGGTGAACTGCGGGCTCGTTTAGGTGTCTGGTTCGACATGGTGGTGACTCTTGTTGGTGCGGGTGTTAGTGGACCAATCTCCATTTCAGTTGGTAAGGATATGGTTACTCTGGTTTTGGGTTTTCGTTGATCTTTTGGTAGAATTTGGCAATCACAGGTTGAGTTAGACGTTTCCCATAGGATCGACGGGCCCATGAGAGTGCATGGGAAATAATGCGGTCGATGGCTGGTTGTGATAAAGACTTGGTTCTGATGAAGGTGAGTTTCTCCTGCAGGGTTGCTTGGTAATGGTCGATCAGGGTCTGCGTTACCTTAGAGAGCCATGTCCGGTTGGGGGATCTAATATTGGCGTCAACAGCTGACGTTTTCATAGCTGGACGAATAAAACAATCCAATTCAGAGACTTTGCGCTTGAAGGTGAACGCGGGTTGACCTTGCTGTTGGAGGGTAAGGATTGCCAAATGGTGAAGACACTGCAAAACCTGGAAGAATATCTTAACAAAGGGTTCTTCCTCCTTATGAGTGGGAACTGGTTGGCGTCTGTGGGTTTGTGTGCGTTTCTGATATTGGTGAGGCCGGTGGTTATTTTTGGATGGGTAGGCTGTGTTGTGGGTAGGTCGATGGTTATCTCTGGATGAATAGGCAGTGTTGTGGGTAGGTCGTTGGTGTGGTGGGATATAAATGGCTTGATTGGTTGGTGGTCGGCGATTGGTAGATGGTAGAGGTCGATGGAATACTGGGCCGTTATAGGGTTCGTGATGTTGGTTTGGATGGCGATAAGTGTTGCGATGTCTGGCTTCTTGCCAGTGGTTGTCAAAGTTGTGGAGCATAATGAAAATAAGTCTAGGTTAGAAGGGGAATGTTCAGTTGTATTTAAATAATTGTGAAATTTTAATATGTTAGCGTAAAATGTAGGAATCAGGTATGCAAAAGAAGACGGATTGGGTGTTGGAAATAAAGAAAGATGAAAATATAAGTGAAAAATGCAAAAATATATATTAATTAAATAACACTAACAATAATGTAGAAAAGCAAAACAAAAACTTACATAAATGACACGAACCGGTTTTCGAAATATTATTCTTTATCAAGTGTCGAGAAATAGTAAAGATTAAAATTTTGGTGGTGATTTATACTATTTGAGATAATTGTTAATTAATTGAGTAAATCATGTCATATGTTTGATCAAATGAGGATTTAGTGATTGAATTAAAAATTGGATTTTAAGGATAAATTTTGATTATACCTGAGTACCAGGATTAGGGGACTAAGAGTACAATTTACATATAAGAAAAACATAAAAAATAAAAGAATAAAGAAATAAATTATGGATTGGATTAATGAGAACTAATTAAAAATTTTGATTATATCTGATTAGTAATCAAGATGGATTAGGTTATCTCGGGTACAATTTACAACAAAGAAATACAAACTATAACAATGAAAAAAGTAATCAAATAATAATATAATGGGGACTAATGCAATTTTTTAGGGCGGAAGTTTGTTACATGTACAGAGGAACAAATTTCATTATCAATACATATACAATATATACAAAACTCAAATAAAAATTAAAAGCGTGAAAAATACATAAAGAGGATGATATAATACAAGGAATCCCAAGTCAAAATAAGTTATCTGGTCTGGCCTGGCACGGACAGTATTAGATTTCGGGGAAGGGAGGGATTGAATCTCCCAAATGTACAGGCCTAGGGTGGAACAAATATCTTATTGAGAAATTGGGATCTGGATCTGTTGGATGATTTTCTTCTCTTCTGATCTGAAATTAGAAAAAAAAAAATAACTCGCCCGATGGGCGAGTAGTATAGTACCTGTTAAGTACAGATTATTTTTAGTTTGCTATGAACAAGGTTGTCATTTAAGTTCTGATTTTTTGAATATGCCACTATCATCTTCTGTTTATAGACATGAGGAAATTTCTCTTGAAGACTCTTATAATGGGTTTGAACTATCTTACTTGCTTTATTACTGGTTGTATTAAATGGAACTACAAAGGGTGCTATGCCTACACTGTGGTGAATATTAAGTCCTATGGGTCTTGCTGTATTCAATGTCTCAATCCAATGGGCTTCTCTAGATTGACGGAATTTGGTAGTTTCATCTTCGGGGATGTCGATTTCTATGCGCTCAATTGGGGTTAGGGTGAGATCGTCAAGTGAATGGTCGTCAAGATTGAAATGGTTAGAAACAGGCTTGTCTTTTTTTAATTTAATATCTGATCTGTGAGCATTAAAACGAGTGCGTAATTTGTTCTTTGTTTCCCCGATATATTGTTTGGGACATTTTTTACATGAAATTAAGTATATTACATTCGAGTTTTCACATGTTAGGTGCTCTTGGATCGGGTATCTTTTATTCGTAGAGTTACTTTGAAAATAATGCGTTTCTGATATAAAGGGACATGTTTTGCATCTGGTTGACATACATGGGGCACTCCTTAAACCTGGAGGCCCTTCGGCATAAAGTCTATTTTTTGCTGCTAACTGTGCTAATGTGGAATTTTTTATGTTTCGTAAAAATCGTTTAGAGTATCCACGCTCTTTCAGTTTTGAGAAAACAATCGTACAGGCTTGGTTGAAATCAGAAGGCCTTGTGCAAATTCGGTGAAATCGTAAAACTTGTGACTTAATAATTCCAGAAAATGTATGTTTTGGATGAAATGAGCTCTTATGCAAAAGTTGATGAGTGTCGGTTTCTTTGAAATATACTTTAATATCTAATTTATTAGTCTCCGCTATGGAATCACCTTTAAAAACAGTAGTATCGAGAAAATCTATGCTTTTGTGACTGACACTGGCTGTTAGTTTGATGGACGGGTGGTGGTTGTTGAGGATTTCAAAAAAATTTCCAAAATTGTTCTATGGAGTAAGTCTAGAGTTTAGATCAATGGTGGCTTACTGTTAGAGTGTCTCATTCCACCAGTTAGTTAGACAGGATAGTTTAGATCAATGGTGGGTCACTGTTAGAGTGTCTCATTCCACCAGTTAGTTAGACAGGAAGGTTTAGATCAATGGTGGCTCACTGTTATCGTGTCTCATTCCACCACCTAGTTAGACAGGATAGTTTAGATCAATGGTGGCTCAATGTTAGAGTGTCTCATTCGACCAGTTAGTTAGACAGGATAGTTTAGATCAAAGGTGACAAACTAGTACCGTGTCACAATCTGACGGCTAGTTGGACTACTCGGCTTTTTGACCCGGATATAATTGTATCTATAAAGCTATCGGTTAGTGTATGTTTATCAACAAAAGCCAATCAAACACTCATCAAACGGATCTTAATTAACTCCAATTACATTCAATTTGGCCAAGTGGGGATTCCTTGAGCTAATTGATAACGGTTTCAGAGACCGAGATCGTACGACTATTCAAAGTTGTTATATATTTTGCCAATCTTCGCCGAAGAAGTTACGTAAATTTCAAATTTGTCAGCTAGAGTGTAAATGTCTCAAATTCAATCCGCTGTAGTCCGATTAGCGTCACGTATTGCTACTGTCAGTGTGC
>JAUJPP010000011.1:163831-189197 GCA_030562195.1 Nipponacmea schrenckii
GTAGTATTCGTCACTTGCCATGTGAAATTCCCCCCTGTGATGGTTATTGATCCAATCGTATTTCTTCTTAAAAATGCTATTTCGATATCTTTTTTCAAACTACTAAGAAGTCTTGTTTCTACTTCGATTGTTGGGGTTATTACTGGGACATATAATTGAATATTGGTTATTTCTAATTTAGCATTTGAATTGTCTTCTCCAAAAAATATTCTATCGTTATTTATTAATCTTTGAAGATGGATTTTGAAGGGTAGACCAATGTAAACTTTTCTGTGTTCAAGTAAACCAAATAAGGGATAGAGGGGCCAGTTTATGTAAGAAATCCACCTATTCCCAACACGCTTATTGTAAAATACCACCCTCTTTTTGAACCCTTCATTATTTTGAAATTTTGTGATATTGGCCAAATTGATAACAGCGGTTCTAACTGCCGCTTCATTGGCATCAGCTGCTACATTTTCTTGTTGAGATTGTACTCCCCCATCTCCAGTATCTGGTATCCAACCTGATGATGTGGTATAATCTTTTGGAAAAAGTAATGTTTTCAATATAGTGTCAAATTCGCCTGGGTGTTTGATTGTTTCAATCGTATTTGAACCGGCTTCTAAAACCATTTCACTGAATAAAGAGGGGAAGAAATTGTTTTCCAGGCTAAGGTTCTGTTGAGGCACACGATTTTGGTTGGGCGTTCCGTCTTTAATTTTGAAATCACAGCGGAAGTAAGCGTCGGAAAGAAGTAGCCAATTGGACAATGAATTGATTTCAAACGTAACTCTACCCCCGTCATTAATCTGACTTTTGGACCCGACGGTGGGGGATATAATGATGTAGTCTTCTTTTTTCTTATTGAATGTATATTCTATTGGTTCATAAAGTTGAAAGATTGGATCAAGTTTTGCCATTTTTAATAACAGGATTTAGACCTTATCCCAACACCAATGTATACCAAGCTTTATTAAGATCGGATAAAAACTGTAGCCTCTATTGTGGATACAACTCAAATTTGACGCGTTTTTACTAAGTCAAGTGCAATAACTCAAAATCCGTTCATTCGTTAAATTCCATTTTCGAACTTGACCGAGATATCCTTAATATATACATGTATACCAAGTTTCATTAAGATCGGATAAAAACTGTAGCCTCTATCGTGGATACAACCCAAATTTGACGCGTTTTTACTAAGTCAAGGGCAATAACTCAAAATCCGTTCATTCGATAATTTCCATTTTTGAACTTGACCGAGATATCATCAATATATACATGTATACCAAGTTTCATTAAGATCAGATAAAAACTGTAGCCTCTATCGTGGATACAACCCAAATTTGACGCGTTTTTACTAAGTCAAGGGCAATAACTCAAAAACCGTTCATTCGAAAATTTCCATTTTTGAACTTGACCGAGATATCCTTAATATATTCATGTATACCAAGTTTCATTAAGATCGGATAAAAACTGTAGCCTCTATCGTGGATACAACAAATGTCGACGGACGGACGGACGGGGGCGACGGCAATATACGTCCACATTTTCATGTGGGCGTATAAAGAGTAACCCTCTGAATTAACTAGGTCACGCTCTAGAGCAGTCCAAAGTTTTCGAACTATAAAACTGGAAGTTGACGTCGGAGGTCAAATGTCAAAGTATCAACTGATAGCCAAAGTCAATGACCTTTCACCTACTTAAGGTCAAGGTTATCAAAGGTCAATTTCACTAGATATAAGCCTTCAAACTTTGGACAAAATTCAACCAGATGTTGAAAAAAAGCAAAATCGAAATTCAAAAATTGGCGTCAAGAGTTTTTTGCGCAATCGAACGAACTTACAAAATAAGCAAACATTATGCAAATCGCACTAAAACCTCGGGCCCCATTTTTTTTTACAAAAACGTAAGTATCACTTCTGGTCTGGATTTTTTCAATCTGCAAGTTTTTTGCAAAAGATATCGTTCAGCTTGTTTCAATAACCTATGACAATTAGATTGGAAGTGGTTTGGAAAACGGAAATGGAAGTTTGAACCCATTTTATGCATAAACCGGAAGTGGCACAAAAAGTTTGACTATATCAAATTGTTCTGATTTATAATCTCTCTTTGCATCAAAAATTGGAACTCAATCGGAAAAAAATTTAAAAAAAAAGGTTAAAAATTTCGAAAATACTGCAAAACAATGTCTGCTACATATTTTTGAAATTCGAAATTATTTAATTGCTATCCTATTGGAAAGTTGAATAATTACTGCAACGAGTGCAGTCTAAGAGTAGGAAGGTTTGTAAAAATCAAAAAAAAAAAAAAAAAAAAAAGACATTTCAAAAACAAACTGGGACTTAGCTGAAAGCAAAGTCCCACAAATATTAATTTCTTTATTGGGTTATCAATTAGGACTAAGCCTTTCTAACATTGAGCCCATTAAAATACAAAAACTACAAGTAACACATATAATACACAAGGCGATAAAAAAGCATATGTACAGTTTATAATCAGCCTATAATTACTCTAGAAATGGAGGGGAGAATTATATAATATTGTGCTGTATACACAGTAAAAAATGAAAATGATTACGTTCATTTTAAATCTCCATAAAAATGGACTTTAGACAATTCTTATAAGAATAGACTGATTTGGCTTCTCTTATTTTAACTGATAGACTATTCCACAATTTTACACCTTTATATTTTAAACTGTGTTTAGTAAACGTTAACATTTTATTAATGGACGAAGACGATTTTTTGTACGAAAAAAACATATTAGAAAGGTATCTCGGACATAAATTATTACGTATCTTAAATATAAATACAACAGAATTGAACTTATGGCTTATAGTATAATCAATAATATTCATGGATCTAAGCTGATTTTTATACGCCCACATGAAATGGGGGGCGTATATTGGCGTCACCCACATCCGTCCGTCCGTCTGTCCATAATTGCTCGTAAACACTTTACACGGTGTAATTCTTGACGGATTTAGATGAAACTTAATATGAGTGTTTATGATCACGCAAGGGTGAACCCTATTGAAAATCAGCGAAATCGGAAAAAAATTAGTATGAGTTCGTGCCCTTGTTCTTGAATGGCTCGTAAACACTCTACAACGTGCAATTCTTGACCGATTTTTATGAAACTTGGTGTGAGAGTAGGTTATAACTCAAGGATAAACCCTATCGAAAATCAGCGAAATCGAAAAAAAACTTAGTATGAGTTATTGCCCTTGTTCTTGAAAACGCGTTCAATTTTAGCTTGTAAACACTCTTGAGAGAACAATTTTTAATGGATTTTAATGAAACTTGGCCTGAGTATTTGTTATCACCCAAGGATGAAGCCTATTGAAAACCAGTCAAATCAAAAAAAAATTAATATCAGTTATTGCCCTTGTTTTTGAAAACGCGTTCAATTTTTAGCTTGTAAACACTCTACAAAGCACAGTTATTGACCGATTTTGACGAAACTTGCTGAAATTGTTTGATATCACCCAAGAATGAACCCTTTTGAAAATAGCACATATCGAAATATATTTAATAGGAATTATTGCCCTTGTTCTATAAAATGTGTTGGATTTTTGCCTTGTAAACACTCTACAAGTCACAATTCTTGAGTGATTTTTATACGCCCACATGAAATGGGGGGCGTATATTGTCTTCACCCACATCCGACAGTCCGTCGGTCAGTCCGTCCACAATTGCTCGTAAACACTCTACACGGTGTAATTCTTGACGGATTTAGATGAAACTTAATATGAGTGTTTATTATCACGCAAGGATGAACCCTATTGAAAATCAGCGAAATCAGAAAAAAATTAGTATGAGTTCGTGCCCTTGTTCTTGAATGGCTCGTAAACACTCTACAACGTGCAATTCTTGACCGATTTTGATGAAACTTGGTGTGAGAGTATGTTATATCTCAAGGATAAACCCTATCGAAAATCAGGGAAATCGAAAAACACTTAGTATGAGTTATTGCCCTTGTGTTTGAAAACGCGTTTAATTTTAGCTTGTAAACACTCTTGAGAGAACAATTTTTAATGGATTTTAATGAAACTTGGCCTGAGTATTTGTTATCACCCAAGGATGAAGCCTATTGAAAACCAGTCAAATCAAAAAAAAATTAATATCAGTTATTGCCCTTGTTTTTGAAAACGCGTTCAATTTTTAGCTTGTAAACACTCTAAAGCACAGTTATTGACCGCTTTTGACGAAACTTGCTGAAATTGTTTAATATCACCCAAGAATGAACCCTTTTGAAAATAGCACATATCCAAATATATTTAATAGGAATTATTGCCCTTGTTCTATAAAACGCGTTCAATTTTAGCTTGTAAGCACTCTACAAAGAACAATTCCTAATGGATTTTGATAAAAACTTGGCTTGAGTATTTGTTTTTACTCAAGGATGAACCTTATTGAAAATCAAATAAATCGAAATATATTTAGTGTCAGTTATTGCCCTTGTGTTTGAAAACGGGTTTAACTTTTTGGCTAATAAACACTCTAGAAGGTACAATTCATGACCAATGTTGACAAAACTCACTGAAATTGTTGGATATCGCAAGGGATGAGCCTAATTGAAAATTAAAAATATCAAAATATATCTAATATGAATTATTGCCCTTGTTCTTTTAAACGCGTTCGATTTTTGTCTCGTAAACACTTTACATGGCACAATTCTTGATGGATTTCGATGAAACTTGGTGTGAGAGTGTGTTATAACTCAAGGATGAACCCTATTGAAAATCAGCGAAATCGAAAAAATTTTTAGTATGAGTTACTGCCCTTGTTCTTGAAAACGCATTCAATTTTAGCTTGTAAACACTCTAGAAAGAACAATTCTTAATGGATTTTGATAAGCTTTGGCTTGAGTATTTGTTTTTACCCAAGGATGAACCCTATTATAAATCAAATAAATAGAAATATTTAGTGTCAGTTATAGCCCTTGTTCTTGAAAACGAGTTCAATTTCAGCTTGTAAACACTCTAGAAAGAACAATTTTGAATGGATATTGATGAAACTTGCTTTAAGTATTTGTTTTCTCACAAGGATAAACCCTATTGAAAATCAGATAAATCGAAAAATATTTAGTGTCAGTTATTGCGCCTGTTTTCAAAAACGCTTTCAACTTTTGGCTTGTGAACACTCTAAACATTCCTTTTTGACAAAACTCGCTGAAATTGTTTAATATCAACCAAGGATGAGCCTTATTAAGAATTATAAATATCAAAATATTATTAAGGGTGAACCCTATTGCAAATCATAAAAATACCGAAAAATATTTAATGAGTTGTTATTAGGTACAATTCTTGACAGTTTTTAATGAAACTAGAGACCCTAGAAAAAAATATATGGTGGAAGGTTGAATATTTCATTCCACTTATTGTTACATTACTGAAAAGTTTTTATTTGAAATAAATGCTGCCAGTGGGCGTATATTACCTTGCCTGGCAAGCTATCTTCTGGGATAAACTGGCCAAAGCAATGAGGTATCAGGTATGCAAAATACTTTTTGTTGAAAACGCTATTTCCTACACAATAATTTGCTGACCCATATAAAGGGTAAATTGGAAAATCACCCTGATGTGCCACGCCCATCTAATTCTTTTAAGCGTGAATCTAATCAAAATGCATTCAAAATGTATATTCAAGGTACAAATTTGAAGTTTGTACATCCTATAGATCACGAAATATACACACATACATTTCCTAAAAAACGTAAATACGGCAAAATGTACTTTTATTTTCAAAATTAAAGAACTGAAAATTTCATTTTACAAACTTTTGTTATATATCGTTGGAAAGAGGACCAAAAGCGCATTTAGAATCTGGAAAAAATTACATCTGAATTAATTAGGTCACACTCTAGAGCAGTCCAAAGTTGTGAATTTTGCTGTTTTCGTACAGCTATAAAACCGGAAGTTGACGTCGGAGGTCAAATGGCAAAGTATCAACTGATAACCAAGGTCAATGACCTTTGACCTACCAAAGGTCAAGGTTATCAAAGGTCAAGGTCATGAGATATAAGGCTTCAAAAAAATTCAACTGGATGTTGCAAAAAAGCAAAAGCGAAATTCAAAAATCGGCGTCAAGATTTTTTTGCCCAATTGAACGATCTTACAAAATAAGCAAACATCACGAAAATCGGACTTAACCCTGAGGCTCCATTTTGAGTTTTACAAAAATGTGACATTTCAAGATGGCGGCTCAAGTTTCACTTCCAGATCAAATTTTTTTCTTCTTCGTTTTTTGTCTTCTAATTTAATTAAGATCAACATAAATTTTGTTGCAATACATCAATTACAGTGCAAGTACAGTACAGCAACTTTATAACTTATCTATATCGCCAGTTCGTCGCCAGTTCCTCTGCAGACGGTCGCCAGTTCGTCGCCACTTTCAGAAAGAAAATCCATCGCTTTCCATTGTCAAGAAGAGCTGATGACTGATGTCATAATTTAATGACCATCACGTCACGATCCAAATCTTCATCTTTAACGCCAAGAATCATAATTCTTTCATGAGCGAAATTAACAATGCGCTAGGCCTGTGCCACTACTACTAGGCTAAGCCTATTATTTTGAAATACATGTCATCAGAATTTTTATTATGTACACATGCATGGAAAAAAAAACTTAGTTTTGAGTTCATATGCAGAATGTGCCCAATAAAGGCTTCATCAATCTATTTTTTTTGTCAAAAGATTAAACAACGATAGCCGGCCTATGAGACTTGAGAGTGACAAGAGGAGAACAATGGGTGGAGCCTATACTTCAACCCTCCAAGGAATGCGTGTTGGGGCACTTGGGGTGTAAGCTTGGTCTACAGTAATTTTTTGAAACAATAAAATACTTTATTTTGGTGATCAATAAGGTCTGAGGGCGCATTACTTTGTTCCCGGTAATCAGGCCGTTTCAATGGTTACAAAAAAAGGCTACTGTTGTAAGATGTACCTGTAGAAAACCTCAAATAGACCTAGTAGGCCCAGTCTTGATCGTGTCCAACCAAAGAACGTAGAAATGTAAAGCCTATAACAGATTATTTAACCATAGAAACTAGGATATCAAGCAGATTCTCAATTTCGATGAAAAGAACGTGTAACAACCCTTTTACCATGGCTTTTCGGGACTAGGCCTACGACCTCGGACTTTATAATAAATTAATTCTTGGGCCACCGGCTCTATTTTTATAATTTTAAATTCAAACTTATCACGGGGGATATTGTTTAAAATCACGACCCAGCCTAAATCTACAGCGGTCAATATAGCAATGATGCTTAACCAGTTCCGACTGCGCTCATTGACGGATTATTAATATTTATTCTTCTTTTTTTTCTCTATTATAATATTAATAGGTAGACATTCATCATTTTGCTGGCACCGCCTATTATTATAAATAACTCTATGAGACCCACCTACTTTGGCATATTTCATTCTCATGCATATGAAAGAGTATAAATTATAACCAATAAACGCTTTGTTCTATTTTCATCATCCAATGGTAAAACAACGATATCGGGATTGACGTTTTGAGAAACCACGCCTACTCCTTCGTAACTGCGTGCCAAGATACATGTAGGTCTAAATCTCACAAGTAGATTTGGGCTTAGTTTCGTTTGAAAGCGTCAATCCAAGCACTACTTTTAAGTTCTTTGGGCACCATATTGAAATAGGATTATCACTATTTATTGTGACTAGATAATATTATTATAGATAGTTTCGACCTGTCAATCAAAGTATGACGTTGTAATGAATCCAGTCTCAGATTCTGATATCGGAATTTGTTCAGGTGTAATAGTAACTACTAATACTAGGATTTCACGGGCAACCGGTTAGAGTTTCAACATCGGTTATCCGGAAACGCTTTTTATGAGTTGACCTACGGTAAAATATCAGAACGAATAGCAAGCTCAGTTTGACAATATTTCTCTTTGTGAAGGTGAACTGATATGCAGAATGTGACAATAAATTTATTTGTTCACCAAAAGAGATCATTCTAGTATCTCAATAATTAATGCTAAGATTTGAATGACATTTTGAGATAAAGCAATGTTCCTTGTTGATCAGGCTGACCAGGTAAATGTCTTTCATAGATACCAATCATTAGAATGCAATTGTGCATATTCCATATGAACAGTAATATTTAAAGTTTCTGAACCATCGTTGGTAGATAAAACGGACAGATAAAAAGGGCCAGAATCCTTATCAAAATAGGCCTACATTGAATATTAAAAAAGAAAGTTGCGTTGTAGACCTACAATTATACATGTAGCTATATTTAGAAACTAGTCTGTTGTCAAGCAAAGTCATGATGTACAAAATGATAATAGAAATTTTGACGACGGTCGACAAATATTCGGCGACGAACTGGCGACCGTCTGCAGACCGTCACCGAATATTCGACGACGAACTGGCGATGAACTGGCGACCATCAGCAGATCGTCGCCGAATATTTGATGACCGTCGCCACTTTTATTGACGACGGTCGTCAGATGAACTGGCGACCGTCTGAGCTTATTTTGCCGATGAACTGCAGACCGTCGCCGGCGACGAAGCTAAGTTATAGAGTTGCTGTACTGTAGGTCAACTGGGACTTTGAACCCTTTTTGTGTTTAAACAAGAATTGAAGCATAGTGCAATATACGACAAAAAAATGTGTGCTACATATTTTTGAATTTCGAAATCTTTTAACTGCTATCTTGTTGGGAATTATTTCACGTTTTCAAAAATGCAAACCCTACGAAAATCTATCAATAATTGCGACTTCTAGAGCCACTGACCGACTTTTTGCACATGTTGCAATGTGGCACTTGCTATTCAGCAAAA
Source organism: Nipponacmea schrenckii (assembly GCA_030562195.1). NCBI lineage: Eukaryota > Metazoa > Mollusca > Gastropoda > Lottiidae > Nipponacmea > Nipponacmea schrenckii. The sequence continues at coordinate 172,635 of JAUJPP010000011.1, forward strand.
GTGTTCAAAAAATAGTATATAGTACCAAGAGTTTGATTAAAAACTTCGCTTTTTATCATAAAATTGGAATTCATAATAAGATTCTTTACTTTGTACACAGCCACTTGCCGGCCATAAAAATTGGCCAAACAAATAGGAACGAAGCCCTAACTAAAATTGAGCAGCGCCACATGTCGTCATAATGATATCGTTCTCATGAAATGCGAGAAATGTTTTTCAACATTTGTTCGGTAAACTTCATTCGGCATTATGAAGTGGGCAATATTAGTTCGGCTTAATCGTTAATTTGTTCAGTAATATTCTTTATTTGAATGATAAATTTTTAACAACAAATTATGAATTTAGCGAACAAATGTCAAATTAAGCGTACAAATGTTGATTTTACTGTACTAATGTTTAACACCAATTAAGCATTAAGAATGATTAATTATGGCAGGGATCTGTATAAAGATGTATGTACTCCTGATGGACATTTAGTGAAACGTTGAGTTCATTATATAAAGATGGTTATAAAGATAATATAATGATTAAAAAAAATAAGTTCATAAAACGTTTATCTAAAAAAGATGAAACTGGAATGTTAAAAGAAAATCAGGATAATCATAATTCTGACGAATATAAAAATAAGAAGTTCTCCTAGAGTGATAAGATATGTAAGTTTTAATGTTGATAAAGACCCTGAAAAACATTACAGGTAATTTCTATACGCCCACATGAAATGGGGGGCGTATATTGTTGTCACCCACATCCGTTCGTCCCTCCGTCGGTCCGTCTGTCCGTCCGTCCGTCCACAAAAACGCATTCAATTTTAGCTTGTAAACACTCTTGAGAGAACAATTTTTAATGGATTTTAATGAAACTTGGCCTGAGTATTTGTTATCACCCAAGGATAAAGCCTATTGAAAACCAGTCAAATCGAAAAAAAATTAATATCAGTTATTGCCCTTGTTTTTGAAAACGTGTCAATTTTTAGCTTGTAAACACTCTACAAAGCACAGTTATTGACTGATTTTGATGAAACTTGCTGAAATTGTTTAATATCACCCAAGAATGAACCCTTTTGAAAATAGCACATATCGAAATATATTTAATAGGAATTATTGCCCTCTTTCTAAAAAATGTGTTGGATTTTTGCCTTGTAAACACTCTACAAGTCACAATTCTTGAGCGATTTTGACATTACTTGGCATGAGTATTTGTAATCACCTAAGGATGAACCCTATTGAAATTCAGTTAAATCAAAAAATTTTTGTATCAGTTATTGCCCTTGTGTTTGAAAACGCATTCAATTTTAGCTTGTAAGCACTCTAGAAAGAACAATTCTGAATGGATTTTGATAAAACTTGGCTTGAGTATTTGTTTTTACCCAAGGATGAACCTTATTGAAAATCAAATAAATCGAAATGTATTTAGTGTCAGTCACTGCCCTTGTGTTTGAAAACAAGTTTAACTTTTTGGCTAATAAACACTCTAGAAGGTACAATTCTTGACCAATGTTGACAAAACTCACTGAAATTGTTTGATATCGCAAGTGATGAGCCCTATTGAAAATTTAAAATATTAAAATATACAGGTATCTAATATGAATTATTGCCCTTGTTCTTTTAAACGCATTTGATTTTTGTATCGTAAACACTCTACATGTCACAATTCTTGATGGATTTCGATGAAACTTGGTGTGAGAGTGTGTGAGCGAAATCGAAAAAAATTTAAGTATGAGTTACTGCTCTTGTTCTTGAAAACGCGTTCAATTTTAGCTTGTAAACACTCTAGAAAGATCATTTCTTAATGGATTTTGATTAAACTTGGCTTGAGTATTTGTTTTTACCCAAGGATGAACCCTATTATAAATCAAATAAAAAATAAGTCAGTTATAGCCCTTATTCTTGAAAACGCGTTCAATTTTAGCTTGTAAACACTCTAGAAAGAACAATTTTTAATGGATTTTGATGAAACTTGGCTTGAGTATTTGTTTTCTCCCAAGGATGAACCCTATTGAAAATCGAAAAATATTTAGTACAAGTTATTGCCCTTGTTTTTGAAAACGCGTTCAATTTAACTCGTAAACACTCTAGAAAGAACAATTTTGATGAAGCTTGGCTTTAGTATTTGTTTTCTCTCATGGAAAATTGAAAATCAGATAATTGCGCCTGTTTTCAAAAACGCTTTCAACTTTTGGCTTGTGAACACTCTAAACATTCATTTTTGACAAAACTCGCTGAAATTGTTTAATATCAACCAAGAATGAGCCTTATTAAGAATTAAAAATATCAAAATATTATTAAGGGTGAACCCTATTGCAAATCATAAAAATACCGAAAAATATTTAATGAGTTGTTATTAGGTACAATTCTTGACCGTTTTTAATAAAACTACTTATTGTAACCTTACTGAAAAGTTTTTATTTGAAATAAATGCTGCCAGTGGGCGTATATTACCTTGCCTGGCAAGCTATCTTGATAAAACTTGGTGTGAGATTATGTTTTAACTCAAGGATGAATCCTATTGAAAATCAGCAAAATTGAAAAATATTTAGTATGAGTTATTGCCCTTGTTCTTGAAAACACGTTCAATTTTAGCTTGTAAACACTCTAGAAAAAACAATTCTTAATGGATTTTGATGAAACTTAGTTTGAGTATTTGTTTTCACCCAAGGATGAACCCTATTGAAAATCAGATAAATCAAAAAATATTTAGTACAAGTTATTGCCTTTGTTCTTAAAAACGCGTTCAATTTTAGTTTGAAAACACTCTAGAAAGAACAATTTTGAATGGATTTTGATGAAACTTGGCTTTAGTATTTGTTTTCTCCCAAGGATAAACCCTATTGAAAATCAGATAAACCGACAAATATTTAGTGTCAGTTATTGCCCTTGTTTTTGAAAATGCTTTAAACTTTTGGCTTGTAAACACACGTTCATTTTTGACAAACTCGCTGAAATTGTTTGATATCACCCAAGGAAGATACTATTAAAAATATCAAAATATTAAGGGTGAACCCTATAGCAAATCATAAAAATACCGAAAATATTTAATGAGTTGTTATTAGGTACAATTCTTGACAGTTTTTAATGAAAATAGAGACCCTAGAAAAAAAGTATATGGCGGAAGGTTGAATATTTTAGTCAACCAATTGTTACCTTACTGAAAATTTTTTATTCAAAATCCATGCTGCCAGTGGCCATATATTACCTTGCCTGGCAAGCTATCTTTAATGAAACTAGAGACCCTAGTAAAATAATATATGGTGGAAGGTTGAATATTTCATTCCACTTATTGTAACCTTACTGAAAATTTTTTTATTTGAAATAAATGCTGCCAGTGGGCGTATATTACCTTGCCTGGCAAGCTATCTTTAATGTTGTATTCTCCATAGAGAAATGAAGAAATAGATCTTATTGGAAATTGTGAAACCTTCGCTGCTAAATAAGAAACTGATAAAGGAAATATTTCTATATTTCAGCAACAATGTAATAGAGTTGAAATAGAAGCTTCATTGAATGCAGAAGTTGAACCTGAAAGTGTTTGCGATGAACAAGCACCAGGTACACACCAAGTAAATAATGATGATGAATTTGAAGAAAATATTCAAATTTAAAATTTAAAAAAGCAAAATGTCATTCGATTCTCAACATCAACATGGCTACGTACAAAGCACATAAAATTCCGAATCCAATGACGAAAATAACAACATGTGTGTAGGTGAATTGAAGAGAATTTGGTACGAGGTGAATAAATTTACCGATGCAACAGATACCGTAAGACTGGACGATTTTTTAAAAGTCGACGAAGATATAATTACAGCTGACAGACCGAGCGACGATGAAATTGTAGAGAGTGTTATGTCAGTGAAAAATCTGATGACGAAGAAGAATCATAGACAATGAAGTTGTCATCATTTGCGGACGTTTTTTGAGCTTTAAACACGCTACGAAAATGCATGACTATAATTTATGTGAATTTGCAATAAATTATGTGCTAAAAGTTTAGTACTGTTTAAAACTGCAATTGTTCCTTTTCTTTGGGATGGTATGGGTAATTTTGACTTTATCCATGATGGCGGACATAGAAAATGATATAACAATTTCGGCTATAACAAACTAATTCATTGGGTCCCGTATGATTCGTTATAGCCAGGTTTCACTGTATTTATAGATAATATCTATGGTTGGGACTGCAATGTTTAATTTTATTATTCAAAGACTTGAAAGGGTCCTCTTTGTTATTTGGAGGCATTCATGTTATTGTAATTGGAGATCTGTTTCAGTTGAAGCCAATATTTGATTGATATTCGAAAATTTGAGCAAAAATTACGGTACGGTCCCATTTATGGAAAGATAAATTTGAAATGTTTGAGTTAACAGAAATAATGAGGCAAAAGGACAGTAAAATTGTTTGCTGAAGTTTTTGAAAATTGAGAGAATACAATTACGAAAATGAAATTAAAACTAGAATTGCTTACAGTTATGAACATATTCCGACAGCCTTAAAATATTATGTAGGCTAAATTTGCAATGACCTACATCTAGACAATATATTGAATATCATTTGACATAGTTTTCAAAGTCATGAAATAATTAGGTCACACCTTCCGTAACGGTTAAAGATGGCGAAAATATGAAAATTATCAATTTTTGGTGTATTTAAGTACACTTATCTCTATGAATTTTTTAAGTAAGCAAAATAAAAAAATATCTACTCGTAGACAATATTGAGGCTAAACCGGAAAATTTCAAAATTTTTCAAAATTCATAATCATATCAACTGCTAAAGTTTCAAAATTTTACCATCTATATTAAACGAGAAATCACGGTCTGAAATTTTTGCTGATGACCCTTGAATATTGAATTGCAAACGTGGGTAAAAGATTTAACCGAATTGCATAAAACCTATTATTGTTAGTTTACAAATACATTGAAGTTTTCAAATATGAAAATTCGGTCGAAATCGAACTGAAAATAAACTTGCTAAAGCAAAAAAACCTCAACTTCCCGTTCTCACTTCCGGTCAGAGATAGAACTTCCGGTTTTGTTTTATTTGATAATTGAAATCATTCTAAGATCAACTGTAGATTTGCAATTTCTGTACCTTTTACCAGTTTGTCTGCAAATTCATCCGAGAATCGCAAAAAAAAAAAATAAAAAAATAAAAATACAATAATCCGAACGATTACATACGTTTTTGCCAAAGTCGAAATACGTAATAATCCCAACGATTACAATACGTTTTTGACTAAATCGTCGAAATACATAAAAAAACAATACCTGTTCGTAACAGATCTGCAGCTTCCGAGCTACTGGCTTGTCATTTAAGGATAAAATGTAGATAAAATGTTAAAAAATTAACATTAACCTACATATCAACACAATTGACTTTATGACCTGTTAATAATCTTCTGAACTCTTCTTGTAATATTTATATCTGTTTAATTAGAGTGTAATTTTATTCTAAAAACTTTTACAAATTTTATTTATACATATTGATTTATATATTGTTTTCAAGCTGTGAATTAGCACATTATAAATCTGTTCGAATTTTGTCTTTAAGTTAAATAGAACTAAAAATAAAAAATATGAATGTTAAAATCGCTTACTTTCCACAAGGCTTATTTTCAACAGTTTTCGGTCTATAGCTAAAATAAAGATATTGTTAGAAAGCTGATACAAAGCATATTACAATAATGTCAACTAGAATGGTGCCAAAAGTCTTGTTCATGCGATATGATCAACTGAAGATACGAGAAATATGCAAATTACCCATTTTCAGAGCCCTATTAAACCAAAAGTTCTTTACCAAAATTAGAAAACAAGATATCATATGAAACTTTAGCCAATGAAGATGATTGTGCAGAAAAATACAGGCTGCAAAAGGTCAAGTTCAAAAGTTATTAACTTTCAAACGGAGGCCTATACTTAAAAAATTTGGAAGGACCTAGTTCAATGACAAATCTGAAATTGAAAAAATTGCCATTAGAGGACCTAGATAATTATTCAAATAATATTTTAAAACAAGTTTGAAAAAAATCGGATTAAAAATGGCTTACGAGTAGTGTTTTTCCACTTATTTGCATATTTCAAGATGACCACCAAACGGTTAAGAATTTGCGTATACGGCAAACATACAAAATGAAGATACTGATAGTAATAATTCTGTGGAATAACAAATTTGCAAATTTTTGCAAAAAATAATCCGAAAATTCTGATTTTTGTGATTTTTGACATTTTTCGGTCATTTTCAGACGTTTCCGGCTAAGTTTGAAACATGCTTTTTCGGAATCTTAATTGATAATTTTTTTTCTACTCATCTACCAATTTTTTTGAAAAAATATTAAAAAATAAAAGAAGTATGAATTTTGGCCAGAATTTAATAAAAAAGTTATCTGAAAAATTTTTTAATCATGATTTTCTGAAACTGCAGATTGCTTGGAAGTTCTCTCAAGAATACACACAAAAATTTTGAGGTAAATCGAACAAAAAATAAGCATTTAATAGCAGATTTCTGAAATTTAGGAGTTTTATCCTTATTATGTGCAACATCTTTTTATCAGCAATTTAAAGATGGAAAAATTTAATGCCAGTATATTTGAAAAAATGACTGATGAAAAATATATAAACAATGACAGTGTTGTTGGCTCATAAGGAGGTTGGAGCGTATTGTTTGTGCGCATCCCACTGCGCATGTGTGTCGCGAGAAACTACAGACGGAGTTACGTCCCATACTCGCGTCTTTACCTACATCATTTTCATGGCCGTGTCATGGCGACCTCCATGGCGAAAGCATTATTTTCTCGAAAAAAGGGTAATTTCGCGAAGTAATCACACTTTGAGAAATAAAAAAAAGTTTCATCGGTAAGGACATGTAAAGTAGAAAGCCAGTCTAATGTGTCTTCGACAAATCTTCCTCTCACGACCCTACAAACGGAATGACGACACCAGACAAAGTCATGGATAGCAACATTCTTCCTGGGTAACAACTTACTTTGAAAACAAACATTCTCCGACACCTAGTTTCCGTGAACCCGATTCTTCGGTTGGTGTTGAGAGCATTGAACTATCTGATGTATCATTTTTCGGTGGGGAAAAACTAGTCATTGAAAAACTATGTGAATATATTATAAAAAAAAGTAATGAACTGAAAGAGTTATCTCCCTTTAGCTCATTATCTTGTTGGACCCCACCCCTCTTCAGGCCCGATTTTTCAGAGAATGAGTTCGGTGACCCCCTAATTTTTTGGGCTTACATGATTTCTTATATAATTGAGTACATAAAGTTAAAAAAATTTACAGATTTAAATTTACGATAGGTTTTTGAGTGTCTCTGGAAGCTTAATTACTAACCGGCCTGCCAAATGTTTTTTGTCTGAAAATTTGTATTTTAGTTTATTGCTGATACCAAAGTATTACTGAAATGTCTGGGATCACATTATGTTGTTTTTTTGCAAAAATCAATATTATAGAAGTGTAAAAACACTGTGAAATGAGAGTCAAAAGTAGGTCAAGTAGCATTTTCTCAATACTGATACTTTAAGCTACCACCATGCAAAAAATTAGCAATTTCTTATTTAATTAGGTTATTCGCTCCAAGCTCCTTAAGCCAAAGCTGTTGAAAAGGCTTTATTAGAAAATGTACCAGATAATCCTAGAAAAACAATGCAGTTACAAACCCAATTATCTTTAGTTGTTTGAGATGAAATGTGAACTACCGTATAATTCCGTGCATAATGCGCAGGTTTTACCCTAAAACGGGCCCAACGAAGAGGAGGTGCACATTATATACAGTTAAAAGAAATTGAGTAATTTTTTCCCCACGAAAATGCTGCAATCGATGTTGAGGATCCGCCATTTTGTCTACCTTCATCGTCATTAGCGGCAAAATTGATTTGTGTACAAAATCGAATTATGATTTTAAATAATGGCTCAATATGAATATTATTAGGTAAATGATTATTGTGAAATATTTCAACAAAACTTAAATGATTAAAGTTAATTTATGTGTTATTTGCATGGAAAATATTACGTGAAAACGAGAGGTCCAAGTATTTCAGATGGCTTTTATAGTAGGAAAAATTGATTGTCTAGCTTTATGACATGCCTCAATACGTAATTGAGTCTTGCATGGATATAAATACGGTTACTAGAATAACTGATCCATTGGTTTCCTAATTATTCATCAGATATGATACACAAAGTTCACGCCATCAATTTTTTCATTTTCGTTGAGAGGCAATACTAGTCGATAAATCTATGCGTGGGGTTAAAGCAGACGATAAAAATAAACTATTGGGATAATCGTTTCACTCCAGCGATGATTAAGGACTTAATTGAGAAAGACAATGATATTTATTTATGTTAAACAAACAAAACAATCACAACTAAACAAAAGGAACTGACTCAATGACAATATCATGATTATTATTCGCATTTTTATTCAAGTGTAATTAGGCCTATTGGTATTTTCTTCAATAGCTCTACGTTTAATTGCACTTTTTTCTTCCAATAGAATATCATCCTCTGTACCGTCCATAGCATTAAAAATACCTAATCCGATGAGAACTGTAATTGAATAGTGTGGTATCTCAATAAAGTTGTACAAATTTATCGATTAGTATAATAATAATTAAGTATTCACACAAAACGAACTGACGCAATATCATGATTATTTTTCGCATTATTATTACTACTGTAATGGGGCCTAAAATAGTCTTACTTCAAGTCAGTTACCGTAAGCCCTTTGAATTCCTGTCAATGGTATTTTCTTCAATACGTCTTCGTTTAATTTCACATTTTTCTTCTTATAGTATATCATCCTCAATACCGTAATTGAATAGTGCAGTATCCAGATAAAGTCGTGTACAAATTTATCGATTAGTATAGCCTTTCAACTTAATCATTTTCATACATGATTTCTTAATAAAACTCAATAAACCTACATGAGAGATAAGAAACGATAACTACATGATTAACATGGATTTTATTATGAAAGTAAATAGTAGCAACGTAAGGTGCAGTAGAAAATTGTTTAATACAAAAAATCTATGAATGGTGAAAACTATTTCCCTATATTGGTGTCTATTTTTGCTGCAAAAAGGGGTGTGCACTATACATGGGTAAATGAAATTTAGTATAGCCTTTCAACTTAATCATTTTCATACATGATTTCTTAATAAAACTCAATAATACCAACATGAGAGATAAGAAACGATAACTACATGATTAACATGGATTTTATTATGAAAGTAAATAGTAGCAACGTAAGGTGCAGTAGAAAATTGTTTAATACAAAAAATCTATGAATGGTGAAAACTATTTCCCTATATTGGTGTCTATTTTTGCTGCAAAAAGGGGTGTGCACTATACATGGGTAAATGAATTTTCCTCGATTTCGTGGAGGCAAGGGGTGCGCCTGCGCACTATATTCGGAATTATACGGTATGTATTAATGTAAGAACTGAAGTTGTCTAACAAATGGTGTGGATTGCAGCATAAAATTCATTGAAACTGATAAATATACAATGGCTACCAGAACTATTGCTTGGGTAGAGTTTAGTAATCCAAGTATTGGAAAATCTACTAGAAAGGATAAAAAAGCAAATTACCATTCCAAAATAATGCCTTCATGGACTCCCATAAAACATATTTTTAGTCAAATCAGAATTGATAAATTTAAAACTGCAGAATTAAAGAGAACTCAAATACCATTGAGACCTTCAGCAGCTAAAACTATTCACCGTTCCAAAGGTGACACTCTAGATGATGATGTTGTAGATTTTGACGGTCATAAAATGGCTGTTATCCACTAAATTGGTTTGAGCAGAGTTAAAACCGTGGAAGGGTTAGATATAATAGATTTAGCTAAAAATAAAATCAAAGTTTCAATGGAAGTTAAAGAAGAAATGAAATCATTGAGAAATGAAATAAATACAAGATCCCCAGGCTTCGCGAGGTTCTGACGCAGTGCGTAGCAGTTTTGATATACGCTTTAAAACTACCCCACAAAGTATCTGTAGAACACTAACATTATTTTACAGAGTATAAGTCGTTTTAGTTTAAAGCATAATCGGTTCGCTGAAACTAGTGTCTTGTAGATCGCCCAAACTCATAATTCAACAAACAGTTTTTAACGATGAAATTCGCAATTTTCAAATGGTGATAAAACGAAAAGTATACATCGTACATCAAAATATAATATATCAATGGATAGATCTTTTCGAGAGCTATCACATTTGTGCTGCTTACAAGGTCACCAAAGGTCAAGGTTACAATATACGACCATTCGAAGTTTTTATATATTACTTTCGGTACAAATATCAAAATCAAAATCAAATTCAAAAATCGGTTTCCAAATATAATTCAGGAATCGATATAACATTCTATAGACATTAAAATTACACGAATCGTAGCATCTCCAGAGGCCCAATTTCGATTTAAAGAAAATTACGCACAGTTAGTAGAGAAGAAAATATAAAATTTCCAAATATTAAAAAGCGCATTTTTGGTGGAAATATTTGGTTTAATATATCATTACAAAGAGCAGATAAACCTTAATAAGATTCAATATAAATATTTGTTATTTATAAATTAATTCACGTGACAGAGCTCGTTAAAAATAAAAATTGCAAATTTCAATCGGCTATAAAACTGGAAGTTATCATCGGACAACACAAATGAACATATCAGTGGATAGATATCATCAAGGAGAATAAATCATGTTCAGGTCACACGGTCACCAAAGGTCAAGGTCACAAAATATGGGCCTTTAAAGTTTTTGACATTACCAAATATATTAAAATGGAAATAAAAGAAAATCCAAATCCAAATTAAAAAATCGGCTCCCAAATAAAGTTGCGCAATCGACTTTAGTCATTAGATACGTAAAAATAACGAAAATCGCTTAATCCCCTGAATTTGAATTTTAAAATTTACAAAAGTTTGACATTTCATATGGCGGCTTAACATTTGCTTCTGGTCCGGATTTTTTCATCTTCGTTTTTTTGTATGACTATTTCTAGCATATTGCAAAAAGAATTTTTGAAATATCTTGAAAATTCCGGAAATTGATTTTTAAATTTTAAAAGCGAATAACTTCAAAAACCCGGGAAATGATTTCCAAAAAAAATATTTTAATTGCATTAATAGTGTCTATCTACCTGTAAGTTTTCGGATTTCATCGGAATAAAATTGTAGAAGTTGAAAAAAACGCAAAAATTGAAATAAAAAAAGTCAGCTACAAAAGTAATGAAATAAGCAGTTTGAAACTGCAGTTATGTAGCTAGCAGTTAAAAGAAGCTAGCAAAAGAAGTTCTGTCAAAATCAGATGATAAATAGAGGTAATAAACAGCAATAAAAAAAAAAGCCCCCATTGCCCACAGCTCGTTTCCGGTTGCTCTAAATGACGTCATTTGACATTTAAAAAATACAAGTCACGCAGTTTGAATAGGCAATAGCAACAGGTAGTTTGTGGCAAGTTGCCTTCTATGAAAACAATCGAGGGTAAAATTCGAAAAAAAAAAAAAAAAAAAAAAACATTTCGAAAACAAAGCAGTGCGTTCGATGAACGCACTGCAATAAAATTTCAGATAGATGACTCTCCAGTTTGTTCTCAAATTAAGATTTGAATTTCATATCAAAATGCAAGATCATTGCAGAAATATTTTGAACATGTGAAATTACACCCAGTATTTATAAATTCATCTGTAATAATAATCTCTGAAAGTAGATTAAAACTAAAGCAAGATAGAATATATGACATTCCTGGTTTTAAACTATTTAGAAATGATTCTACAATAGAAAATGATAAAACATAAAAACTGACTTTTTTGAATCTAGAAATGTCAAAGACAAAAATATTAATTCAAATAAAGTTGAAATGTCTTTGGTAAGCATGGATATTGGAAATGAAAATGAAAAAAGACTTTGCACATATTAGGTCTTTATAAACCTCCTAAAGTATCTGTGTCTTTTATCCACTTTAAATGTGGTAAGTTCCAAAATTGATCAAAATACATTTAATGTGATACCTCAAGATTTTAATATCCAGTCAAAGTCTGAAGATTGTAAACAAGTTGAAAATTACTTAAAAAATAAATGTTCCTACAACCGAAGCAGGAAGTATAATTAACTTGATATTTAGTGTAGATAGATACCAGATGTGTAGACTCAGTGAAGTACATTTGAAAAGTATTATTCAGATCATAAGGTGATTAATATCACATGAAAAAAGCTTATAAAACGAAAGAGAAAGGTATGAACCAACAGCCACCATTAAATAGAAAATACAGAAAACAGTTTAAAAAAAAATTAGAAAAAGTGTTAAATTTAAATTTCAAAAAGTCATAGACAAAAGAAAAAATTTTCATGTTGAAAAACTGCTATTTTGTAGCGATTATCCCTAAAACGTGGAATAAAAAAAAACGCGGTCAAAATCGGTTAAGAAATAGATCGGTCGAGGCAAAAAACCGAAAATGCGTATTTTAAAATAAGTCACTTCCGGTTGGGTAAAAATGCGTCATTTTACATTCATCCACTAATGACACGCATTTCATGTTATATTGTCGTGTCAGATTATGTGTCATTTGCAGTTATGGCTGTGGGCTCGGACTAGAATCGAAAAAAAAAAAAAAAAATAGTCATTTCGAAAATAAAGCGCTGCAAAAATGACAAAGTAGAGACAAAGTCTACACCAAATAAAAAAAATAATCCATCTGAATCCTCATTGCCACCTGATACAATTATATGCAGGAGATTTGGATATATTATAAAACAATCTGATATTAACACTTTTAAAAAAATGTGAATTGGTAAATGGTCAAATAATTTACTTTTATTTTGGAAGAAAATGAAATAAGGCTTGGAAATAATATACATCTTTGGAAACTTTTTTTTTATTAGAATGAATACTAATTTAGAAAGTGCCTTAGAAATGTATAAGCCACAAAATCTATTAATGTAGAGAAGATTCTCATACCTATTTATTGAACAAATCACTAGTTTAGTAATTATTTATGTAAATAGCAGAACTATTATATTTTCTGATTCCATTTACAGTTTTTGTACATGGACAAAATATTATGTTGAAGGTAAAAGATTTATCAGAAGGATTAGTAGATAATGCAGTGTCTTCTAGGAGAACTATATTTGAAAAAAATATATCTATACAGCCAAATTCTTATGATTGTGGTGTATGTGTTTAGTTGAACTCTGATTTAGAATGAAAAAATAAATCTCTGAAAGTAAGTACCGTAATCGATATATTATTTACTATAGAAATATAATTAAAGATACATTAAAAAAGGGTTCCCTTATTTTCATTTATATATACATATATATACCATAATTGGTAGTGCTCACACGAATAGTGATTTTTGCTATTCAACTATTCGACGGCATAATTCGATTTTGTATTCGATTAATCAACCATATTTTCAATTAAAAATTGCATTGAAAAATCAGTTTTAATATCGGTGAAATTTGCCGGTTTTCTCTCTTGCATTACAGATTTACAACAGTACTATAAATACCTCGCTTTGAAAGGGTATTTCATGACATACAATTATTATTTATTACATGCCGGTTGCGTTTTGAGGAACAAAAAAGCCAATAAACAATAGAATAAAGCGTATTCAGTTCTAATTGATAAAAAAATCAATATAAATGAAAACCATACGAAGTGAACCTTCTTTCATCTGATTCGATAATTACATGTTTCTATTTACACCAGCTAATCAAAAGTTAAATGCCTTGATTATCCATGACTAGTTCTATAAACAAGATGGACGCCAAGAGACTTGACAACACAATCTATATATAACTTGATACGGGGATTATCTCGAAATAATTCTTAATTAATTGAGAAAAACCAGTTAACTAAATTACTCTTCATAATCTTGTGCTAACCAAAGCGGTCTGTACTTCCAGGCATGAGATTAAAATAGATCCACGGATAGTTGTTTGTCTACATTTGGATAGAAAACTGAACGTTTAATTCTTAAAAACTGTATTGCACTGCGGTTCGATATGACCAAATTGATTCCGGTGGATTCGTCCTATATCCAGGTCGGTTCGTCTAAGTAGATTTTACAACGCACATTTTGTAATCTTAGAACTAGGATAACCAACAGTAGTAATCAAGAACTATTGTGTGCAAATTTATGTCCAATTTTGAAACATCAGTAGCAGTTTGGGGTGATTTATTTAAAGTTAAATATTTCTAAACAACACTCTTGCATTAGCCAGCATATTAGTTTGACTGCCGTTATAAAGACAATGTTATTCAAAGGGGAGTTTTCAAAACGTCGGAATGTATTATCATTTTATCGTTTTTATAGGCGAATAATCGAATAGGAAAAATCTGATTCGAATAATCGGGAAAACGGCTTCGAATGCAACTAATCGATTATTCATGTGAGCACTAATAATTGGACCAGTAATACTTATATCAATATTTAGTAGAGGTGTTCTAATGACTGACCAGATGGTCCCACAAGTCCTTAATTAACTCGTAATTAGGTTAAGTATGACAGGATTTCCCTTGGCAGGGTACTGCCAGAGGTATGTATATCAAGTCTCAAATGTTCAAATGTCGTTGATCTTTTTTTTGATCATCCAGTCTGTTAATTTGGTACGCCGGACGCTGTGGTTGTTAAGTATGCACGCATGCGTACTTGCCCACATTCCTTAATATTTTCCACAACAATGGCATTTTGGTATTCCATTTATTATTTCTACCAAAAGGCAATAAATAAAATATCACTTTGTAAAAACATTATGAATAATTTGAAATAAGTTTTAACTCACTAATGATAAAATACAAAATCAATTCTTATACACCTTCATTCATATTCATTTGGTCAAGTGAACAAACATGGAGTCTAAATTTAGCGTTTCGAAGCAGATCAGAGTCAAATGGATTCCACAAGCATTTCTACGTCCACATAGGTCTTAAAGACCCAACATTAAATCAATCTAAGCTTAGTCATCATATTAGAATTATAAACATATATTCCTAAATGATGAAAATGTTCAAAATATACATGGTTCAATTTCATTCTTTGATGCAAATGAAACGTAAGTATTCTTTTAAAACTTTGATAAGCATTTTCAAGTATCTGATCAGAATTAAAATTCTTGTTCTCCATTTATAATCAAATTTGAAATAGCAGATGCTAATTACAATTTTTATATGCCCATATGAATATGTGGACGTATATTGTCATCACCCCTGTCTGTCTGTCAGTCCGTCCGTAAACGTTTGTTGTAGACACAATAGGAGCTACAATTTTCAATTGATTTGTATAAAACTTAGTGTGAGCATTAGAATTGATAAAACTGTGGTCAAGTTCGATTTTGATGATTTTTCGATGAACAGTTTTTGAGTTATTGCCCCTGCCTCAATATTTGTTGTAAACACAATAAAAGCTCCAATTTTCAATGGATTTGAATGAAAATCGGTGTGAGCATTAGAATTGATAAGACGGCCGTCAAGTTTGAATTTGATTTTTTGATAAACGGTTTTTGAGTTATTGCCCTTGGCTTAGTTACATCACCTCAACATTTATTGTTGATGCAGTAGAAGTTAAAATTTTCAATGGATTTGAATGAAACTTGGTATGAACATTGGAATTGTTAAGGCGGTGGTCAGGTTTTGAATTGATGATTTTTGATTAATAGTTTATGACTAATTGCCCTTGACTAAGTAAAATTGTGTACAAATTCATGTGTTGTAGACAAAATAGAAGCTTGAATTTTCTATGGATTTTAATGAAACTTGGTATGAGCATTGGAATTGATAAGACAGCAGTCAAGTTTGATTTTTACGATTTTTGGATAAACAGTTTTTGAGTTATTGCCCCTGCCTGTATATTTCTTGTAGACACAATAGAAGCTACAATTTTCAATGGATTTTAATGAAACTTGGTGTGAGCATTTTAATTAATAAGACGGCGGTCAAGTTTGAATTTTAAGATTTTTCAATGAAAGGTTTTTGAGTTATTGCCCTTGACAATGTACAATTGTGTACAAATTTTATTGTGAATGCAATAGAAGCTACAATTTTCAATGGATTTGAATGAAACTTGGTATGAGTATTGAATTTGATAAGACGACAGTCAAGTTTGATTTTGACTTTTTTTAACAAATGATTATTGAGTTCATGCCCTTGACTTAGTAAAATTGCATCAGAATTTTTGTGGATGAAAAAGAAGCTACAATTTTTTAATAGATTTGATGAAACTTGGTATGAATATTGAAATAGATAAGATGGTGTTCAAGTTTGAATTTGACGATTTTCCATGAACAGTTTTTGAGTCGTTGCCCTGGCAAGCTATAGTAGTATAAGTATATTCAGATTTAGCGCATGCAATGCGCATGCGTCCAATTTACAGTAGGGTATATTCCTTAATTAGATTTATAGCATCTTTAGGTGTATAAGTAATTAATACCCCTTTAACATCTCTATTTCCTTGGCATTGCATGCGCTAAATCTGAATATACTACGAAGCTATTCTTCTTTTAATAAAGTTTAATTCAGATTTAGTGCATCCAATCCTTAATTAGCATCATCAATGTAA
>JAUJPP010000011.1:189697-205789 GCA_030562195.1 Nipponacmea schrenckii
AATAATTCTTTCATTGGAGAAATAAATCTAATCGATAAACAGGTGGTCTATGGACAACAATAACGTTGATATTTTTATCCAGAATATTGAAAGCAATGTGTTCTAAATTTAACATTTTTATTTTCTTTATAATATACACCTACTCCTCCATGCCCCTTTCTTTTAAAAATTTGAAAATTTTAGTGTCATTATAACTGGTGGTTCGAGGTTGGTGGTAAGGACGGAAACCATTTAATTTTATATTTGCTGGAGTTAGTAAATTATTAAGCCATGTTTCTGTTAAACAAATAATATCACCTTCTAGCATTTTCCTGTGTTTCTGTAGGGTGTCTATATAACGAAGACCTAAGACCTAAGACTCTATAAAACGAAGACCCATAAGAATATAAAACGAAGACCCATAGGACTATAAAACGAAGACCCAACTATAAAACGAAGACCCAACTATAAAACGAAGACCCATAGGACTATAAAACGAAGACCCAACTATAAAACGAAGACCCATAGGACTATAAAACGAAGACCCAACTAGAAAACGAAGACCCATGGGACTATAAAACGAAGACCCAACTATAAAACGAAGACCCAACTAGAAAACGAAGACCCATAGGACTATAAAACGAAGACCCAACTAGAAAACGAAGACCCATAGGACTATAAAACGAAGACCCAACTAGAAAACGAAGACCCATAGGACTATAAAACGAAGACCCAACTTGAAAATTATGGTATTCTTTTAGATAGATAATAACGCATGGTTTGTAGGCTGACATATAAACTGGCTATTTCAGAATGTAGTCCGAATGTCTGAACTGTAAATGTATGATAATATCATTACACCAACTAGAAAACTAGGACTTTAAAATAAGACCCAACTATACAAGGGGCGTCCATTAAAGATTTCCCCTGACCCATTTACGATTATTATAATTATATGTGACTGAAATTGCACCTGAGTATTGTTACATTAGTGTAAAAAATAATAGGACCATTTTAACATGCATAAGATATTAGACTGGACCAGTCTCTTCTATTTATGATTTAAAAAAAATAAAAAATAAAAATAAAAAAAATAAAAATTGAGTAAACTTGTATCCTACGAGAGAGACTGGACAAATTGCGAAGTTAACAATAAAATGGGCGTGTTTGCCATGTTTTTCGTCCTACCTTATTTGGAATGATTGACAGTTGTCGATCACGCTTTGGGGTCATGTGACATGAATTTTGTAAATAAAGTCTCGATTATCGCGGATTCAATTCCACACACACGCCGTTGGAATCATGTCCGAATTAGCGGATATTCACGAGGCGATTGGACATGTTTTACCGGCTTTTGGTTATAAAGATCCAAAGGAATATCAGAGGTCAATAATCACCGCTTATCTACAGAAGAAAGATGTTTTTTTGTGCGCGCCGTGTGGTTCGGGAAAGTCGCTGACGTTTGAGGCTGCCCCATTTTTATTCCAATACATGAAAAATCAAACGATCATACCTACCGATAATATAATTATTGTTGTACAACCCTTGATTGGACTAATGAAAGAACAGGTATGTCATGTTAAAAAAGAAAAATTTCTGCTGTTTTTTTTGTTTTTTTTTTTGTTTTTTTTTTTGTGTGTCCTTTTGAAAACCTAGATCCAGGGGCGCGGGAACAAATTTCAGGTTGGGGGGGGGGGGCAAACTATTTCAAAGTCAAAAAACTGTTATCATTCATATACCTTTATTTCAAAATTAATCGAATTTTGGGAGATAACTCAAAAGAATTAAGACAAAAATTATTATTTGCAGTGCGTTCATCGAACGCACTGCTTTGTTTTCGAAATGTCTTTTTTTTTTTTTTTTTTCAGTGCGTTCATCGAACGCACTGCTTTGTTTTCGAAATGACTATTTTTTTTTTTTTTTTTTTTTTTGAATTTTACCCTCGCTTTTTCTCTAAGAAAGCAACTTGCTACAAACTACCTGTTGCTGTCTGCTATTCAAAAATCCGAGACTACCATTTTTTAAATGCAAAATGACGTCATTGAGGTCAACCGGAAACGAGCTGTGGGCAATAGCGCTAGTTTGGGTTTTTTTCTGTTTATTTCCTTTAATTTTCAACTGATTTTGACAGAACTTCTTTTGTTAGCTTCTTTAAACTGCTAGCTACTTAACTGCAGTTTTAAACTGCTAATTTCATTACTTTTGTAGCTGACTTTTTTATTTTTAATTTTTGCGTTTTTTTCAACTTCTACAGTGTTATTCTCATCCACCTGAAAACTAACAGGTAGATAGACATTGTTAATGCGATCTAAAATAATTTTTTAAATTTTCGACATCACTTCCGGTTTTGAAGTTATTCTCTTGTAAATGTTAAAAACCTAACTTCCGGAATTCTTAAGATATTTCAAAAATTCGTTTTGCAACATGCTACAAATAGTCATACAAAAAAAAAGAAGATGAAAAAATCCGGACCGGAAGCAAAAGATAAGACGCCATATTGAAATGTTAAACTTTTGTAAAATTAAAAATGGGGCCTCAGGTGATAAAGCGATTTTCATTATTTTTTCATATCTTATGACTAAAGTCGATTGCGCAATTATATTTGGGAGCCGAAATTTTTTAATTTTGATTTTGATGTTCTTTTATTTCCATTTTAATTTTTTTGGTAATGACCAAAATTTCAAAGGCCAATATTTCGTGACCTTGACCTTTGGTAACCTTATGACCTGAACACGAGTTATTGCCCTTGATGATATCTATTCAATGATATAGTCATATGTGTTGTCCGATGTCTACTTCCGGTTTTATAACCGATTGAAATTTGTGATTTTTATTTTTAAAGAGCTCTGTCACGTGAACTAATTTATGAATAACAAAAATTCATATTGAATCTTATTACAGTTTATCTGCTCTTTGTAATGATATATAAAACCACATATTTCCACTAAAAATGCGCTTTTTAGTATTTGAGAATTTTGTATTTCTTCTCTACTAACTGTGCGTAATTTTCTTTAAATCGAAATGGGGCCTCTGGAGATAATCCGATTCGTGTAATTTTGGTGTCCATAGAATGTAATATCGATTTCTGAATCATATTTGGAAACCGATTTTTGAATTTTGATTTTGATTTTGATATTTACCTAATAGTAATATATAAAAACTTCGAATGGTCGTATATTGTAACCTTGAAATTTGGTGACCTTGTAAGCTGCACAAATGTGATAGCTCTCGAAAAGATCTATCCATTGATATATTATATTTTGATGTACATTGTATACTTTCCGTTTTATCACCATTTGAAAATTGCGAATTTCATTGTTAAAAACTGTTTGTTGAATTATGCGTTTGGGTGGTCTACATGACACGAGTTTCAGCGAACCAATTATGCTTTGAAAAAAAACGACTTATACTCTGTAAAATAATGTTAGTGTTCTATAGATACTTTGTGGGGTAGTTTTAAAGCGTATATCAAAACTGCTACGCACTGCGTCAGAACCTCGCGAAGCCTGGGGATCTAGTTGCAGTGCGTTCATCGAACGCACTGCTTTGTTTTTTGAAATGTTTTTTTTTTTTTTTTTTTTTTTTTTTTTTTGAATTTCACATTCGATTTTTCTCTAAGAAGGCAACATGCTACAAACTACCTGTTGCTGTCTGCCATTCAAACTGCGAGACTTCTATTTGTTAAATGTAAAATGACGTCATTCAGAGTGACCGGAAACGAGCTGTGGGCAATGGCGTTTTTTTTGGTTTTTGTTGTTTATTACCTCTATTTTTCAACTGATTTTGACAGAAATTCTTTTGCTAGCTTCTTTTAACTGCTAGCTACATAACTGCAGTTTCAAACTGCTAATTTCATTACTTTTGTAGCTGACTTTTTTCATTTCAATTTTTGCATTTTTTTCAACTTCTACAATTTTATTCCGATGCATTCGAAAACTTACAGATAGATAGACACTATTAATGCGATCAAGAATTATTTTTTAAATTTTCGACATCACTTCCGGTTTTGACGTTATTCGCTTTTAAATTTTAAAAATCAACTTCCGGAATTTTCAAGATATTTCAAAAATTCTTTTTGCGATATGCTTGAAATAGTCATACAAAAAAACGAAGATAAAAAAATCCAGACCGGAAGCAAACGATAGGCCACCATATTGAAATGTGAAACTTTTGTAAAATTTCAAATTCAAATTCAGGGGATAAAGCGATTTTCGTTATTTTTTCATATCTAATGACTAGAGTCGATTGCGCAACTTTATTTGGGAGCCGATTTTTGAATTTTGATTTTGATTTTCTTTTATTTCCATTTTAATTTTATTGGTAATGACAAAAACTTTAAAGGCCCATATTTTGTGACCTTGACTTTTGGTGACCTTGTGACCTGAACACGATTTATTGCCCTTGATGATATCTACCCCCCCGATATATTCATTTGTCTTGTCCGATGTCTACTTCCGGTTTTTTTAGCCGATTGAAATTTGTAATTTTTATTTTTAACGAGCTCTGTCACGTGAATTAATTCATAAATATCAAATATTTATATTGAATCTTATTATGGTTCATCTGCTCTTTGTAATGATATATTAAACCACATATTTCCACCAAAAATGCGCTTTTTAATATTTGGAAATTTTACATTTTCTTCTCTACTAACTGTGCGTAATTTTCTTTAAATCGAAATTGGGCCTCTGGAGATGCTGCGATTTGCGTAATTTTGATGTCTATAGAATGTTATATCGATTCCTGAATTATATTTGGAAACCGATTTTTGAATTTTGATTTTGATTTTGATATTTTGACCGAAAGTAATATATAAAAACTTCGAATGGTCGTATATTGTAACCTTGACCTTTGGTGACCTTGTGAGCTGCACAAATGTGATAGCTCTCGAAAAGATCTATCCATTGATATATTATATTTTGATGTACGATGCATACTTTCCGTTTTATCATCATTTGAAAATTGCGAATTTCATCGTTAAAAACTGGTTGTTGAATTATGCGTTTGGGCGATCTACATGACACTAGTTTCAGCGAACCAATTATGATTTGAAATAAAACGACTTATACTCTGTAAAAATAACGTTACTGTTCTACGAATACTTTAAGGGGCAGTTTTAAAGTGTATATCAAAACTGCTACGCACTGCGTCAGAACCTCGCGAAGCCTGGGGATCTAGTTTTTTTTTTTTTCGAATTTCACATTCGATTATTCTCTAAGAAGGCAACATGCCACAAACTACCTGTTGCTGTCTGCTATTCAAACTGCGTGACTTGTATTTGTTAAATGCAAAATGACGTCATTTTTGGGCAACCGGAAACGAGCTGTGGGCAATAGCGCTATTTTGGTTTTTGCTATTTATTACCTCTAGTTTTCGATTGATTTTGACAGAACTTCTTTTGCTAGCTTCTTTAAATTGCTAGCTACATAACTGCAGTTTTTTAAAATGCTAATTTCATTACTTTTGTAGCTGACTTTTTTCATTTCAATTTTTTCGTTTTTTTTAACTTCTACAATTTTATTTCAATTCACCCGAAAACTTACAGGTAGATAGACATTTTTAATGCGATCAAAAATTATTTTTCAAATTTTCGACATCACTTCCGGATTCGACGTTATTCGCCTGTAAATTTTAAAAATCCACTTCCGGAATTCTTTAGATATTTCAAAAATTCTTTTTGCAATATGTTAGAAATAGTTATTCAAAAAAAATAAGATGAGAAAATCTGGACCGGAAGCAAAAGATAAGCCGCCATATTGAAATGTCAAACTTTTGTAAAATTCAAAATGGGGCCTCAGGGGATAAAGCGATTTTTGTTATTTTTTCATATCTAATAACTAGAGTCGATTGAGCAATCATATTTGGGAGCCGATTTTTGAATTTTGATTTTAATTTTCTTTTATTTCCATTTTAATTTTTTTGGTAATGACCAAAACTTCAAAGGCCTGTATTTCGTGACCATGACCTTTGGTGACCCTTTGACCTGAAAAACGATTTATTGCCCTTGATGATATCTATCCACTGATATATTCATTTGTGTTGTCCGATAATTACTTCCGGTTTTATAGACGATTGAAATTTGTGATTTTTATTTTTAAAGAGCTCTGTCACGCGAACTTATTTATAAAAAACAAAAATTCATATTGAATCTGTTTACAGTTTATCCTCTCTTTGTAATGATATATAAATCCACATGTTTCCATCAAAAGTGCGCTTTTTAGTATTTGAAAATTTTGTATTTTCTTCTCTACTAACTGTGCGTAATTTTCTTTAAATCGAAATGGGGGCTCTGGAGATGTTCTGATTCGTGTAATTTTGATGCCTATAGAATGTAATATCGATTGCTGAATTATATTTGGAAACCGATTTTTGAATTTTGATTTTGATTTTGATATTTATCTGATAGTAATATATAAAAACTTCAAATGGTCATATATTGTAACCTTGACCTTTGGTGACCTTTCGAGCTGCACAAATGTGATAGCTCTCGAAAATATCTATCCATTGATATATTATATTTTGATGTACGATGTATACTTTCCGTTTTATCACCATTTGAAAATTGCGAATTTCATTGTTAAAAACTGTTTGTTGAATTATGCGTTTGGGCGATCTACATGACACGAGTTTCAGCGAACCAATTATGCTTTGAAATAAAACGACTTATACTCTGTAAAATAATGTTAGTGTTCTACAGATACTTTGTGGGGTAGTTTTAAAGCGTATACCAAAATTGCTACGCACTGCGTCAGAACCTCGCGAAGCCTGGGGATCTAGTTTTTTTTTTTTTTCGAATTTTACCCTCGATTGTTTTCGTAGAAGGCAACTTGCCACAAACTACCTGTTGCTATTGCCTATTCAAACTGCGTGACTTGTATTTTATAAATGTAAAATGACGTCATTAAGAGCAACCGGAAACGAGCTGTGGGCAATGGCGGCTTTTTGATTATTGCTGTTTATTACCTCTATTTATCATCTGATTTTGACAGAACTTCTTTTGCTAGCTTCTTTTAACTGCTAGCTACATAACTGCAGTTTCAAACTGCTAATTTCATTACTTTTGTAGCTGACTTTTTTTATTTCAATTTTTGCGTTTTTTTTCAACTTCTACAATTTTATTCCGATGCATCCGAAAACTTACAGGTATATAGACACTATAAATGCGATTAAAATCTATTTTTTAAATTTTCGAAATCACTTCCGGTTTTGAAGTTATTCGCTTTTAAAATTTAAAAATCAATTTCCGGAATTTTCAAGATATTTCAAAAATTCTTTTTGCAATATGCTAGAAATAGTCATACAAAAAAAAAGAAGATGAAAAAATCCGGACCGGAAGCAAACGATAAGCCGCCATATTGAAATGTCAAACTTTTGTAAATTTTAAAATCCAAATTCAGGGGATAAAGCGATTTTCGTTATTTTTACGTATCTAATGACTAAAGTCGATTGCGCAACTTTATTTGGGAGCCGATTTTTGAATTTGGATTTGGATTTTCTTTTATTTCTTTTTTAATATTTTTGGTAATGTCAAAAACTTTAAAGGCCCATATTTTGTGACCCTGACCTTTGGTGACTGTGTGACCTGAACATGATTTATTCTCCTTGATGATATCTATCCACTGATATGTTCATTTGTGTTGTCCGATGATAACTTCCGGTTTTATAGCCGATTGAAATTTGCAATTTTTATTTTTAACGAGCTCTGTCACGTGAATTTATTTATAAATAACAAATATTCATATTGAATCTTATTAGAGTTTATCTGCTCTTTGTAATGATATATTAAACCAAATATTTCCACCAAAAATGCGCTTTTTAATATTTGGAAATTTTATATTTTCTTCTCTACTAACTGTGCGTAATTTTCTTTAAATCGAAATTGGGCCTCTGGAGATGCTACGATTCATGTAATTTTAATGTCTATAGAATGTTATATCGATTCCTGAATTATATTTGGAAACTGATTTTTGAATTTTGATTTTGATTTTGATATTTTTACCGAAAGTAATATATAAAAACTTCGAATGGTCGTATATTGTAACCTTGACCTTTGGTGACCTTGTAAGCTGCACAAATGTGATAGCTCTCGAAAAGATCTATCCATTGATATATTATATTTTGATGTACGATGTATACTTTCCGTTTTATCACCATTTGAAAATTGCGAATTTCATCGTTAAAAACTGTTTGTTGAATTATGCGTTTGGGCGATCTACATGACACTAGTTTCAGCGAACCAATTATGCTTTAAAATAAAACGACTTATACTCTGTAAAATAATGTTAGTGTTCTACAGATACTTTGTGGGGTAGTTTTAAAGCGTATACCAAAACTGCTACGCACTGCGTCAGAACCTCGCGAAGCCTGGGGATCTAGTTGCAGTGTGTTCTATCGAACACACTGCTTTGTTTTCGTAATTTTTAAAAATTATGATTTTGTAACGAGTAGTCTTCAGCAACTATAATAGTTACAACAACATTTTCAACGCCCTAGATATTCATTTTTGGTCTATTACTGGATGAATATAAATTGGAACGTTTTTGCTAAACCGGAAGTGCAAAATTAAAAACTGTTCAAAAAACAGAAAATTGGTCATTGAAGGCGCGTTTTTGCTTCAATTTTGCTCGGGTTTTCAATTTTAAAATCTTGGTCGAATATCTAATATGATAGCATTAAAAAAAATTCGCATTTTGAAAATTCATAGCACACATTTTTGACCCGAATTTTGCCAATTTTGGCCAAATTTTCTATTTTCTCGTGTATTTGTCCGATTGATTTGAAATTTATTGTGCTAAAACAGACCACAAAAGAAAACAATTTTGCTCAAACAAAAAATTTGCATCACTTCCGGTTTCCACAAAATAAAGGTACAAACTTCCGGTTAGCCCACTCATTAAGTATTGTCTGAATGTCACCAAAACTTATATTGAAAGGTTTCTATCGATATGACTTAAAGAATGAAGGACACTTCTAGGGTAGGAATTGTTGATAGTTTGGCCGCAAAATTGATATGACCCACTTTTGTAAAAATCAAAATGGGGCCTTAGGGTTAAATCTGAGTTGTGTAATATTTGTATTCCTGGCAACTACAGTCGATTGCGCAAAAAAGTATGGGAAGGAATTTTTGAATTTCGATTTTGCTTTTTTGCAATTTCCGGTTGAATTTTTTCAGTAATTGTTAAAAGTTTCAAGGCTCATACCTTGTGACCTTTACCTTTGAAGACATCGAGGCCTGAATACAAGGTATACCTCTTAATCAAATCTATCTAATGGTATGTTCATTTTTGTTCTCCTAAGTTTACTTCCGGTTTTATAGCTCTCCGAAACTAGTCATAGTTCACGTTTTGTTATTAATATCAACCGTTTGATAAGGGAGGTAATTTGATCTTTGTGAAATACATAATAATTAAAAAAATAGTTAATCTATTTAATCAAGCCAACTGAAAATTATTCTAATAATTTAAGAATATTGTTAACAAAATACTGCTTATAAAGGTTAGATTCAATAAATGTATTTCATATTTATTTTAAAAGATCTTTTTATTTTTACCACTCATAACTTTTACAAAAAACTTTGATATTGAATTAAGTCTGTTGCAAGGACTATACTGAATATGATCAATCCACTGCGTCTAAAACTATATAGATTAGAGTGCAGTGGGTTAACTCTCCTCTAGCTATAGGAAGAAGTAGGCTGTTCAAAGGTAAATCAAATATTTGAGGCACAATGAAGAACAACGTCCGAAATAATATTACTGATAATATGTTCAGTCAAAATATGCGGATTGGAGATTAAATACTTCTCGGTGATATGACTTTGGACCTTTTTTTATCCAAAGGTATAGAAAGTCAAAGTTAATGCCATAATTTGATCTCCCACATATTACATTTTTAAAAATATTACAAGAATATTGTAAATTCGTTTTTTCAATCCGATGCTTATCTCCGTTTTTTCGACCATTTGAAAATTGTGATTTTTGAACAGCTCTGTCAAAAATGACAGAAATAGCCTTTTTTCATGAAATGAACTTGATTTTCTCTTTCCAATGATGTATAACAATAGCTATTTTGATCATCATTGCGACTTTGTATTTATTTAGTTTTACATACCGAATGTTATTTTTTTTTTCATTCTGGATTCAAAATGCAAACTCTCACCAATGTAAATATTCGCATGCACACTGCTCAGTACCGTTCCTACGGTTCTAGTTGCGTGGCAAATAAAATTTGTCACGCTTTGTTTTCGTTCGGATTATTTTTTTTTTTTTTTTTTTTTTTTTTTTTTTTTTTTTTTTGGGAAGCTCGCTAGCCCAAACGGAAAAAGATAGACTATTTCTGTTTTCACCAATGGTCTTTGTATGGGCTGGAATCAAAATTGAATGTCTAACATGAAATTTTCGCTAACCCGAAAGTGGCTAATTGCATAATATGCAAATAAGATTTCAAGCTAGCTCGGGCCCTAATAGTCGCATCGGTCTGAAATTTACAGGATATAGATAGATAGGCAGCGCAATTAAAACTACATCATCAAAATTTTTTGATCACTTCCGGTTTGGGCGTGGAGACTTCCGGTTTTTTCGTCTCATGTCGGGCGACCCTGCTTCCCATGTAATTCAAGATTCTAAACAAAAACAGTATATTTTAGCTACACTAAATGATTTTAATCCCCTGAGATGCAGAAAAATTAAATTGAATGTTGCGCGTGCGCAGTTTTCAAAAATAGCAAATTTTCTTAAAAATTTAATAAGTCCGCCAATTATTAACCGATTTTTATGATTTTGGTGTCTATCGAAACCTTGATATTTTATCTAAAAAATTTTGGGAACAGAATTTTGATTTTCGAATTTGAATTTTTTTTTATGCCCGTTCGAATTTTTCAAAAATTTAAAACTCTATATCTCGTGACCTTGACCTTCAATGACCTTGACATTTGAGATGTAGAATGTCCTTGACCTCAGCTGTCTATAGATGTGCTGATATTGCATGACAAATATTAACTTCCGGTTTTATAGCCCACCGAAATCTGACTATTTTGCAATTTTGGACGGTTATGTTACACTTTCGGGCTCTAATGTTCGGATCGATCTGAAATTTACAGGATGTAGATAGATACGCAACACAATTAAAAATATATCATCAAAATTTTTTGATCACTTTCGGTTTGGGCGTGGGGACTTCCGGTTTTTTATCTCATTTCAGGCGACCCTACATCCCGTGTAATTCAAGAATGTAAGCAAAAACAGTATATATTAGCTATACAAAATAATTTGCATCCCTCGAGAAGAAAAAAATTCCAATTGCTAGTTCCGCATGCGCCATTTTTCCGAGAATGGCAAATTTTCTTTAAAATTTAATTAGTCCGTCATTTATTATCCGATTTGTATGATTTTGGTATCTATCAAAACCTTGCTCCCTTATCTAAAGGATGTTTGAAACAGAATTTTGATTTTCGAACATAAATTTATTTTATGCCCGTTTGAATTTTTTGAAAATTTGAAATTCTATATCTTGTGACCTTCACCTTCAATGACCTTGAAATTTTCCATATAGAATGGCCTTGACCTCAGCTGTCTATAGATATGACAATATTGAATGAAAAATATCAACTTCTGGGTTTTATAGCCAACCGAATTCTGACATTTTTTGAAACTTTGAATGGCAATATTACATTTCCTTATGAACACATTGACTTGAGATTTTCTGTTTTATAATAGCCTCAAAACTCTTCAATAAAGGATATATGCCAAAAGTGCAGAAGCATATTTTAAAAAAGCAAAATTAAATTTTACAACTCCAGTACTAACATAAAATATATTCATCCCACATCAATGTGGTATACATCATTGGACTCCAAATTAAATTGTCTCTTAAATGATATGCGACATGGTCGTTTTACCATGAAAATTTAAGCATTAATTTTAGATAAATTAACAAAATAAATACCAATTTTGGGTTTTTTATTTCATAAAATCTGTTTCAAATTGATCAGTCAGGGTGTTAAAGGCTGTTATATAACATGTCAGTAAAACTGGTGGTTTAAATTTTCACACCTACTTGTCAAATCACTGAGCTGGGGAACAAATTAATCTGATTAAGTAATTTCTTAAAATATTTCCATTCAAATTCAAAACATGCATCAAGTTAAAGAAGTAAATTCGCTTGTCATTGATCAGTTCGAATTTTGTTCGTATCTTAAATAGAAATGATTTTATTAAAAAAATGTCAAATACAGGCATGTGAAGAGTAGCAGACATATAAGTCTTATAAAACACAGATGAACTATTGACCACTTTAGTCACGGTTCAACGCACACAGGTGGCCAAAGAGTAAATTAATCTAATGATATAATCTGATAACCCTAATAAAATTTATTTTTTTGTAAAATTTTTGCATACAAATTCAAAAAATATCTCTTTATAAAGCTGTGAATAAGCAAATTATCACATAGCTTAAATTTTCTCTCTATATTAATTACAACCAAAGTTACAAAATAATGTTTAAATTTGAATATAGAGAGTTTAAATTTCATGACAAATTGTCATCTTACTACCTACTTAAAATTTGGTTTGGAATTTATGTAAATATCCTACCGAAATCTTAGACATGTACAAAAATCTAATAAGGAACTGATAGTAGAAACTTATAGTAGAAAAAATTGCCTCTATAGCGGAAGGTTTACGCTTACAATTGTAGGCTGAAAAGTACCGGAATTGAAAGCTAGCAGGTTAGAAGTTTCAAAATGTTCGAAATCCATGGGATAACGCATAGTTGCCACGCTCGGAGCTGTTCACAGTTCTAGTTTTTTTTTTTTCGGGAAGCTCCCTAGCCCAACTCGAAAATGGTATAGACATTTGGTTTGAAATATACGATTAGATACGTACTGGAATAGAAAATGTATATATAAAACTAAAATTTTTACGCATCAGTAGTTAGTAATTGCATAATAATAATTGAATAATTGCATTACTTTGTTGCTAATTATCCGATCGCTTTGAAAATTACAAAATATAGAGAAGTCGCCGATAGAAATAAAACCGCATCATAAAAAAAATTCTACCACTTCCGGTTCTTGCGTGAGAACTTCCGGTTTTTTAGAACCGCGTTGGGTCACCCAGCTTCCGGTGTATGTAAGAAATCAGTACAAAAGCTATACATATATACTATCAGGCATAATTAGAACCCTTTTAGAATAAAAAATCCAAACCGGAAGTGATACTTTATGTGTCATCACAGAACGGTAACATTCAGCAAAATTTTAATAAGTCCGCTAATTTTTATCCGATTTGTCCGATTTTGGTGTTTTTCGAAACCTTGTTACTTTATCTAAAACTTGTTGGGAACAGAATTTTGATTTTCAAATTTTAATTTTTTTAATGCCCGATTGAATTTTTTTGAAAATTCAAAAGGCCAAATACAATGACCTTGACCTTCATTGACCCTGAATTTTTTTAAGTAGAATGTTCTTGCCCTAAGCTATCCACACATTTGCCTATTATGATCGAGAACAATTTTTTGGGTACCCGTTTTATTTTTTTGAAATTTCACAAGGCTATTTCTCCATAATGTTTAAATATTCATATAAAGGATCTTCAAAACCACACAAAAATTTTAGGAGGAAATATTATTTGTTTAACAGAATCATGGCTAAATAATTCTATAACACCGGCAAAACTAAAGTTAAATGGTTTTCGTTTTTATCATAATCCTCGAAGAATAGCTATTCTACCAATAAAGATTTTGAATTTTTAAACCAAAGGGATCATGGCGGAGTAGGTCTATATCTTAAAGAAAACCTGAATTATACTATTTTGAAATTAGGAGTTCTAAATATAGAGCATATTGCCTTTAATATCCCAGAAAAAAAATCTTAACGTTATCGTGCTCTACAGGCCTCCTGTTTATAGATTAGATTTGTTTCTACCAATGCTACAAAAGTTACTGGTTGAAATAGAAGAATCTGGTTCAGATTATATTATCATGGGATATTTCAATCAAAACATTCAGGACAATTGTCTATAGAGAATTGTTTTAAAACATTTGGCTTCCAACAACTTGCCCATCATTACACTTATAGATCATGTTTATATCAGTAGAAACATACCGACACACAATGTCAAAATATCTCGTATACCTGTTTATTATAGCTACCACGAGGTTATACAAAAAACTATACGGTAATAATAACGATTAATCTACCCTTAAACTTACATTTTCTTGTTATTTATAATCAAATTAAGCGTATTCTAATAGATAATCTATGTTAATATATGTAAAAAAAAAAAATACAGTACGATTTGGAATTCAGAAAAATAAGTACTAGTAATTAAAAAACCACAGGATTTAACTTAACTATATACAATTACTACAAATCAATAATTGGATTCAGATTATTTTTTCAACAATATCCTTGCTCAAACCATTCGAATACATACTACGGAAACAAAATCGGGAGAGGAGGGTGGGAAAGAAAATATTTGAATCGTGCCTCCAAATGAGTATTCAAAAAACAAATAATGAAAAGTCAACTGTGAGCAAGAGCCGCGTTCAATCGGACTATTAAAAAAAATCATTAACAATAACAGTTAAAGGGATAATAGGCGTTAGAATACACTCGTCCTACGGCTTATATTTGTGTTTCATATTGACTATTAGTTAAATAAGTATGCATCCCACACTTTACCAAATTTTAAAAAGCCAAAATAAAAATATATTCGGAAATTTTAAAAAAAAAAGTGAGCCAACGACGATTCCATTCAGTTTGAGAATAAAAGCGTCTGGTAAATCAACGCTAAAACATCATTGTGGAATTCAACAGTAGGGGTCAAGGACGCGTGAAAACCCACATGTTAGAGTTACTTCCCTTTATATTTACACGATTTGAAAATCGCTTGATGGATGGCTCTAGCGTTTTATGATTAACTGCTTTATTTTGGGGATTTATCGGATTTTAGAGGGATTTTGATGTATAGGTAAGTCCACTTATGGATATATACTGTTATTGTCCAAATTTGAGTGAACTTAAAATTTTATGTTCGTTCTAACGCCTATTATCCCTTTAACAACAACTATACTTAAACTAAAATTGCTTACATCTATGAACGTATTTCGACATCCTAAAATATTTTGTAAACAGAAATTGCAATTGCTAAATATTAAATGGGTTATACAACAATGAACAAGTTGATATCTGATTATGCAGTTTTTATTTTAACCTAACAACATCTATCCATGTTTGATATAGTAGATACATTTCAACCTCTTGTATTATTCACAAAAATAAATATTATTGACAATTCTGACCTTAAATATTTTTATGATGGAACCATAAAAACGTTCTCATTAATATGCAATTAACTTTAAACTGTGATGTAACAATATTACATAATAAAACTTCGCGTATATTTTTTGAACCCATAGAGGTTGTTTGTCACTCTCGGAACTGTTCACAGTTCTAGTTGCGTGGCAAATAAAATTTGTCACGCTTTGTTTTCGTTCGGATTACTTTTTTTTGGGGGGGGAAGCTCGCTAGCCCAAACGGAAAAAGATAGACTATTTCTGTTTTCAACAATGGTTATTATATGGGCTGGAATCAAAAATGAATATCTAACATGAAATTTTCGCTAACCCGAAAGTGGCTAATTGCATAATATGCAAATAAGATTTCAAGCTAGCTCGGGTCCTAATAGTCGCATCGGTCTGAAATTTACAGGATATAGATAGATAGGCAGTGCAATTAAAACTACATCATCAAAATTTTTTTATCACTTCCGGTTTGGGCGTGGACACTTCCTTTTCGTCTCATGTCGGGCGACCTTGCTTCCCATGTAATTCAAGAATCTAAACAAAAACAGTATATTTTGATTTTAATCCCCTGAGATGAAGAAAAATTAAATTGAATGTTGCGCATGCGCAGTTTTCAAAAATGGCAAATTTTCTTAAAAATTTAATAAGTCCGCCAATTATTAACCGATTTTTATTATTTTGGTGTCTATCGAAACCTTGATACTGTATCTAAAAAATGTTGGGAACAGAATTTTGATTTTCGAATTTGAATTTTTTTAATGCCCGTTCGAATTTTTCGAATATCTCGTGACCTTGAACTTCAGTGACCTT
>JAUJPP010000011.1:206289-229693 GCA_030562195.1 Nipponacmea schrenckii
TGCAGATCGCAAAAGTTTCAAAATTGTGCCAAAACTTCTATGTAACCACTTGACACAATTCTCCCCAAGTGCGATGCACAAATACCGAAAAACAAATATTCACCTTTATATTTTCTGAATTTGTTGAAAACAGCTACACTAAGGATGATCAAAATCACCAACAAAATAGAATTTAAAACACCAAAGGCAATTAGTGTTACTTCATCTGAAACATAACCCGATAAATTTAGTTATCATGTTTGAAGACGTTTCTGTGCACAATACAAAGAGATATGTTTTCATTCACAATATACATACTAAAAGCTTGCCAGGCTTGATAACATGCGTCCACTGTCAGGTGAAAAATCAAAATATTTTAATCAAAGCAATATCTAACAAATCATCATCAAATTCAAACATTAACAAGGTCTCATCAACCTACCGTCTTGGGTAATTTCTAATGATTAAAACAAAATCAAAGTTGTCAAAATCGAACTTGTATTACATCAAAATTGTATGGTTTGTGAGACTAATCATTACTTTCATGTTGCCAAGTTTTTGTATTACATTGCTGAATTAGGGTACTGTATTCCAAGTGTGTTGTCAGTCATCTTGTGACCAGGAGGCTGTTTCACGAGAACTTAACTTTAAATGATTTTAGTTTTCCGATGGTCAGATTGGTCAATCACTAAAATTGTTTTTTTATTAACCAATCAGGTTACTGTATTTCTTAAAATCTTGATCGTATCTTTGTTAAACAGGTCCCTGCCCTGCACATTAATCCTTACCTTCAACTTCTTTCACTGTACAATCAGTTCCTTGATATCCATCTAGACAATCACATGCTCCATCTATATTATTACACTGGTCTTGTGATTGACAAAATCTTGCTGAACAATTTGATGAACAATTGTATCCATAGAATCCTTCATTACATTCTAGATATATAATATTTTGTTTGTTGACAACGTGTATAGATTCACAGGGAATACTTTGATTTATTTATATAAGAGTTATATTAAAGGTTTCGACTACCGCACAACTTAATAAATCAAATCAGGGTCATTAAACATGGGCTACCCCCTTTACTATTATTGAAGGAATACTGCAGAATTAACATAAAATTGGCTAATAAGATTATATTCATCAGTAGCTATACCTACTGCCATAAATAACATATAAACAACATAAATGAATAATTACTTAGTTTTTGTGCCAGATATTATAGGGATTCTGTTTCTATATGACATTACTGATGAATAAATAATATACTCAAATTGAACATTTATGAGAACTGAAAAAGTATATCCAACGTCCACGCAGTATCCCTTTATTGGTAAAACTAAAATTGACTCCCCAATAAAAAATATAAACAAAAATTTAACACTTGGAGTCCTGGTTTATGAAGCTGACACGATATTGTATTCATATAAGCTTATGCATTTGTACACTTTAATAAGATACCATATGTATGTATGGAGTTGAGGAATATTAGATGGAACAAAGAATATTGTTTTTTTTTTCAATCTAATGACCGATGGAACTAAATATATAATATATATCTCAATATATTAAATTATCACTTTAGAATTCTTATATTAAACGAAATATGAAACATTACCTAGAGAACAATCACGTGGTGAAAAACCTCGTTGACATCCAGCAATACATTCTCCTGTTTTACTGTCACATTTTGTTGAATTATCATTACATTTTCTGTCTAGGCATTTTTTACTACAGCCTGCTCCATACAAACCAGTCTCACATTCTTAAAACAAAATTGTTAGTTTATTTAATCGAAATAGGAAGGGGCTCTACATATTTTTCTTCATAAAAGTGATAACATGTACGTTTTGTTAAATTTGTTATGAGCAAAAATTGTGGAATCAATCTAAATACATGTATGTATAATAATGGTAACACTATTATCGTTGCTTTCTGTTACGTGATCTCATATTGAATACCTTGAGTACAATCTAAAACTTTTGGAGTATAACCCACAGAACATCCACCAATACATTCTCCTATTACATGATCACACGTTGAATTCTTCAGACATTTTCTATTACTACAATTCTTCTGACAACCAGCACCATAGAAACCATCAGGACATTCTGGTATTTATAATAATAATAAAACAGTATTTGAATTAGTTTTCAAATGAATAAGATCAAATATAATTCAATCCTACTGTAAACTGGTTAATAACAATCTGCTTCTCATTACTGTCTTCATTATTACCTTCGTTTACCTACTACTGTACAATCTCTTTCTCATTCCTGTACAATCGTCTTCTCTATAACCTCACCTACTGTACAATCAAATTATCGATAAGCTAGTTTACATTTAAACATTTTCTCAATTACTTCCTGTTACCTGGTTTACTTACCTTCTGTACAATCATCTTCTATATAATCTGGTTTACTTACCTACTGTACACTCATCTTCTACATAATCTGGTTTACTTACCTACTGTACAATCATCTTCTCTATAACCTGGTAAACGTACCTACTGTACAACCATCTCCTATATAATCTACTTTGCTTACCTACTGTACACTCATCTTCTATATACTAGTAACCTGGTGTACTTACCTACTGTACAATCCTCTTCTACATAGCCTGGTTTACTTACCTGCTGTACAATCACCTTCTCTATAACCTGGTAAACTTACCTACTGTACAATCATCTTCTATATAATCTGGTTTACTTACCTACTGTACAATCATCTTCTATATAATCTGGTTTACTTACCTACTGTACACTCATCTTCTATATAACCTGGATAACAGCCATCAATACATTTTCCTGTTATATGATGACACGCTTGAGAACCTTTACAGTGTCTAATGCTACATTTTTTACTACAACTATCTCCATAGGCATCATAGGAACAATCTAAAACATGAATTATATGTTTTAAAGAGACTGTGATTCCTTTTTTCTGTCAAAAGTTGCATGGAAATTTCCAATGCTAATCCTTATAAATATTTTTTTGTATGGTTTAACCTTAAACATTCTTATAGATACCATAGTTTCCATACCTACTGTCTTCTATAACCTGCTATACTAACCTAACGAACAACCATATTGTAACCTGGTTTACTAACCTAACGAATATGCATGTTATAACCTGGTTTACTCACCTAACGAACAACCATATTATAGCCTGCTTTACTAACCCAACGAACAACCATGTTATAACCTGCTTTACTTGTCAACTGTACAACAATCTTCATTTGATCCTGATTGAATGCACCACTGTCGAAAAATTATCTGCAGTATAATCTTGATATCTTACCTTCTGTACAATCATCTTCCTTATAACCTGGTTTACATCCATAAATACATTTTCCTGTTACATGATTACAGTTTTGTGAACCTTTACACTTTCTATTCTCACATTGTTTACTACATCCATCTCCATAGGTACCAGTTGTACAATCTGGAATATTATAATAATAAAGGATATGTTGTGACAGGGCCAAGATTCCACAAGTTTCATTGAAATGTTTTAACCCCACAATTACCCATATTCTAATTTTTTGAACAATTATATAATCTATAAGCTGGTGTAGCACTTCTAGATGTTGAAAAGACTTCACGTTGTGTTTTAATATATTTATTAGGTATGGATCTTTGAAAAGGTGGTGAGAGAGATATAGGAGATTGGTGGCGGCGACTCTTCCTCTGTCTCCCTCCCGGTCCAGGCTTGACAGGCTCTCTTATACCACGACCTGGACCCTGGATGCCCAACATGCAGGCTATTGGCTGGCGTAGCTTTAATGCAAGCTGTCCACTTCAAACCTGCATGCCCAGTCAGCATTAATCTAGTTTAATAATCAAGGGACACTCTCTCATCACCTTTACAGTGAAAACAATAATACAATATACCAAATAATTTCTAGCTAAATTAAAGGGACTACATCAGAACCTATAAAGTGTCACAATACTCCCATTGTCAGGAGACCAATAGTCCTAAACACTATTTGTCTATAACTTTCTATAGAAACTAATCACATGGTTCTGAATGTAGCCCTGAAAGATATATGAAAGCAAATAAAAAAGCAGAGCGCGAAAATAAACACATAAACACATAAACACGAACAAACATCGGTAGGAGTTCAAGCACACTCCAATAACTCACTATTATATAATAATTATATCCGATGCCACAAACACGAGAGACACAGAATCCAACATTGGTTTCACTCAACAGAATATCCAAACGGTGTCCACCAGCCTTAGCAACAGGAACGGAATACAGTCCATATAATCTATTATCTGCTAACACTGGAACCCAGAAACACTGCCACAAGTTCGATAAATTATTACTGGAACAACTGGAACAAGATCAATTATTTGACGTATTGATCTAACTGGAACAACTGGAACAAGATCAAGTATTTGGCGTATTGACCTTACAGGAACAACTGGAACAAGATCAAGTAATTGACGTATTAATCTTACTGGTATTGATCTTACTGGAACAACTGGAACAAGATCAATTATTTGACGTATTGATCTAACTGGAACAATTATGGTTAATGTTGTAATAACAGCGGATTCGGAAAAAGATGATGTTTTAGTGGATTGATACAACAGGAACAGTCTGTATAATTTAAGTATGATTTCTTGAACCAAATTTAAACAGGAGAAGTACCAGATCTGGTTTCTTTTAATTGTAGTACTCTAGGTATTTCTGGATACAATCCAATGGATGTTGTTGTTGGTGTAGTTGTCGGTGCAGTTGTTGATTGTACTGGAAGTTGCTGAAGGGCAATGTACTCTGTTTCTGCTTTCTTCGTGGGTTCTTCTGTTGTTGGTTTTCTCAATTTCTTCCCTGACCTCAGGCAATTAAGTTTATATTTTTTGAAAACAATAATGCCAATAATAACTAATGCCAAAATAATTATGACCAATAGGACAATAGTATAACCCCAATCAGGAAAAATTGAATCAGACAATTCAACCTTCCTGATACCGTGTAATTCATGCATAAGATGATCCATAGAGAATTCTTTGATATTTTCCAAATATGTTGGGAGCCTTAAATTAGTTAGGGTTTTAAAATTATCCAATATAGGTTTCCAAATATGTGATATAGATTTTGGAACAACTGTAATTCGACAACTTTGCGTAATTGCTTTTTCGTTTTCCATGAACAGCGCAACGATGCAGAGTTTACTAAGGTTAATCGGATACACCGGACTCGCAACTTTACAATACAACATTAAAGGTGTACTGCAAGATTGAGCTTCAAATGTCGATTGATATTACATTGACATACTAATAGAATGAGAATGGTTTAAGATCGTGTATCAAAGTGATCAACCATTTCGAGATGTTGAAATGCGATTTAGTGGTCTAAACATTACATTTTTACACAACCTTAATGCCTCAGTCGATCAGGTTCAGGGTAACCCACGTTATCTAAATATAAACAGTGAAAATGTTGAATAATTAGTAAATTCTATGTCACACAAGGTACATACGTTTACCTTAACATAATCCTGAAAATGGATTAATTTATAATCATAGGTGTAATTACAGCAAATCAGCCAACACCTATCATGGCATCATTCGATGACCATTAATTTAATCATTTAACCGGTTTTCGTCATAGCAACTTGGCTATCACTTCTAGAAGAATTTTTGTATTTTCAACTTTCCGTCGACGTTTCCTCTTACTGAGTTCGTCGACCTCGATCGGCTCATCATCTTCGTCAGATGACATGTCTTGATCGATATCAGATTCTTTGATCCTTTCATTTTCCAGAGCTCTTTGATCAGTTTCAGATCTTTCTTTTTCCCGAGCTCTTAAACGCTTAGAGAGTTCCATCAATGGAATGTCTTCTTCGCTGGAAGAACTTTCTCTCTCTCTTTTATAGCGTTGAGTTAACGAGGGTACATTATCATTAGCTTCGCTTTCATCACTCTCCTCACTATCAGAGGGGGTAGCAGCATAATTTGTTTTCCGGAGTGGACGTCCAATGGCCTCTTTAGGTACGTCCCATTCATCTATGTGAGCAAGACGGAGATGTCTGGCGTGAGTTTTCGTGACGGATCCATCTAGTTGATTCCTGATTACAAAGGAAACCGGAGAAGTTTGCTTAATGATTCTAAAATAGGGAAGCCACTTCTTATCAAGTTTTCCCCTCTTTGTATGGTTCTTTAAATATACGGGCATGCCAATTTCAAACTTTGTGTCCACGGCATTTTTATCCGCATATTTCGACTGTTTGTCTTTAGCCTTTTTTAAATTTCTATGAACCATTACAAAGGATTTGTGTTGCTTCTCCAGAGCAATCTTATGATGATCTTCACCCAAGTATTTACGTCTGGGTTTAAATATATTATCAATTGGTAGAACCGGATCCCTCGAATATAACAAAGAGAAAGGCGATTGCTTGGTCGATTCGTTGACACTAAACCTTAAAGCAGCAAGTGCTTGATTTAAATAAACATCCCATGTGTTCAGGTCATCATTAACCTTTTTTGCTAAAATGTCATGAAGTGTACGATGGATCGTTCAACTTTTGCGTTGGCTGGAGCATTATAGAAAGATGTTAGTACATGATGAATATTCATTCGTTTAAAGTTTCTTTCATCATCTTGTTAACGTTTTCGGTGCCATTATCGGTAACTATTTCCAAAGGACAACCAAACCTTGGAAATATTTCGTCTACAAGTAGGTGAACTACATTTTGTGCTGTTTTATCAGGAACAGGAAAACTTTCGACCCAACCACTGTACCAGTCAATAAACGAGATGATGTATTTATTGCCAGATAAAGTGGTGTGATATGGACCTGACAGATCTAGGCTAATTTTAGCAAAAGGAAATGGTGGTATGTCACTTTGCACTATACTCGGGTTTTGTTGAGTGAGAGCCCTAGTTTGACAAATCACACATTTGTTAATATACTCATGTAACTGTTTATACATGTTAGGGAAATAATATTTTATTTTCATAGTGTCATATACCTTGTCAACTCCCATGTGACCTGCCTTGTCATGATAGGAGGTTATCAATACACTGACTAAATGTTCTGGAATGTACAAACGTGTTATTGGTTCACCATTTGGGTCAGATATAAAATAAACAAGGTTTTCAATTACTAAAAATTGATTGCGTATTTTAGCTTTACACTTCCCTTGTTTTAAGTTGTCGAGTATATTAATAATGTTTTGATCTTTAGATTGTTCAACAACCATATCAAACTCGTTTAATTTTAAATGCTGGATTTCGCTATTATCATCAGTAATGGGCGCTTGGCACTTAACGTAATCTCTTGGATTCAGTTTATTTGAGTTTATAACATTTACTTCGAAGCTGTTGTCTCTTATACCAGGTTCCAATTCTTCACTTTCAGAACCACATAAATTATCATGCGAGGCTTTATCGGGCAATCTTGACAGCATATCAGCGCAAGAATTAAATTCGCCTTTAATATATTCAACTTTACAGTTGTAAGATGAAATATTCAAAGCCCACATTTGAACCTTCTTATTCTCCATTGGTGAATCAAGAATATACTGGAGAGGTTTGTGGTCTGTTCGTATAACGAAATTAGAACCATGCAAATAAAAATGCAATTTTTGAAGGCTATAGTTAATAGCAAATGCCTCCTTCTCTAATACCGACCATTTCTGAGCTGACTTAGACAATTTATGTGAAAGAAAATAAACAGGTACTTCTTGTTCATTTTGAACTTGAACTAAACATGCCCCTATACAGGTGTCACTGGCATCTGTATATAGAATATAGGGTAATTCAGGGTCAGGATAACCTAATAATGGAACAATAGTAAGGCTATCTTTCAAATATTCAAAAGCAGTTTGACATTCACTAGTCCACTTAAACCTTGAATACTTTTTCGTTAAATCGATTATTGGCTCAGCAATTTTGGAGAAATTTGGAACAAACCTTCTATAAAAGGAAATTAATCCTAAGAATGAGCGTGTTTCCCTGACCGTTGTAGGAGGGGGCATTTGTCTAATTGCCTTGACCTTATTTTCGTCTGGTTTAATGCCTTCAGGTGTTATTCTAAACCCCAGATATGAGGTTTCGTTCTGTAGGAAGGAACATTTACTGATTTTGAGTTTTAAATCATGGGATCTTAGACGATCGAATACTATTTGTAGATGTTTCATATGTTCTTGAGGAGAATTTGAGAAGATTAAGATGTCATCTAAGTACGCTACAGCGAAATGTTCCAATCCTTTTAAAACAATATTCATAAGGCTTTGAAACACAGAAGGACTGTTATTTAGGCCAAAAGCCATGACATTATGTTCATAAATGCCTTTATGACAAACAAAGGCTGTCTTTTCTTTATCCTTTTCGGCAATGGGTATATTCCAAAACCCCGATCTAAGGTCGAGTGTAGAAAAGACATTTCCCTTCCCTAATAACGCCAATAAATCATCAATACGAGGTAAAGGATAAGAATAGTATGACTGTTTTTTGACAACAGCATTCAATTTTCTAAAATCCACACAGAATCTCTTTGATTCTGTTATGGTTCCATCTGAATTCTTGGTTCTTTTTTCAACTATCACCACAGGAAAATTCCAATTAGATGTACTAGGTCTGATAATTCCTGCCTTTAACATATCATCGACAGCTTTGTCTATAACTTCCCTGTTTTTTAATGAACCCCTGTAAGGTTTTAAACCTTATGGGTGGATGATCCCCCGTGTCTATGGTCATCTCGACTGTTTTAGTCCTTCCAAGATCCAGATCGCTTGAAGCCAGTCGATCTATATTTTTCCTCAAGAAGGCTAAAACTGCTTCTCGATATTTATCAGGTACGGTAATGTTTTTTAAC
The DNA here is from genome assembly GCA_030562195.1 of Nipponacmea schrenckii. Classification (NCBI taxonomy): domain Eukaryota; kingdom Metazoa; phylum Mollusca; class Gastropoda; family Lottiidae; genus Nipponacmea; species Nipponacmea schrenckii. The sequence goes on from JAUJPP010000011.1 coordinate 215,103, forward strand.
TGATCGTTTTTACCCGACTCACCGGAAACTTGACAACTTTGCACTGATCTTACTTCATAGTTGTCTAAATTAGACAGCGAGCCTAACACAGTACCCTTTTTAATACGGTAGGTCTTATTTGTCTCATTAGTCAGAACAATTGGTAGTAATTTGTTATTTTTTCTGACTAATTCTGATGTGGTAACAGAGTTACCAATCATTAAACCAGGTTCTTCCGAAAAGAAACCTTTCCCGAATGTAGATACCTGCAACATTGCAGTGGTATCCCTGGGTAGTTCTTTTACTTTCCCAGTAACTACATTTTGCGTTTGAGGACGTATCACAATAGTATTTGCCATGCGAATCACGCAATTTATGTGACTGTCCTCTTGCATCGGGATATACTCTCCTCCCACCCTCATAGCTGACAAATCATAATACAGCCGAACACCATGTTGTGTTAGAAAATCTATACCTAATATCATGTTTCTATTTATATCGGGTGTTACAAAAAATTTGTGTTTAATTTTCTTACTTTTCATATTGAATTCTAAATGAGCAACGCCATCAATGTGGAGTTTTTCTCCGCTCACAGAATTCAGTATAATATTTTTCCTTAGTTAACCGTGGTTTATGCTTTAAATTATTATACAACTTCCTATTGATAAGTGAAACCTGTGCCCCAGAGTCTACAAGACATCTTAATTTTGCCTATCTATATTTACCAGACAGGTGCTAGGATTTCCTGCCAACTTATCTTAAAGACTCTGAATTTTTCCCTCCGCGGGTTGGCACAATCCGGAGGGGTTTTAGTTTCCCGAACCTGAATCTGACTTCTTTGTGACTCTACAGTCCTTTCGAATGTGACCTAACCTCCCACATTTCCAACATCGTGGCTGAGATTTATTTCTAGTAACTTCGTTTGCGTATCTACATTTTTTTGTTTCATGATTATTTTTATGGCACACCTTGCATTGTTTCGGTCGGGTGTGCCCGATCTCCATGTCTTCCTCTGCATCGCGTGCGCTGTGGTTTACAGACCGAAGCTCAAAACGCTTTTGTAAATTTTGTTCCGTCATTGCATTTTGTACCGCGTCATTTAGCCTATGGGGATTCTGTCTCATTAGGCGAAGCCTTAAACTGTCATTTCTTAAGCCGTCAATGAAAAAGCTTACGAGTTGGCGCTCGACCTCTTCGCCTTCCCGAGACGAATATGCCTCTTCGGAAAGAGTTAAAATTCTTTCTGCAAATAGCTGAACATTTTCGTGTTCTTTTTGTCGGATTTTTCGCAGTAAGCAGAATGCGTGAGAACGATCTGTCACTGCTGAAAATCGTAGAGTTAGGTCTTGCTTTAAATCATTCCATGTGCAGTCGCCATTATCCTGTATGTATCTTTGTATAAAACTTGATACAGGCCCTTTTGCGGTCTGGAAAGCAACATTTATTTTATTTGAATTATCTAAAGAATTGAGAAGGGCGTATTTTTCAATGTTTTGTATCCATTCGCGGAATGCGTTAGGATCCCCCTTGAAAGACGATACGGCGGAGGTTATACTATTGTTTATAAAAGAGGTGGTCAAACCTCCAATTTGGTTAGATAAGTTTACGAAAAATTGATCACCTGAAGCCATAGAAAAAATTGTTACTTACCAACAGAAGTTTTACTGAAGTTTCTTGAGTAATATCTTTGCCCGTACGAGATCCTGGTCACGGCACCAAAAGAAGTGTATAGATGTAGCACTTCTAGATGTTGAAAAGACTTCACGTTGTGTTTTAATATATTTATTAGGTATGGATCTTCTGAAAAGGTGGTGAGAGAGATATAGGAGATTGGTGGCGGCGACTCTTCCTCTGTTCTCCCTCCCGGTCCAGGCTTGACAGGCTCTCTTATACCACGACCTGGACCCTGGATGCCCAACATGCAGGCTATTGGCTGGCGTAGCTTTAATGCAAGCTGTCCACTTCAAACCTGCATGCCCAGTCAGCATTAATCTAGTTTAATAATCAAGGACACTCTCTCATCACCTTTACAGTGAAAACAATAATACAATATACCAAATAATTTCTAGCTAAATTAAAGGGACTACATCAGAACCTATAAAGTGTCACACTGGTCTGAAACATGAATTAAATGTTTTAACGATTCCTTTTCTGTCAAGTGTTGCAGGGAAATATCTAATGCTAATCCCCCTTCATATTCTTAGTATCGTTTACCCTTAAACATTCTTATAGATAACATAGTTTCCATACCTACTGTCCTCTATAACCTGGTTTACTAACCTAACGAAAAATCATATTATAACCTGGTTTACTAACCTAACGCACAACCATGTCATAATCTTGCTTGCTTATTAACCGTACAAGAATCAACCTGATTGAAATACCCACTGCTTAACAATTATCTTCAGTATAATCTTGTTTACTTACCTTCTTTACAATCATCTTCTCTATAACCTGGTTTGCAACCATCAGTACATGCTCCTGTTACATGATTACATTCTTGGGAACCTTTACACTTTCTATTGTTACATTGTTTACTACATCTATCTCCGTAGGTACCATTTGTACAATCTGAAATAGTATTATAATAAAGGATACGTTGTGACAGGGTCGCAATTCCAAAAATTTTAGGGAAGTGTTTTAACGTAACAATTACTCATTCTAATATTTTCTGAACCATCACCTCTATAACCTGGTTTCAGTAAAATAAATATTCTCTATAACCTGGTTTACATATCTACAGTGAAACTATCTCTTCTATAACCTGATTTACTTAACTATGTACAATCATGTTTAGGTTTCACAAGGTTTACTCTCCTAATTTACAATTGTCTTATCTATAATCGGGTTTTCTTCTGTTCAATAATCTTCTATATTACCTAGTTCACTAACCTTCTGTACAATCTTCTTCTTTATAACCCGGGGTTTACTTACCTACTGTACAATTATCTTCTCTATTACCTAGTTCACTAACCTTCTGTACAATCATCTTCTTTATAACCCGGGGTTTACTTACCTACTGTACTATCATCTTCTCTATAACCTGGTTTACTTACCTTCTGTACAATCATCTTCTTTATAACCTGGGGTTTACTTACCTACTGTACTATCATCTTCTCTATAACCTGGTTTACTTACCAACTGTACAATTATCGTCTCTATTACCTAGTTCACTTACCTCTGCAAAAACATCTCCTTTATAACCTAGGGTTTACTTACCTACTGTACTATCATCTTCTCTATAACCTGGTTTACTTACCTTCTGTACAATCATCTTCTTTATAACCTGGGGTTTACTTACCTACGGTACTATCATCTTCTCTATAACCTGGTTTACTTAACTTCTGTACAATCATCTTCTTTATAACCTGGGGTTTACTTACCTACTGTACGATCATCTTCTCTACTACCTGGTTCACTTACCTTCTGTACAATCATCTTCTTTATAACCCGGGGTTTACTTACCTACTGTACTATCATCTTCTCTATAACCTGGTTTTCTTACCCACGGTGCAATCATCTTCTCTCTAACCTAGTATGCTTACCTACTGTACAACTATCTCATCTACGACTTACTTACCTACTGTACAATCATCTTCTCTATTACCTGATTTACTCACCTACTATACAATCATCTTCTCTATAGCCTGGTTTACTTACCTACTATACAATCATCTTCTCTATAACCTGGTTTACAACCATCTGTACATGCTCCTGTTATATGATGACAGTTTTGTGATCCTGTACAATGTCTATTGTTGCATCGTTTACTACAACCATCTCCATAGGTTCCACCATCACAACCTAATTTGAGAAAATATTTAAAAGACATGAAAAGCACATAACAAATAGCACATATGACTTTAATGGTATTGCACCTAACAAAGTATTTAACGTTTTAACAAAATTTGAATGTGCTCTTATCAGAAATAAGAAAGACTGTTGGTATGTTCGCTTCCAACTCATCTGACAACCAACATCATATTTGTTGATAGTCGAACAGGGGCGCAAATTAAAAAAAATCTTAGTTATATATTCAATCAAAGGTCTCGTTTGGACATAAATTTATAGAAAGAAAGGTTTACTAAGAATTGACAGATGTTCATAAGATGTAAGAAGTCAAAACATACTGAATAAACAATAATCTCCTTTATAACCTGGTTTACAACCATCTGTACATTTTCCAGTTACATGATGACATTCTGTTCTATTACACCTTGAATTACAATTTTTATTACATTTATCTCCATAACTACCACTTGTACATTCTGAAACACAATGATATAGAGGATATGTTCTACTTTTGTCTTTGAATTTACAATGAAGATTAATATAAGTTATCTTAGCTAGATCACCTCTTCCAGTGTAGTATTTGTTCCATACATTTTTGAATATTAAAAAAATAAAAATATATTGTAATTGGTTTAGGATATCCTATATTGGGATATTGAACTCCTAAAAAGTTTTTCTACTATAAGAACTCAAAGCAAGGGACCGTGTCTGAGAGTCCTACAATAAACTGTTTGCCTGTTTACTTGAAGATTATATAATAAAATTTATATTTGTGAATTTGTTAATTATCAGCTACTTGAGCGTTTACTTACAAGTAAGTAATATCAAATATAGTGCCAGGCCTAAGTAACAGGTTATTAACGGATGGTAAACAAAAATATCAACAATTAAATTATAATAAGTTGACGGTATGAGACAAATCAAATGCAATTTGATATATAGATGTAAAATTCCTAATGAACATTTACCTATATTTTTTTTTTATCTTGTAAATATTTATTCATAGAAAATGCATAATTACAATAATTATGATTAAATACAATAATATTAGAATTTAGCTTAAATAAGCTTAGCTTAGAATAAAAAAAAATAATGAAAAAATATATAATTATCACAGATGATTTCTCCGGAATGGAGTTAAAAACGTGAGATAAAATTTATTCAGGATATATAATATATAAATCATTCAACAAATATAACTGCAGGGTTCAGACTGTGGTCACTAGCGCACATATTGGTGGATCCTTACATCCGAAATCGAAAATGGTAAAGACCCATAGGGTTATTTCTATAAAATAAAAACATTTACCTGTAGTACAAGTAGTACCACGCCATCCTTTCTGACAACCATTAGGACATTTACCAGTTTTAACATCACATTTATCATCGTTTAAACAATGGCAGAAATAATTACAATCTGAACCATACGTTCCCGGAGAACAATCTGTAATTAAAAAAAAGGACAATACATTCCTTGTGACCATACTGTAATAGAGAAAGACAGCAAGTGTCTTGAGAACAAAGTGTAATAAAGAAAGACAGCAAGTTTCTTGAGAACAAACTGTAATAGAGAAAGACAGCAAGTGTCTTGAGAACAAAGTGTAATAAAGAAAGACAGCAAGTTTCTTGAGAACAAACTGTAATAGAGAAAGACAGCAAGTGTCTTGAGAACAAAGTGTAATAAAGAAAGACAGCAAGTTTCTTGAGAACAAACTGTAATAGAGAAAGACAGCAAGTGTCTTGAGAACAAAATGTAATAAAGAAAGACAGCAAGTGTCTTTGAGAACAAACTGTAATAAAGAAAAACAGCAAGTTTCTTGAGAGCAAAATGTAATAGAGAAAGATAGCAAGTGTCTTGAGAACAAAGTGTAATAAAAAGAAAGACAGCAACGTTCTTGAGAACAACTTGTAAAAGAGAAAGACAGCAAAGTTCTTGAGAACAAAATGTAATAAAAAAAGACAGCAAGTTTCTTGAGAACAAACTGTAATAGACAAGGACAATACGTTCATAGAAATAAAACTAAAGAAAGTTATATTTAAGAACAAAATGTAATAAGAAAAAGACAGCACGTTACTTGAGAACAAACTGTAATAAAGAAAGTCATATTTAAGAACAAAATGTAATAAAGAAAGGCAGCACGTTACTTGAGAACAAACTGTAATAAAGAATTCAAGAATGTAATAAAGAAAGACAGCAACGTTCTTGAGAACAAAATGTAATAAAGAAAGACAGCAATGTTATAGAGAAAGACAGTACGTTCATTGAAACAAAATTGTAATGATAAAGAAAGTTATATTTAAGAACAAAATGTAATATGATAAGGCAGCACATTATTCAATAATGTAATAAATAAAGACATCACGGTTCTTGAGAACAATGTAATAAAGAAAGACAGCAACGTTCTTGAGAACAAACTATAATAAAGAAATGTGTCATTTATGTAAGTTTTTGTTTTGCTTTTCTACATTATTGTTAGTGTTATTTGATTAATATATATTTTTGCATTTTTCACTTATATTTTCATCTTTCTTTATTTCCACACCCAATCCGTCTTCTTTTGCATACCTGATTCCTACATTTTACGCTAACATATTAAAATTTCACAATTATTTAAATACAACTGAACATTCCCCTTCTAATCTAGACTTATTTTCATTATGCTCCGCAACTTTGACAACCACTGGCAAGAAGCCAGACATCGCAACACTTATCGCCATCCAAACCAACATCACGAACCCTATAACGGCCCAGTATTCCATCGACCTCTACCATCTACCAATCGTCGACCACCAACCAATCAAGCTATTTATACCCCACCACACCAACGACCTACCCACAATGAAAACGTCAGCTGTTGACGCCAATATTAGATCCCTCAACCGGACATGGCTCTCTAAGGTAACGCAGACCCTGATCGACCATTACCAAGCAACCCTGCAGGAGAAACTCACCTTCATCCGAACCAAGTCTTTATCACAACCAACCATCGACCGCATTATTTCCCATGCCCTCTCATGGGCCCGTCGATCCTATGGGAAACGTCTTACTCAACCTGTGATTGCCAAGTTCTCCCAAACGATAAACGAAACCAAGACCAGAGTAACCATATCCTTACCAACTGAAATGGAGATTGATCCACAAACTCCTGCACCAACAAGAGTCACCACCATGTCGAACCAGACACCTAAACGAGCCCGCAGTTCACCATCCCCTAGTCCAGCAGATTTTGGTAAACGTTCTCGTAGAGAACCACCATGTCGAACCAGACACCTAAACGAGCCCGCAGTTCACCATCCCCTAGTCCAGCAGATTTTGGTAAACGTTCTCGTAGAGAAGGAACCCCCCTTCTCTTTTCCCTTTCAGATTCCTCGCCTACACCATCTGAATCTTCACCACGTGACCCAGGTTCGGTCGACCTTTCTTCCTTCTGTAAGTTTTTGGATCAACAAACCACCCCGAATTCTCCAACCAGGTCAAGTCGTGTGCCCAGACCATCTCCACCACGAACCAGATCTCAGTCCGTACCCAATGCCACATTTGTAACAACAACCAATCCAGTACCTATCACCCCGTCGACAACCATTATATCCGCTACCAAACCGTTTTATCACCAAACCAAGGACAAGTCATCATGGAATCTACCTGCTCTACAGAAATCTACTTTAATTATTGGGTCCTCAAACCTCAACCGAATTACCAAAACAGCTCCAGACCCCGAAATACACTCGTACCCTGGTGCCACATCCAGTCCATCCTTGAATCTTACGACCAAGATCATAAACCGGCTACGATCATTCTGCATGTAGGCCTCAACAATCGTGACCAGTTAGCCAAAACCTCATTTAACCAAGCCCAGAAATTAATTTCCACAGCCAACCAAACCTTTCCTAGCTCCAAGATCATCTTCTCATGTATACCTATCTCTAATAAAATCTCTAAGAAAGCCCAGCAGAATCTTAAGACATTCAACGATATGATGATGAACTCCGACACTGAGAACGCAACAATCCTGTCACCCTACGAAGAAGAATTCGAACCAGTTGATAATCTTCATTGGTCTCCGGAAACAGCCAACAATATATACTTGTTTTGGATACACCAGCTTCAAGCACCGGGTAAGTCTTTTTGAACTAATTACTGGGGATAAAAATATTGAGAGGCCGTCGCTAGGCCAAACCGTCGTTAACTTAAGCCGAAAAATTCTCACACCCCTCCAGCATTCAATCTTAGACCGTGGACTTAAATTTATTCCGACTCCTAAAATTTCCTAACCTTGATTATCTTCAACCGTCTATTCAACGATTTCAACGGAATCTCAGTTGCACATACTTTTTTCGAAACCACCCTCCACGCGGTGCTAGAACAATGTTTATTCCTAAATCCACGTGGAAACCACCTAAAACCGCTATCCACCCAGAAATATTAAACGTATTTACAAGTATGAATAACCAAATATCAAATCTTTCCATAACACACGAGAAGCCTAATCTAACGCGATTAGAATGTGAAGCATTAAATGTACTTAAAAAAGACGATAGCATTGTAATTAAAAAGAGTGACAAAGGTTCATGTTGCGTTATATTAAATAGGGAAGATTATATTGCAGAAGCAGAGCATCAATTGAATAATCCTGAACACTATGCAATTTTACCGGGGCCGATTTTTAAAGAAACTGCTAATATGATAAACAATATTCTTGCCGACTTAGTTAAAACAAGTCATTTAAAACAGAAACAATATGACTATCTTTCTGCCAAACCTGATTGCCGCGAGAGACACTTATACACTTTGCCGAAAATTCATAAGAATCCTACCAAGGATTGGTTCATGCCTAATAGAATCCCTAAAGGGCCCCCCGATTATCTCTGACTGTGGTAGTGAGTCTTATGCAGTGTCAGAATACAGATCCAGACAGACCCGCCGATGCAATTCTACAGCTTTTGGAGATTTGTCTTAGTCGCAATGATTTCACATTTAATGGTAAAACATATCTACAAACCTCAGGTACAGCCATGGGCAAACGATTCGCCCCTTCATACGCAAACCTTTTCATGGCAGAGTGGGAACGTGAGGTATTACCCCTTTGTCCATTTGACCCACTTTTCTATGGACGCTTCTTAGATGACATTTTCATGGTTTGGACTTACTCCATAGAACAATTTTGGCAATTTTTTTAAATCCTCAACAACCACCACCCGTCCATCAAACTAACAGCCAACGTCAGTCACAAAAGCATAGATTTTCTCGATACTACTGTTTTTAAAGGAGATTCCATAGCAGAGACTAATAAATTAGATATTAAAGTATATTTCAAAGAAACCGACACTCATCAACTTTTGCATAAGAGCTCATTTCATCCAAAACATACATTCTCTGGAATAATTAAGTCACAAGTTTTACGATTTCACCGAATTTGCACAAGGTCTTCTGATTTCAACCAAGCCTGTACGATTGTTTTCTCAAAACTGATAGAGCGTGGATACTCTAAACGATTTTTACGAAACATAAAAAAATTTCCCCATTAGCACAGTTAGCAGCTAAAAATAGACTTTATGCCGAAGTGCCTCCAGGTTTAAGGAGTGCCCCATGTATGTCAACCAGATGCAAACATGTCCCTTTATATCAGAAACGCATTATTTCCTAAGTAACTCTACGAATAAAAGATACCCGATCCAAGAGCACCTAACATGTGAAAACTCGAATGTAATATACTTAATTCATGTAAAAAATGTCCCAAGCAATATATCGGGGAAACAAAGAACAAATTACGCACTCGTTTTAATGCTCACAGATCAGATATTAAAATTTAAAAAAAGACAAGCCTGTTTCTAACCATTTCAATCTTGACGACCATTCACTTGACGATCTCACCCTAACCCCAATTGAGCGCATAGAAATCGACTTGCCCGAAGATGAAACTACCAAAATCCGTCAATCTAGAGAAGCCCATTGGATTGAGATATTGAATACGGCAAGACCCATAGGACTTAATATTCACCACAGTGTAGGCATAGCACCCTTTGTAGTTCCATTTAATACAACCCATTATAAGAGTCTTCAAGAGAAATTTCCTCATGTCTATAAACAGAAAATGATAGTGGCATATTAAAAAATTCAGAACTTAAATGAAAACCTTGTTCATAGCAAACTAAAAATAATCTGTACTTAACAGGTACTATACTCCTCGCCCATCGGGCGAGTTATTTTATTTTTTCTAATTTCAGATCAGAAGAGAAGAAAATCACCCAACAGATCCAGATCCCAATTTCTCAATAAGATATTTGTTCCACCCTAGGCCTGTACATTTGGGAGATTCAATCCCTCCCTTCCCCGAAATGTAATAAAGAAAGTTGTATTTAAGAACAAAATGTAATAAAAAAAAACAGCACGTTACTTGAGAACAAAGTGTAAAGAACAAAATGTAATAAGAAAAGGCAGAACGTTATTCAAGAATGTAATAAAGAAAGACAGCACGTTACTTGAGAACAAACTGTAATAATGAAAGTTATATTTAAGAACAAAATGTAAAAAAAAACAGCACGTTACTTGAGAACAAAGTGTAAAGAACAAAATGTAATAAGAAAAGGCAGAACGTTATTCAAGAATGTAATATAGAAAGACAGCAACGTTCTTGAGAACAAACTGTAATAGAGAAGGACAAAACGTTCATAGAAATAAAACTGTAGTAGAGAAAGACAGTACGTTCATTGAAACAAAATTGTAATGATAAAGAAAGTTATATTTAAGAACAAAATTTAATATGAAAGGGCAGCACGTTATTCAAGAATGTAATAAAGAAAGACAGCAACGTTCTTGAGAACAAAATGTAATAAAGAAAGACAGCAATGTTATAGAGAAGGACAATACGTTCATAGAAATAAAATTGTAATGATAAAGAAAGTTATATTTAACAACAAAATGTAATATGAAAAGGCAGCAAGTTATTCAAGAATGTAATAAAGAAAGACAGCAACGTTCTTGAGAACAAAATGTAATAAAGAAAGACAGCAATGTTATAGAGAAAGACAGTACGTTCATTGAAACAAAATTGTAATGATAAAGAAAGACAGCAACGTTCTTGAGAACAAACTGTAATAGAGAAGGACAATACGTTCATAGAAATAAAACTGTAGTAGAAAAGACAGTACGTTCATTGAAAAAGAAAGTTATATTTAAGAACAAAATGTAATATGATAAGGCAGCACGTTATTCAATAATGTAATAAATAAAGACATCACGGTTCTTGAGAACAAAATGTAATAAAGAAAGACAGCAACGTTCTTGAGAACAAACTATAATAAAGAAAGACAGCAACGTTCTTGAGAACAAAATGTAATAAAGAAAGACAGCAACGTTCTTGAGAACAAAATGTAATAAAGAAAGACAGCAACGTTCTTGAGAACAAACTGTAATAGAGAAGGACAATACGTTCATAGAAATAAAACTGTAGTAGAAAAGACAGTACGTTCATTGAAAAAGAAAGTTATATTTAAGAACAAAATGTAATATGAAAAGGCAGCACGTTATTCAAGAATGTAATAAAGAAAGACAGCACGTTACTTGAGAACAATCTTTAATAAAGAAAGACAGCAGCTTACTTGAGAAGAAACTGTTATAAAGAAAGATAGCAGCTTACTTGAGAACAAAGTGTAATAAAGAAAGACAGCAAGTGTCTTGAGAACAAACTGTTATAAAGAAAGACAGCAACTTACTTGAGAACAAACTGTAATAAAGAAAGACAGCAGCTTACTTGAGAACAAACTGTAATTAAGAAAGACAGCAGCTTACTTGAGAACAAACTGTAATTAAGAAAGACAGCAGCTTACTTGAGAACAAACTGTAATTAAGAAAGACAGCACGTTACTTGAGAAAAAACTGTAATACAGAAAGACAGCAGCTTACTTGAGAACAAACTGTAATTAAGAAAGACAGCAGCTTACTTGAGAACAAACTGTAATTAAGAATGACAGCACGTTACTTGAGAACAAACTGTAATACAGAAAGACAGCAGCTTACTTGAGAACAAACTGTAATACAGAAAGACAGCAGCTTACTTGAGAACAAACTGTAATTAAGAAAGACAGCAGCTTACTTGAGAACAAACTGTAATACAGAAAGACAGCAACTTACTTGAGAACAAACTGTAATTAAGAAAGACAGCACGTTACTTGAGAACAAACTGTAATTAAGAATGACAGCACGTTACTTGAGAACAAACTGTAATTAAGAAAGACAGCAGCTTACTTGAGAACAAACTGTAATACAGAAAGACAGCAGCTTACTTGAGAACAAAATGTAATTAAGAAAGACAGCACGTTACTTGAGAACAAACTGCAATACAGAAAGACAGCAACTTACTTGAGAACAAACTGTAATTAAGAAAGACAGCACGTTACTTGAGAACAAACTGTAATACAGAAAGACAGCAGCTTACTTGAGAACAAACTGTAATTAAGAAAGACGGCAGCTTACTTGAGAACAAACTGTAATTAAGAAAGACAGCAGCTTACTTGAGAACAAACTGTAATTAAGAAAGACAGCAGCTTACTTGAGAACAAACTGTAGTTAAGAAAGACAGCACGTTACTTGAGAACAAACTGTAATACAGAAAGACAGCAGCTTACTTGAGAACAAACTGTAATAAAGAAAGACAGCAGCTTACTTGAGAACAAACTGTAATTAAGAAAGACAGCAGCTTACTTGAGAACAAACTGTAATTAAGAAAGACAGCACGTTACTTGAGAACAAACTGTATTACAGAAAGACAGCAGCTTACTTGAGAACAAAATGTTAAGAAAGTTATATTCAAGAACAAAATGTAATAAAAAAAAGACAGCAAGTTTCTTGAGAACAAACTGTAATAAAGAAAGTTATATTTAAGAACAAAATGTAATAAAGAAAGACAGCACGGTACTTGAGAACAAACTGTAATAAAGAAAGTTATATTTAAGAACAAAATGTAATAAAAAAAAACAGCACGTTACTTGAGAACAAAGTGTAAAGAAAGTAATATTTAAGAACAAAATTTAATAATAAAAGGCAGAACGTTATTCAAGAACGTAATAAAGAAAGACAGCAAGTTTCTTGAGAACAAAGTGTAATTAAGAAAGACAGTAAGTGTCTAGAGAACTAGGTATATAGACTGCATATTAGAGTAATTTATGAAGAGGTATTATGGTTTTTTAATTGTAATCCTTACCATATATTTCAACTTCACATAAAATAAACCATACCCTTTTATAAGAAGAGCGACTGATATTAACATAACGACCAATTAAAGTCCTACTACATTCTATCGGGTATACAGCTGTAGGGTTCAATGTACTAGTATGTTTAAAACATAATTCATTATCAATATGTACAGAAAATCCTTTAAAACTGGATAAATCTGAAATGTCAAGAAGAAAAGAAAGACAGGAAAGAATACAAACTAATAACAAAAAGCCAAAAATAAATAGGAAAATATGATTTTATGAATAATTTTACTTCATCAGAGAGTCCCCATTGAGAATAAAAAAATTGTCTCTATCAGACAATCCTCTGCAGTTTCCGTTTAGCTTTACGTAATTGTCTTGATATGTTGCAAAACCATAGCGGTAGACCGTTTGTTTTTCCGTTCTATTTTAAAAAAGAGCACTTACAAAAGTTATGGATAAACAACTTTAAAAACCTTATAGAGTATTCTTTTCGTAAATCTATAAACCACCAGACCCAGGAAGAATGCATGTCACTACATCTGTTACTGATACTTGTAGAATTATATCCATCTACTGCTAGTGTTGGACCATAATTCTTATATATGTTAGTTTGATTGACAGAAGTAGAATCTAAAGCTATATTCTCTGAAATAAGAAATTGTTTACAGATTATTAGAATTACAGAAATATTTAACAAAAAATTGGATACTCATGGGTTAACTTTGTCAAATGTGGCAACCCTTTTTCGAGTGCTCGTAATCTTGTTAGTATTTTCATACCAAATGGTACATGGCTAAAAGGCAAACTGTTTTATGGGTAGAGAATAATATCAATACCTTGTTGACAAGAAGGTCCTCCCCAGCCTCTTAAACATCCACGTGTACATCCACCAGTTGTAGAGTCACATCTTTCATTATTTAAACAATGACAGGTATATCTATTGTTAAATCCAAAACTATAACCTAAAAATATAACAATATGAAATTTATTAAAACAAACACTATTTACAGTATCACATCCTATATTATTTAAACAATAAGTGATATAACTATTGTTAAATATAAAGTTATAACCTGAAAATATACAATGTAACAGTATAACATTTATTATAACCAATACTAGTTACAGTATCATATCTTGCATTATATAAACTATGCCAGGTTTATCTATTGTTAAATATAAAACTAAAACCTGAAAATATAACAATATTATAATCATTATAACATACACTAGTTACAGTATCACAGTCCATAACAGCATAATATATAGATAACAACATAGAGAACAATATTATCAAATGTTTAATAAAAACTTATGAATATTGATTACTTAATCGTTTAATTGTAAATATTGTATAAGAAATGTTTTAATATGCACTTTTTGTCAATGCTACAGCATTATGTTTTGTACATGCACATGCTAACGCAATAAACTTATCTTATCTTAACCAGACATTTACGGCGTTACAGGTGGTCAGGTATAGATGATAAAAGTAAGGCAACGTTGGAGCATTAGAACAGCACTCCTGTTCCCACAGAGAGTGAAGGGCAATGAGGGATAAAAAAGTGAAAGAAGAGTGTGTTGATATGTTGAATATCTTTCTGGTATTATGCACCATTTAT
>JAUJPP010000011.1:230193-252029 GCA_030562195.1 Nipponacmea schrenckii
AAAAAAAAAACATATTGGATTTAAAAACAGTAAAAAAAATTTTTTATTAAAACAAAAAAAAAAATAATTGGTTTACAAACCAGTATTACACTTGGTTTATCAAAACAACAGAAATATAAAATATCCCTGGTTTATCTAACAACAGAAATATAAAATATACTTGGTTTATCTAACAACAGAAATATAAAATAACTTGGTTTATTTTAACAACAGAAATATAAAATATATTGGTTTATCTAACAACAGAAATATAGAATATACTTGGTTTATCTAACAACAGAAATTAAAATATACTTGGTTTATCTAACAAAGAAATATAAAATATACTTGGTTTACCCAACAACGAAATATAAAATATACTTGGTTTATCTAAAAGGGGAAATATAAAATATACTTGGTTTATCAAACCAACAGAAATATAAAAATACTTGGTTTATCTAACAACAGAAATATAAAAATACTTGGTTTATCTAAAAACAGAAATATAAAATAACTTGGTTTACCCAAACAACGAAATATAAAATAACTTGGTTTATCTAAAAAACCCGAAATATAAAATAACTTGGTTTATCTAACAACAGAAATATAAAATAACTTGGTTTATCAAAACAACAGAAATATAAAATATACTGGTTTATCTAAAAACAGAAATATAAAATATACTTGGTTTATCTAACAACGAAATATAAAATAACTGGTTTATCTAACAACAGAAATATAAAATATACTTGGTTTATCTAACAACAGAAATATAAAATATACTTGGTTTATCTAACAACAGAAATATAAAATATACTTGGTTTATCTAACAACAGAAATATAAAATATACTTGGTTTATCTAACAACAGAAATATAAAATATATTTGGTTTATCTAACAACAGAAATATAAAATATACTTGGTTTATCAAACCAACAGAAATATAAAATAACTTGGTTTATCAAAACCAACAGAAATATAAAATAATTTGGTTTATCAAAACCAACAGAAATATAAAATATACTGGTTTATCAAACCAACAGAAATAAAAAATATACTTGGTTTACCCAACAACAGAAATTAAAATAATTTGGTTTATTTTAACAACAGAAATATAAAATATCCCTTGGTTTATCTAACAACAGAAATATAAAATATACTTGGTTTATCTAACAAAGAAATATAAAATAAAAATTGGTTTATCAAACCAACAGAAATATAAAATATATTTTGGTTTATTTTAACAACAGAAATATAAAATATACTTGGTTTATCAAACCAACAGAAATATAAAATATACTTGGTTTATCTAAAACAGAAATAAAAAATTATACTTGGTTTATCTAAAAACGGGAAATATAAAATAACTTGGTTTATTTTAACAACAGAAATATAAAATATACGGGGTTTATCTAAAAACAGAAATATAAAATAACTTGGTTTATTTTAACAACAGAAATATAAAAATACTTGGTTTATCTAAAACAGAAATATAAAATATATTTGGTTTATCTAACAACAGAAAATAAAATTATTTTGGTTTATTTTAACAACAGAAATATAAAAATACTTGGTTTATCTAACAACAGAAATATAAAATATACTTGGTTTATTTTAACAACAAAAATATAAAATATACTTGGTTTATCTTACAACAGAAATATAAAATATACTTGGTTTATCAAACAACAGAAATATAAAATATCCCCGGTTTATCTAACAACAGAAATATAAAATATATTTTGGTTTATTTTAACAACAGAAATATAAAATATCTTGGTTTATCAAACCCAAAGAAATATAAAATATACGGGGTTTTATCTAACAACAGAAATATAAAATATACTTGGTTTATCTAACAACAGAAATATAAAATATATTTGGTTTTATCTAACAACAGAAATATAAAATTACTTGGTTTATCTAACAACAGAAATATAAAATATACTTGGTTTATCTAACAACAGAAATATAAAATATATTTGGTTTACCCAACAACGAAATATAAAATATATTTGGGTTTATCTAAAAACAGAAATATAAAATATATTTGGTTTATCTAACAAAGAAATATAAAATATACTTGGTTTATCTAACAACAGAAATATAAAATATACTTGGTTTATCTAACAAAGAAATATAAAATATACTTGGTTTATCAAACCAACAGAAATATAAAATAACTTGGTTTACCCAACAACGAAATATAAAATAACTTGGTTTATCTAAAAAACCCGAAATATAAAATATATTTGGTTTATCTAACAACAGAAATATAAAATATACTTGGTTTATCTAACAACAGAAATATAAAATAACTTGGTTTATCTAAAAACAGAAATATAAAATATACTTGGTTTATCTAACAACGAAATATAAAATATACTTGGTTTACCCAACAACAGAAATATAAAATATACTTGGTTTATCTAACAACAGAAATATAAAATATACTTGGTTTATCTAACAACAGAAATATAAAATATACTTGGTTTATCTAAAAAAGGAAATATAAAATATACTTGGTTTATCAAACCAACAGAAATATAAAAATACTTGGTTTATCTAACAACAGAAATATAAAAATATTTGGTTTATCTAACAACAGAAATATAAAATAACTTGGTTTATCAAAACCAACAGAAATATAAAATAACTTGGTTTATCAAAACCAACAGAAATATAAAATTTTTTTTGGTTTATCAAACCAACAGAAATATAAAATATACTTGGTTTATCTACAACAGAAATATAAAATAGACTTGGTTTATCTAACAACAGAAATATAAAATATACTCGGTTTATCTAACAACAGAAATATAGAATATACTTGGTTTATCTAACAACAGTAATGTAAAATATACTTGGTTTATCTAACAATAGAAATATAAAATATACTTGGTTTATCTAACAACAGAAATATAAAATATACTTGGTTTATCTAACAACAGAAATATAAAATATACTTGGTATATCTAACAACAGAAATATAAAATATACTCGGTTTATCTAACAACAGAAATATAAAATACACTTGGTTTATCTAACAACAGAAATATAAAATACACTTGGTTTATCTAAACAACAGAAATATAAAATATACTCGGTTTATCTAACAACAGAAATATAAAATATACTTGGTTTATCTAACAACAGAAATGTAAAATATACTTGGTATATCTAACAACAGAAATATAAAATATACTTGGTTTATCTAACAACAGAAATATAAAATACACTTGGTTTATCTAACAACAGAAATATAAAATACACTTGGTTTATCTAACAACAGAAATATAAAATACACTTGGTTTATCTAACAACAGAAATATAAAATGTACTTGGTTTATCTAACAACAGAAATATAAAATGTACTTGGTTTATCTAACAACAGAAATATAAAATATACTTGGTTTATCTAACAACAGAAATATAAAATATACTCGGTTTATCTAACAACAGAAATATAAAATATACTCGGTTTATCTAACAACAGAAATATAAAATATACTCGGTTTATCTAACAACAGAAATATAGAATATACTTGGTTTATCTAACAACAGTAATATAAAATATACTTGGTTTATCTAACAATAGAAATATAAAATATACTTGGTTTATCTAACAACAGAAATATAAAATACACTTGGTTTATCTAACAACAGAAATATAAAATACACTTGGTTTATCTAAACAACAGAAATATAAAATATACTCGGTTTATCTAACAACAGAAATATAAAATATACTTGGTTTATCTAACAACAGAAATATAAAATATACTTGGCTTATCTAACAACAGAAATATAAAATATACTTGGTTTATCTAACAACAGAAATATAAAATATACTTGGTTTATCTACCAAAGGAAATATAAAATATACTTGGTTTATCTACAACAGAAATATAAAACATACTTGGTATATCTAACAACAGAAATATAAAACATACTTGGTTTATCTAACAACAGAAATATAAAATACACTTGGTTTATCTAAACAACAGAAATATAAAATACACTTGGTTTATCTAAACAACAGAAATATAAAATATACTCGGTTTATCTAACAACAGAAATATAAAATATACTTGGTTTATCTAACAACAGAAATATAAAATAGACTTGGTTTATCTAACAACAGAAATATAAAATATACTCGGTTTATCTAACAACAGAAATATAGAATATACTTGGTTTATCTAACAACAGTAATGTAAAATATACTTGGTTTATCTAACAATAGAAATATAAAATATACTTGGTTTATCTAACAACAGAAATATAAAATATACTTGGTTTATCTACCAAAGGAAATATAAAATATACTTGGTTTATCTACCAACAGAAATATAAAACATACTTGGTATATCTAACAACAGAAATATAAAACATACTTGGTTTATCTAACAACAGAAATATAAAATACACTTGGTTTATCTAAACAACAGAAATATAAAATACACTTGGTTTATCTAAACAACAGAAATATAAAATACACTTGGTTTATCTAACAACAGAAATATAAAATACACTTGGTTTATCTAAACAACAGAAATATAAAATATACTCGGTTTATCTAACAAGAAATATAAAATATACTTGGTTTATCTAACAACAGAAATATAAAATAGACTCGGTTTATCTAACAACAGAAATATAAAATATACTTGGTTTATCTAACAACAGAAATATAAAATATACTTGGTTTATCTAACAACAGAAATATAAAATATACTTGGTTTATCCAACAACAGAAATATAAAATATACTTGGTTTATCTAACAACAGAAATATAAAATATACTTGGTTTATCTAACAACAGAAATATAAAATATACTTGGTTTATCTAACAACAGAAATATAAAATACACTTGGTTTATCTAAACAACAGAAATATAAAATACACTTGGTTTATCTAAACAACAGAAATATAAAATATACTCGGTTTATCTAACAACAGAAATATAAAATATACTTGGTTTATCTAACAACAGAAATATAAAATATACTTGGTTTATCTAACAACAGAAATATAAAATATACTTGGTTTATCTAACAACTGAAATATAAAATATACTTGGTTTATCTAACAACGGAAATATGAAATATACTTGGTTTATCTAACAACAGATATATAAAATATACTTGGTTTATCTACCAACAGAAATATAAAATATACTTGGTTTATCTAACAACAGAAATATAAAAATATACTTGGTTTATCTAATAACAGAAATATAACATATACTTGGTTTATCTAACAACAGAAATATAAAATATACTTGGTTTATCTAACAACAGAAATATAAAATATACTTGGTTTATCTAACAACAGAAATATAAAATATACTTTGTTTATCTAACAACAGATATATAAAATATACTTGGTTTATCTAACAACAGAAATATAAAATATACTTGGTTTATCTAACAATAGAAATATAAAATATACTTGGTTTATCTAACAACAGAAATATAAAATATACTTGGTTTATCTAACAACAGAAATATAAAATATACTTGTTTTATCTAACAACAGATATAAAAAAATATATTTGGGTTTTATCTAACAACAGAAATATAAAATATACTTGGTTTATCTACCAACAGAAATATAAAATATACTTGGTTTATCTAACAACAGAAATATAAAATATACTTGGTTTATCTAATAACAGAAATATAAAATATACTTGGTTTATCTAACAACAGAAATATAAAATATACCTGTTTTATCTAACAACAGATATAAAAAAATATACTTGGTTTATCCAACAACAGAAATATAAAATATACTTGGTTTATCTAACAACAGATATATAAAATATACTTGGTTTATCTAACAACAGAAATATAAAATATACTTGGTTTATCTAACAACAGAAATATAAAATATACTTGGTTTATCTAACAACAGAAATATAAAATATACTTGGTTTATCTAACAACAGAAATATAAATCATACAAATGGTTTCTGAATCTAATCTACTTACACTGAACATCTAGAATAACAGTATCAGATTTACTACTACCATATCTATTGTCTGCTGAACATGATAGAGTTTGACCATTTTGATTTTTATTTGGTGTCAACTGGAAAGATGATGATGTTGATAATGTTTGATTTGTTTCTACTATAAACCATCTATAATTTATTACTGGATCAGGATTATTGGTGACTTTACAATTCATTGTGGTAGACACTCCATTTACTAGATTTAGACTGTTTTTATTTTCTATTTCTACACCTTTAACTGGTACTGGAAATAATATTAATCCAACTATAACAAATTTGATAAAAAGATCATAAGGATGCGAAGAAAAATTCATTTTATTTATCATAAGCTGTTTTTTTTTTTTAGCTCAATTAAGTAGTAAAAAGTACAATAAGCAAAGTTAACGTAATAAAAGTATCGTATGTTTTTCAACTCGTCATGGTGTATATTTCTCTAACATTAATACTAAACTTTTATTTATTTATTTTAAACGTATATAAACCCTCTCCGTAGAGTTCGAATTCACAAGGGTAAAAAAGGGACATGCACTACATAAATGCCGTTCATGGTTTTATTTTTATTTTTCCAAATTTGACTAAGTTATCACAATCACCTGCTCTGAAGTAAATTAGCGTATTTACTAAAACGAAACTGATATATATAGAAAATAAATTACTTTTAACATCAATACTTGGAATTGTTACTGCCGTGTTAATTATAATAAATGTTATTAATTAAAGAAATCTGTTACAACAAAACAATTCTGTTAATGAAGATAATAGACAAGGAATTACCTTTAACATCAATAGTTGTATTGTTTTGAAATGATTCAGATTGAAGACCTTGTCCACTACATTCCCAGAAACCACCATCTCTTTGTTTAGATACTGTATCAATATGTATAGTTACACTAGTAGTTGTTTTAGATACTGTATAGAATCCTCTATAGTCGTTATAGTTGTTTTCAGGTCCAGGCTGTTTTAAAATACAATCTACTACTGGTGGTGAATAAAGAATACAGCTAGCTATTTTATTACTATCTTCTCCAGACCTTGAAATAGTTATTGAATAGGCATTGTTATAGGAACAGGTAACACTACCAGATTCTCCATCAACCAGTTCATTAGGTTCAGTATTTATTATAAATTGACCTAGAATAGAAAGATAATATTATACAGTTACTGTCTATTACATTGTTATAATAACAGGTAACACTACCAGATTCTCCATCAACCAGTTCATTAGGTTCAGTATTTATTATAACTTGACCTAGAATAGAAAGATAATATTATACAGTTACTGTCTATTACATTGTTATAATAACAGGTAACACTACCAGATTCTCCATCAACCAGTTCATTAGGTTCAGTATTTATTATAACTTGACCTAGAATAGAAAGATAATATATATACAGTTACTGTCTATTACATTGTTATAATAACAGGTAACACTACCAGATTCTCCATCAACCAGTTCATTAGGTTCAGTATTTATTATAACTTGACCTAGAATAGAAAGATAATATTATACAGTTACTGTCTATTACATTGTTATAATAACAGGTAACACTACCAGATTCTCCATCAACCAGTTTATTAGGTTCAGTATTTATTATAACTTGATCTAGAATAGAAAGATATTATTATACAGTTACTGTCTATTACATTGTTATAATAACAGGTAACACTACCAGATTCTCCATCAACCAGTTTATTAGGTTCAGTATTTATTATAACTTGACCTAGAATAGAGAGATAATATTATACAGTTACTGTCTATTACATTGTTATAATAACAGGTAACACTACCAGATTCTCCATCAACTAGTTTATTAGGTTCAGTATTTATTATAACTTGACCTAGAATAGAAAGATAATATTATACAGTTACTGTCTATTACATTGTTATAATAACAGGTAACACTACCAGATTCTCCATCAACCAGTTCATTAGGTTCAGTATTTATTATAACTTGACCTAGAATAGAAAGATAATATTATACAGTTACTGTCTATTACATTGTTATAATAACAGGTAACACTACCAGATTCTCCATCAACCAGTTCATTAGGTTCAGTATTTATTATTACTTGACCTAGAATAGAAAGATAATATTATACAGTTACTGTCTATTACATTGTTATAATAACAGGTAACACTACCAGATTCTCCATCAACTAGTTTATTAGGTTCAGTATTTATTATAACTTGACCTAGAATAGAGAGATAATATTATACAGTTACTGTCTATTACATTGTTATAATAACAGGTAACATTACCAGATTCCCCCATCAACTAGTTTATTAGGTTCAGTATTTATTATAACTTGACCTAGAATAGAGAGATAATATTATACAGTTACTGTCTATTACATTGTTATAATAACAGGTAACACTACCAGATTCTCCATCAACCAGTTCATTAGGTTCAGTATTTATTATAACTTGGGCCTAGAATAGAGAGATAATATTTTACAGTTACTGTCTATTACATTGTTATAATAACAGGTAACACTACCAGATTCTCCATCAACTAGTTTATTAGGTTCAGTATTTATTATAACTTGACCTAGAATAGAAAGATAATATTATACAGTTACTGTCTATTACATTGTTATAATAACTGGTAACTTTAAAGATATTATAATATTAAATGTTTCGTTTACTGTATTGACGGTTACGTACAAAATATAAGGTCAAGGTTATAAAATAAAACGTCTACTCAAGCTGTCTTGGTTTTATGAGAACCTCGTATAAAGAAATATACTCTACCAGATTCTCTATCAACTAGTTTATTAGATTCAGATTATTACATTATTATTACACTATAGTATGTTAATATACACTGTATGTTTTAAAATAAACTAAATAAGATATTAAAACTATACCTAATGTAGTTTGAGTTAAAATTCCTATCAGTAATACAACTACCGCCATATTGGTTTGAAATGATAATATATTATATACAGGGTATTCATTCTATATACTTCCCCATTCTTATATGGGTCGTTACACACCGTTATTATAATACTGTATGGAATAGTTATATAAATAGATCAGTTGTATAGTGATTGAAATCTCTGAAGAAACCATGTTGTTGGGATTTTGCCAATTCCATCAAAATATCTGTCCCCCACCATCACTGTGGACTATACAAAAATTGAACATTTTTCAAAACATTATAGGCACCATATTTATCTCAAAATCTTACATTCCAATGTAATCAATGGCTTGATCGTTAATTTGTTCAGTAATATTCTTTATTCGAATGATAAATTTTTAACAACAAATTATGAATTTAGCGAACAAATGTCAAATGAAGCGTACAAATGTTGATTTTACTGTACTAATCTTTGACACCGAATTATTCATTAAGAATGATTAATTTTGGCAGGGATTGTCTTCCATAAAAAAGGCCATAGAAAAGTCAAATCAGATTTTGCTCCCTCTCCATGACGCTCAATACCCAACCCTTCCATTCTCCTTCTGGAAAGCCTGCATAGCTAAAAGGGGGGGGGGGCGGCATCGATTATTGTGAGGGGGACAGAATAAATGACGTTAGCTGATTGAACACTAAACTTTTTCCAAGGGGAGAAGAAAGATTCCTGCGGCCCACAACTCAGTTAAAAAAATAGTTTAAAGAAAGTTTGATGATTAGAAAGCCTCTCAAAACAATTGATCATTGATGCATTTAACCTTGTTTCTGACTAGTGATGGAAAAGAATGGGGACAGGTGTATAGGGAGTTGCACTGATTAGGAATCAGCTATGGTGGGAGTAAGAAGTCGAGGATCGCTGATTACTACGTGGAACTATGATACAACCTGTCATAGAACTAAGGAATGAGATGGGAGTATTTCGTCTTCAGTTTAGGGAGAATGCGTTGGTTAATATGCAGAATAATGGCCTAATTAAAAAAATTGTTACCTAAGCGAGAAGCTTAAAATCTTGAATAAATCGCTTTTGGGAAAGAAGTCCGACAAACCTCATTAAATACAAAGTATTTCTCTCTGGAATGAGGACATATTGTGAATGTGGGTGTTAATTAGTTTGCAAAGAAGTGTTGTTTGCTGTATTTCCAAAATATTGGGGTGATATTTTTCAATATTGTTTGGTTAGAAATATTTTTATTGAAAATGTCAAAAGTACACCAATTATAAAATGATTAATACAGACTATTATTATCAACTATAACACTATAAATATCAAAATAATACATAAATAAACTATAGACTTAGCTATATATAATATAATTAGCAATAATAATATGGTGATTATTACAAGTATAATACAAGTATATGTTATATATAATATAATTAGCTATAATATTTACATCGTTACATACTAGCGATAGAAGCCTGTTGCAATAATAATATGATGAATACAAGTATAATACAAGTATATGTTATATACAATATAGGATTAATTGATATACCAATAATTACAACTATAACAATATCAATAACATATTTTTAATAATTATATAGACCTTAATCGTGATTCACTTCATTATGCTAACAAAGAAAGGTAAAGGTTGTGTCACTGAATAAAATCGCCACCCTCGTCTTTAGAGCCTCCATTCTGCCAAAGATACCATGTCTGTCTTGTGCTTAAAATATTAGTGCCAAATGATTACAGGAAAACAGGCGAGAAAATCTGTAGCTCAAATAGAATTGTATAATTACACTCGGGAACTAAACATAAATGATGATAGAAGATAAAAATCAATCTTTGTGAGACCTTATTGTCCATGGTTCAGTTTATTTCACATTTTTAAAACGTTGGTCATTAGATTATTAACTTTACTGAGAAGTTTCATCTTTTCTTGGTGGAAGATAGTCCATTTCATCATCACTACTATCAGAAGCTGGAGGTGGAGTTGGTCCTCTCTTACCATAATCTATACTACCATACTCCACTTTATCTTCTTCAGCTGGTTTCTTTATCACCTTATTGGACGGTTTCTTATCAAACTTCAGATCTACATATACCAAGTCATCATTCTCTTTTGTCACCTGTTCATCCGTAATCTAGAAAATCAATCAGAAGTAAACATAATGTAAACAACATAATAAACAGGATTTCATGAATTATCAAATAAAATGGCCAATTATAATTGAGTGGCAAATTTCTAATTTGCCACTCTTTGTTTTCATTAGACTTTTCTTTTTTTTTTCGGGAATCTCCCTAGCTCAACTCGAAAGTGGAATTAAAATTTTGCAAGAGTCATAAGAGGCATGAAGGCTGGTACCTCCCCTGGCCCTGATGGTCTTTGCATAGATGTGTTTAAATGTGGTGTAGATCTCTTCACCCCCATTCTATGCAAATTGTTTAATAGAATATTTGATTCACAGAGTTATTTTCCTGAAAGCTGGTCGGAAGCCTTAATTGTCCCTCTGCACAAGAATGGATCATTTGCAGACACAAGCAACTATAGAGGCATTTCACTGTTAGATTGCATGAGTAAAATGTATGCCTCAGTTCTAAATAATAGACTCCAGCAATGGTCAGATTTGAATAATATGTATAATGAGGCTCAAGCAGGTTTCAGACCTAAGTATTCAACCATAGATCAAATATTTACCCTCAATGGCCTTATCGAGAAGTATTTGAGTAAGTCAAAAGGAAGATTCTTTTGCCTGTTTGTGGATTTTAAGAAAGCGTTTGACTCTTTGAACCGACAGAAATTAATGTCTCTGCTTCTTTCCAAAGGCATTGAGGGTAGATTACATAATGCGCTAAGTAATATGTATAGATCTGTATCAGCCTGTATAAAGTTAGGAAACAGAACAACACCATATTTCTCATGCTCTACTGGAGTACGCCAAGGGTGTGTCCTAAGCCCTTTATTGTTTTGTTATTACATTAATCAGATCTTAGAATGTCTTGAAGAGAACAATGTAAGAGGTATTTTCACAGTGCAGGAGGCAGCAGATATATTAGCATTGCTCTATGCAGATGACCTTAGCTTAATGTCTGACACTGTAGGAGATCTCCAACATAAGATATTTGTATTGGAAAAATTTTGTAAGGCATATGAGTTAAGTGTCAACACTAGCAAAACTAAAATCATAGTCTTTAGAAACGGGGGAGTAATCAAAAACTATGAAAAATGGTATTATATGGGCGACAAACTTGAATGTGTTACCTATTACAGCTATTTAGGTGTAACCTTTTCCTCTAGGCTAAACTGGTCTAAATGTCTCAAGGAGTTAACAACAAAGGCTGAAAAGGCGCTCATCCCTATTAAATCTTTGATATACAAAGTAGGACACCCTTCAATGTACACCTCATTTAAAATATTTGACAGGATAATCTTACCTATCTTACTATATGGCTCCCAAATTTGGGGGTTGCAATACAGGCCAGATATAGAAAGAGTTCAGGCCTCTTTTTGTAAATTCTTGCTTGGCATCCACAAAAGTTCACCAACATCAGCCTCTCTTGGTGAATGTGGAAGAAATTATGTAAGCATACACTATATGTCATCTGCAATTAGGTATTGGTGCAAGATAATTAATATGCCAATCAGCAGATACCCAAAGCAGGTATACCTTATGCTCTACAAATTGGATAACCTAGGTAGAGTAAACTGGGTAAGCCAGATTCGCCTGTTGTTGTTCTCCTTGGGATTTAGTTATATATTTCATGTTGACACTATTGGAAATATAAAACATTTTATTGTTATGGTGAAAGAAAGACTTAAGAATATAAATATACAGGAGTGGTCCTCCCATCTCAGTTTATGTGAAAGTCTTTGTACATATACAAAATTCAAATTTGAACTCTCTCAGGAAAATTATATTACCTGCAATTTAAGCATTAAGAAGAAAAGGCAAATTACAAGGTTAAGGTTAAACATTCTTCCCCTTGCAACTAATCTTTATAGAAGAGGTCTTGTTCAAAGTCCAATATGCCCATTATGTAAAAATGGTGATCAGACACAATTTCATTTCATGTTTGTTTGTTCAAAACTAAGCTCATTAAGAGAGAAATACATTTCTTGTTTTAACTGGAAACAGTATTATCTCCCCTTCATCTTAAATGAACTGGGTCAAACCAGTGATTGTCGTCTGCTGCAATCAGTAGCGAGCTATATTGAAATAGCTCTGACATTTAGGCCCGCTTAAAGAGACGGTCTCAACCTCCACCAGCCATCTTGTGATATATATATATTTATAATATTTATACATATTTTGTTGTTAAAGCTTTGCATTTCATTGTTGTATGGGTCACCGACCTTAAGAAACTGAATAAAGATTTATTATTATTATTAAAATTTTGTTTGAAAAATGCGATAAGATACGTACTTGAATAGAAAATGAATATTCATAACTAAAATTTTTATGCATCGGAAGTGAGAAATTGCATAATAATAATTGTATTCAGGCTACTTTTAAATCAATAGAGGTTTTAGGGTGTTTAACATTTGAATATCAACATAAGAATCTGCCATTAGAAGTTTGAAGTTTTAGGTATACACTTTATCCATTATCTTATTAACTAAATTAAAACAAGGCTTTAATTTGCCGACAGCTCACGATCGTAAGAGCAGCGCAGTTTATTTCCGACATATTTACAATAATGAAAATTACAAT
Source organism: Nipponacmea schrenckii (assembly GCA_030562195.1). NCBI lineage: Eukaryota > Metazoa > Mollusca > Gastropoda > Lottiidae > Nipponacmea > Nipponacmea schrenckii. The sequence continues at coordinate 243,771 of JAUJPP010000011.1, forward strand.
ACATGCAATAAAATACAAATATGAAATCCAGTAAATAAATAAATCAAGTTAATATCTCAATATATAGACTAATCGAAAATCGATTATGAAATACGTTGCAAAAAAAAAAAAAAAAAAAAAAATTTATACAATAATAATTACGATTTTGAATTTAAAGAATAATTGCAAACAAAATATAGCACACACTTGAAATATACAAATCATTCTATGTACAAACTTATCTATCTTTATATTCCTTATAAAATGATCATAATCACGCATTCTGTAACTCCTTCAAAAGTGGCCTTGCCGGACAGGAAAAACCAGAGATAAAAAACAATAATTGAAAATTACTCTGGAAACCTGTGTCCGAGCCAATGCAATGGTCACCTCGGAGATATACTCGGACAAGTATAGTAAATAATATTTTTGCATTGAGATTACTCAAATTTAATATGTTATATATATAATAAACAATTGTTTATAAGCGATCTTTACAGATCGAAGCGAATAGGTAGAATGACAAATATCTTATATTTCCCGCGCTTATTCACAAGTCACGTGATACATATCACGTGCATACTGAACACATATAAGTGTTGAAACCGTTTATACAATAATTTCCCTCTATACTGCGAAACGAGGGAAATTATAAGTATACACTTTATCCATTATCTTATTAACTAAATTAAAACAAGGCTTTAATTTGCCGACAGCTCACGATCGTAAGAGCAGCGCAGGCTGCATAGAATAAATAAAAAGAAAGGATTGAGCCTTAGTGTGATATGACCTTAACCTAAAGGAATAAATAATTTAAATGAATTCGTTTAGAATCCTAAGCTCTGAGATACTTTAAGCCTATTTTTCTACAGTATCCAAAATATAACCATCTTTGCTCAAATCTGACTTCCATCTACCATGTCTCTTTATGCATCTCTCATTTACCCCAACTCTGGCAGCCAAAGTGGCACCTCCGGATCTCAAAGAATGCAGACCTAAATTTAGTTCAGGATTGACGGATTTGAGCATATCCAGTATATTTTGTCTGCTTGCTGTGTAGCTGAGCTTCTTATTTTTATAAACCAATTTTGCCACACCTTTATTTCTAAACACTGGTCTGAAAATGAATTCATCAGATGTATGATCTATACCTGCTAAGCCAATATATCGCTTATAAATATTATAAGGACAACTGGAAGATATTCCTTTAGCTATAAGAATTTCGTTTCCTTGCCTATACTGATCTGTTTTGCTGTGATCTATTATTATCTTTAAATAATCTGATAAAATTTCGATATCTTTTGCCTTTAAAGAGCTTAGCTCATCATATCTTAGAAAACCTGCAAAAGCCAAAACTATCATTGTTAAATTCCTAACAATAAGAACATCAGACGATGTTTTGTATTTCTCACATAAGTTTTGTATTACATCAAGTGTAACTGGATCTTTTTTAGTGACTGGTTTAGCGTTTATTCGTTTACAACTCTCTTGCAATGACTTGACAAAAGAATTCTGTGTTGGGTCAGTAAAACCATGCAATTCATGAGCCCACTTAATTGAATAAACTGCCGAGTCCACCGTACTATGAGAGGAACCGTTTTCGATCAAAGTTGTTAAGTATAGTGCGACATGGATAGGACTAGCAGGAAACTCTGGTTGATCTAACCCATGAATGAAAGCCTTCCATCTGTTGAAAGAATACATATATTTCTTAGATGTGTTAATGCTTTTTGATTCCACTAAATATTCGGTCATCTTCTGGGTTAATCTCTGCACATCATCATTTATTTTTATTCCACTCTGTTGTACGACATTATCAATTCGTGCTTTTAAATTCAAACCTACAAAATAGATAACCATATTAAAACTCTATCTTAAAAGCGATCATGTTAAATTTTAGAGGTCTTTCGCCGAAAATACCATTTCTTCCGGCACCTCTCAAAATAACATTATGCCTATGCATAACTTTTCTCTTAATAACAAATTTACAATCATGTATTAATGGCCAAAAAGGGGAAATTCCATTCAGGAATAATTAACGTTCCTTTGGATCTGTCTTTTGTAACTTTTTTAATGGTTTTAGCAATTAAACATGGTGGAGGGACTAGCCAATTGTTGTCCGAACCCCAATTTTGTGAAAATGCGTCCACCGCCTCAGTGTCAGGACACCAGTACTTAGAATTAAATCTCTCACAATGCGTATTGTAATTAGATGCGAAACGGTCAATAGTAAAAGGCCCCCAGACGTAATCTAATTCTAGAAAAATAGCATGAATTATGCTCCAATCATCGTTATCGACCAACCTACTTAATTTGTCAGCTCTTTTATTTTGCTCTCTCGGTATCCATGAAACATCCTAAATTATGCTGTTCTTATGACACAAACTCTTAATTTCGTTTGCGATATCATGCAATTTCATTTTGCTACTGCCTACTTTTAAAATACTACCGACGTTCTTATTATCGGAATTAACTTTCACTTTACTACCTTCTAGACGGCCAGCAAAATTTTGCAAAGCTCTGTGAACTCCTTCCAGTTCCTTCCAAGTGGAACTCTGTAAGCTTTCGAATTCGGACCAATTTCCGTAAGCTTCTATGCACTCAAAATGTGCTTCCAATTCTGGGCAAAAATATGCACCAAAGCCTACATCTGAGGCGTCACAAAATACTTCAAATTCATAAAGCTCGTCAACCATCGGTCGATTAATGTTGACCCCACTGTTGTTAAGCACAACAATAGAACTGCGCCAAAATGTCAGTTCATTAATTGCCCGAGAGGTTATTCTCACATTTGCGTTCCAGCTCGCCCTTCCAAGCACACAGTCGTACAAACACCGTGTCTGAAATCGGACAATGGGTCCCAAAACTATTTGCATTGAAATCAAGTTACCGACTATACTGGCTACAAATCTTGCCTTAAAAAATAATCTTCCTTCAGAAATTGAATCAAGTATACTTGTCAAAGACGTTAGTGTTCGTGTGACTCGATCGTCGCTCACAAAAATCTTACCCAAAGAAGTGTCCCAAACATAGCCTAACCACTGCAACCTTTGTGCAGGGTCCCAGTGGCTCTTTTCCATGGCAATTAGGAACCCTAATTTCTCCAATTCATTCTTAACAAACAAGCTATTGTTTTTGCAAGCATCTATCGTATCGTTACCACCTAAACCATCGTCCAGAAACATAATCATGCGGATACCTTTAGATCTAAAATACTTCACTACTTCTCTCAAAACCTTAGTAAATATATACCCTGCAGTGGATAAACCGAAAGGCAAAACGTTAAAAGTGTAATATCTTTCTACATTTTCAGAAGTCCACGAAAAACCCAAAAATTCTTTATTCTCTTAAATTTCTATATGATGATAGGCCTGGGACAAATCAAACGAATAAATAAAATCCCCTTTTTCGAACAAATCTCTAGCAATACTGGTGTCTTCGTATTGAAATTTGAATTTGAATAAATGTGGATTGATATGACGACAATCCAAAACGAGTCGAAGTTTCGTCTTATTTGCCGCGACTGTTAACGGGTTAACTACCCTGGGCCTGTTTTGAACTTGCGAAATACAACCTTTATCTAAAAGTTTTTGTATTTCAGAAATTACAAAATCTGAATTATCCCTTGCTGACTTGTTATTTCTAATAAAAATTCCAATGGGCTCTGTCTTAAACGGAATTTTGTAACCATTTTTGATTATATCCAAAACATGTGAGTTATTAGAAATTTCTGACCAATGTTCGAAGCTTTCTCTCAACTTGCCAACTGGTGTAACAACGCTCACCAGTGAACTCTTTTCAAAAGATGAATCATTTACTGTACAAAACTATTTGTGAACAACTACTCGTGAGATTATTCGAAATCTTATCTTCGAAAGTAAAAGTATGACCTTTCATTGAAATATCCATTTCAAAATTTTCAAAATTAAATGCACTTATCTTAGAGTTCTTTTTCTCAGTACAACTCTCTGCTCAATGTCCGGCCTTTCCACACGAAAAACATCGCCCTGGTTTCCTGGTCTCCGAATTTTCTTTAGCATCTCTAGAATAAGGCTTTCTTCTATATTGCTTCTTAGCTTTATCAATCTTAAATTTCTTCTCTGCTCTGTTTGATGCCCTCTGTATTCTCTTCTCATCTTCAGAATCGTCTGCTATAGGATTTGATACGTATTCCTGCACCACTTTCCATCCCAGTTCTGATGAATCTGCCATTTTGATAAGTTTTTGACGCTCTGTTACTAATTCAATACCTTCTTGTATGGATGATTTGGCTGAAGTGACGGCTTCCAAACTTAATTCTGGACTTTCCAGTTGAGACCTAGCATCTTTCAATTTTGTCAAAACTTTTGTCTCGTGCTTAAATTGATTTTCATTTCCTTTCCTATTGAAGGCGAAATTGTCTGTCATCTTCTCCTCGATTTTATTTAACTGCTTATCGGCAATTTCTTTTTGAGACTGCTGAAGTGTGCTTTTGAAAGCATTTAACTTTGAATCCATAAGAAGTGTTAAGTTATTCAGTAACTCTTGTTGAGACGAAGTCACAGTCTGAGCTATTTGATTGTTAATAGCCTCCATGGTAACGATCTCCGCGTTGTCGGACCCGCTGCTCATCTTTACAGATCGAAGCGAATAGGTAGAATGACAAATTTCTTATATTTCCCGCGCTTATTCACAAGTCACGTGATACATATCACGTGCATACTGAACACATATAAGTGTTGAAACCGTTTATACAATAATTTCCCTCTATACTGCGAAACGAGGGAAATTATAATTATTATTGGTCAAAGGTTTTACGACATTGGTATTAGAAGTATTATGTTTTATCATCATAGGTATTAGCTATTTCAGCAGATCATTCTATTTCAATATGTTATATACAGAGTGCATTAATGCCACAATTTAAAATGGTGTAAGTGAAGCGACTACTCTAGTATATCTGTACTCTCTGATATAACCTAACATCTACAATTAACTTTTACTCTTTTGATATTTTTAAATATATAGTTGCAACACCATTCAAGTACCAAATCAGCGTATCGAATCATCTGGTATGGATTATTAATGTTATTGCCCTTGTTAAAATAGTAATTTTCGGGGCCAGAATTTGGACTAAAAAGTCACCATATAGTACTAAATCAAAGGCTCGCAAGAAACTTATATATTACATCTTTTAAAGTATTAGATACAATATACTACTTCTACTAGTTGTCATGACAGTGAAACGCATCCTTTATCTCTGTATTATCTATTGAACGTCAAGTTTAACTTACCTCATGAGAATTACTATTACCAATTATTATTATTATTATTACATCTTTTAAAGTATTAGATACAATATACTACTTCTACTAGTTGTCATGACAGTGAAACGTTATCTCTGTATTATTTATTGAACGTTAATATCAACTTACCTCATAAGAATTATTTTCATTAATCCTATTACCAAATATTCCTACATTTTCATATACTTCACCTAAAATGAATGCTAAAAATCATAAATTTTGAATACCTAAACCGATTGTTATAGAAATTGTATATAATGAGTTCTGTCATATTCGATCTTATATATTAATCCTATTCTATTAAGAATAGATCTCACTTACATCAATAAATCCGTGGTAGGGGTGTAACTTCTTTTGATATTTTGAGATAAACCCGATTAATAAAAGATTAAATATTGTTCTTACCACGCTTCTTCGTTTGAGGATTCTGGTTTTTAATCTGTTTCTTTGCCTTAGATTTATGTTTATCTTTAAAACAATAACAGTGAAATTAAAAAAAAAAGGCAAGAGACGTTATTCCATTGTTTAAGGACGAAATTAAATTAAAGCTCGTATGTGAGAATTGTTTTTAAGGATAAATTGTAGCAATAAGTAAGTAACCAACTTTTGGTGGAGACATTTTTGTCTACAATTTGGCGTATATTTTACCTAAACCCGTTTATAACACTGAACCAAAAGCTGAAACCTTTAAAATAGTTTTGGTGTTAAATTCAACTGCAAGATTAATCTATTAATAATTTCAAGTAGTGATTGGAAATGTTTCTTTAGATTTGGATGTATTTTTTCCTACATGTGAACCAAAACAACTTGGTAGTGCTTTTATTAGGCCAAAATATGAAACTATTGCTATAATATTATAGTGACTGTCTTCATTAACCCTTTAGGTGTAGAAGAGTAGGATGTAACACTTCTTTCGTTTCATTTCTATTATGCTGTGTTCCATTGAATTGCAATCAAACGTCAAGAAAGAAAAGAAAGAAAGAAATGAATATAATTTGAGTGTAATTAGATTCTTTATTCAAACATACCTTCTTTCTTGGTGTCTTTCTCTTTCTTCTTATTTACAGCAGAATAAACCGGTGTAGCTTCAGCTCCTGGTTTAGATTTATTTATCTTCTTCACAGCAGTGTAAGTAGGTGCTGCTTTAGATGTGTCGGCTTCTTTTACAGTTTCCTTTCCATTCTGTAAATCATCAACACTCACGTAGGCTGGATTCTCGTCTATTACTATAGAAAACATATTGATGTATATTTCTTGAAATTGAACAATACATTTATAATAAATAGTTTTCAGTTGATGGTATTTTTATTCAATAACAACAAGAAAGAAACCGAAGAGTTTTGTTTCAGCTATCCGTGTCATTTTTATAATAAATAGTTTTCAGTTGATGGTATTTTTATTCAATAACAACATTGAAGAGTTTATTAGCTACCCGTGTCATATTTATAATAAATAGTTTTCAGTTGATGGTATTTTTATTCAATAACAACATTGAAGAGTTTATTAGCTACCCGTGTCATATTTATAATAAATAGTTTTCAGTTGATGGTATTTTTATTCAATAACAACATTGAAGAGTTTATTAGCTACCCGTGTCATATTTATAATAAATAGTTTTCAGTTGATGGTATTTTTATTCAATAACAACATTGAAGAGTTTATTAGCTACCCGTGTCATATTTATAATAAATAGTTTTCAGTTGATGGTATTTTTATTCAATAACAACATTGAAGAGTTTATTAGCTACCCGTGTCATATTTATAATAAATAGTTTTCAGTTGATGGTATTTTTATTCAATAACAACATTGAAGAGTTTATTAGCTACCCGTGTCATATTTATAATAAATAGTTTTCAGTTGATGGTATTTTTATTCAATAACAACATTGAAGAGTTTATTAGCTACCCGTGTCATATTTATAATAAATAGTTTTCAGTTGATGGTATTTTTATTCAATAACAACATTGAAGAGTTTATTAGCTACCCGTGTCATATTTATAATAAATAGTTTTCAGTTGATGTCATAAAGTTCCAGTAAAAATAAATTTTGAAATGTTGTAGTAAATTATACGTCACTAATTGGCTGCTTTGAGATATTTTTTTGAGTTGTTTGATTACAATAAATAGGTTGAACAATCACATACTCATCTGATTTGGTGATGGTGATTCATTTAAAACTCTGAAATATAAAATCTATTTTACAAGCAGTAAAGTACAATTGGGGATACGTTAGATACGGATTAAAATTGATAAATGCAAAGAGAAACGCTATAAAACTATGGAGATAAAGATGCCATCTTTAAAATTCGTTTTCAAACTTTACATGAGTTATTCTATCCGTAGAATTCTTCTATTATTTATATAATTATTGGTAGAGCTTATCTATGATCGAATTTCTTTTGTGGCCATGTACTTGATTGCAGCAACATAAATGTATACATCTAAAACACATATACTTGTGTTATACTTATGTAAGATAGGACCATATCCTTATCTATTGGACCTTATTCTGTCCCAATTAATTAATAAAACATTTGCCTTTCCCTTGTGATAAAATGTACAGAATACTTACAACTGGGAGTCACTCTCTTTGTTTCTACCTTTAAAGAAATTGACAAACAATGCGTGAGGATTAGATAACGAAAATCATCTTAATCTATAACCCATCATCGTCACAGGTGAGTCTTATTGAAGTGTATTTAGACAGGATAGTCTTATTGTGGTGTATTTAGACAAGATAGTCTTATTGTGGTGTATTTAGACAAGATAGTCTTATTGAAGTGTATTTAGACAGGATAGTCTTATTGTGGTGTATTTAGACAAGATAGTCTTATTGTGGTGTATTTAGACAGGATAGTCTTATTGAGGTGTATTTAGACAGGATAGTCTTATTGAGGTGTATTTAGACAGGATAGTCTTATTGAGGTGTATTTAACAAGATAGTCTTATTGGGGTATTTAGACAAGATGTTTATTGGGTGTATTTAACAAAAAA
>JAUJPP010000011.1:252529-268338 GCA_030562195.1 Nipponacmea schrenckii
TAAGAATTATACATTTCCCAACTTTCTCGCTGACATTTTGAATTTGAAATTTTTTGCATTTTCTAACTTCTACAGTTTTATTTCGATCGATCTGAAAACTTACAGATATATAGACCTTTGGATTTTGAAGTATAATTAATTTTCAAAATTTCGATATCACTTCCGGTTTTGATGTTATTTGCTTTTAAAGTTGAACTTTGCACTTCCGGAATAATGAAGATATTTGAAAAATTTCTTTTGCAATTAGCTACAATTGTCTATTGAATGATGCTAAATTAAGAAAATTCGAACCGGAAGTAACGGATTTTCCGCCATCTTGATACGACTAAACTTTGTAAAACTGAAATAAGTTCTCAGGGATAAGTCTAATTTGCATAATTTTAGATTTTCTAGAAACATCAATTGATTGCGCAAAAAAGTATGGGAAGGAATTTTTGAATTTCGATTTTGCTTTTCTTTTATTTCCGGTTGAATTTTTTCAGTAATTGTCAAAACTTTAACCGGTCATATTTCGTGACCTTGACCTTTGATGACCTTTTGACCCGAACAAAAGTTATTGCCCTTCATTATATCTGCCCAATGGTATCCCCACTTTTGTTGTCCGATGTTTACTTCCGGTTTTGCAGCCAATTGAATATCACGAATTTTAACTTTCAAGAGCTCTATCACGTGACCCAATTTACATAGGACAGAATGTCTTACATATTCCTTTTACGCTTAATCTCATCTTTCTATTAATATATCACACTTGGTATTTTAATCAAAATTGCGCGTTTAAAAATTTCAAAATTTTGTAATTTCTTCTATACTAACTGTGCGTGTTTTCTTTAAATCGAAATAGGGTCTCGGGGGATAATTCGATTTGTGTTATTTTGATGTATATAGTATCTATAACCGATTGCCGAAATATATATGGAAACCGATTTTTGAATTTTGATTTTGATTTTGATTTTTTTACGATCAAAATTTTTTAAAACTTTGAAGGGTCGTATATTCTGACGTTGACCTTTGACGAATTTTTGAGCTGTACAAATGTGATAGCTCTCGAGAACTTCTATCCAATGATATATAAAGCTTTATTGTAAGATGTATACTTCCGCTTTTATCGCCATTTGAAAATTGCGAATTTTCCCTATAAAACAATCTGTTTAATGTGTTGCGTTTGGGCGATCTACAAGATATAAGTTTCAGCGATCTGAAATTATTTTTTAGTTTAATCGTTCTACATCCAGTTAAAATGATTCAAAGTTGTTATATATGTTTTTCCTGTTGTGGATGATGTAAATATTGAATATTTGGAACGAAATTACAACCTTTAGAATATTGAATTTTATCTCTTATATGCAACAATAATATACAGTTGACTGGAATAATGGTCTAAGGGACGAAACTCTATTCAATATAAATTTTAAAATGTTAGGCCGCGCTATTTATGTGGTGTCTCAATGTTATACCCTGGCGACTAAGACAACTTGAACCATCTACATTGTATTGGGTATTATTCTCTACGTTTGGGCGATTTACAAATATGAGTTTCGGCGATCCGGATATCTTTTTTAGATTAAACGACCCTCTATCCATTTTTATTGTGATTTTAACTTATTATCTATCTTAATTGATGATGAGGGCTAATGATGGGGAGGGGCAAAGAGCGGAAAGGGGGAAAAGGGGGGTATGGGAGCGTTTGTTATGAAATCAAAATCCATTTCTGATGCACATTTTTTTATTTTAACAAACCCTTTTTGTCTTTTGCTTAACGAACGAATTCCTGGATGGAACGCACTGCTTCAGTGCCGTTAGGCGTACGGCTCTAGTTTTTTTTTTTTTTTGTAATTCTTGGATGAGTTTGCAGACAAACTGGTAAAAGGTGCAGAAATTCTAAATCTACAGTTGATCTTAGAATGATTTCAATTATCAAATAAAACAAAACCGGAAGTTCTATCTCTGACAGGAAGTGAGAACCGGAAGTTCAGGTTTTTTTGCTTTAGCAAGTTTATTTTCAGTTCGATTTTGACCGGATTTTCAGATTTGAAAACTTCAATGTATTTGTCAACTAACAATTATAGGTTTTATGCAATTAGGTTAAATATTTTACCCACGATTTGCAATTCAATATTCAAGGGTCATCGGCAAAAATTTCAGACCGTGATTTCTCCTTTAATATAATTGGTAAAATTTTGAAACTTTACCAGTTGATAGGCGATATGTTTATAATTTTTGAAAAAATGTGAAAAAAAAATTCCACTTCCGGTTTAGCCTCAAATGACGTAATTACGTAACTTCCGGTCTATAACTGCTAGGTGAAAAGTGAAAACTGTTTTATAAATAACTTGTCAATAGTAATTGATTTGACCTAAATAATTAGGTCAAGCTGCCATATCGGCCGCCATTTTGAATTTTCGTTACAATTCTTAAATCCGAAATTCAGACACTACTGATAGACCGATTTTGATGAAATTTAGCACATAGATACAATGGATCATTATCTACCTTTTCTTGGAGACCGATTTTCAAATTTCATATTTTCTTTCGAATTATTTAAATTTTGATTTTTTCAAAATTAGGTCACTTTAACGGGTACGGAAGGTGTGACCCACTTAATCTATGACCTTGAAAATTAGGTCAAATAATATTCAATATATTGTCTACGAGTAGATATTTTTTAATTTGGCTTACTTAAAAAATTCATAGAGATAAGTGTACTTAAATACAGCAAAAATTGATAATTTTCACATTTTCGCCATCATTAACCGTTACGGAAGGTGTGACCTAATTATTTTATGACTTCGAAAACTAGGTCAAATGTTATTCAATATATTGTCTAGATGTAGGTAATTGCAAATTTAGCCTACATAATATTTTAAGGCTCTCGAAATACGTTCATAATTGTAAGCAATTCTAGTTTGTTTTTTGTTTTTTGACAAAGTAAACAACGAATGCCAAAACAAAGACTCAGGTGCACATCCTTGCATATACAGGATTGTGCATGTACAGCATCTCCTTCCTGCCTGCCTCCGTCTTTGAGCTATGGCGACCATACACACACGCACACACACAGACACTTCCTCTTATATATATAACTAGCGCATATTCCCGGCTTCGCCCGGGGTTATTAACCAGTCAATTGAATAAAATTTCATGCCGACGATATTTCTTTTAATTCAATGCATGAGTAGTTGGTAGTGAAAAAACATTCAGTACTTAAAAGTTAAAAATATCGGCGCCGAATATTTGAGAGGCATTCTGTTGGTTTAAATTATAGACATGGTTATCCAAAAAAAATTGTCATCGGCCTCCACGTACTTGATAACCGTTGGTAAATCTATTAATAGCCAAAGTAAATAAAAGAAAATTATTCCGTTTCACTCTTCAGTCTTCAGTGTGTTTTTTGACAAAGTAAACAACGAATGCCAAAACAAAGACTAAGGTGCACATCCTTGTATATACAGGATTGTGCATGCACAGCATCTCCTTCCTGCCTGCCTCCGTCTTTGAGGTATGGCGCACGCACGCACGCACGCACGCACGCACGCATACACGCACACGCACCCCCCGCCCCGCACCCCACAGGACGTGAATCTAAGTATTTATTGGCACCTGGAATGGTACCTCATTTGTGGGAACTCAAATTTATTACAAGGTTTTGAACACTTTTATCTTTTATTTGTTAAGGGTGACGAAAAGGAATGAAAGATATGACAAGATATAATTGTTCCTTACTTATTTTTAGAAGATATGATTGTTGGGACTTTTTATGAGGACCCAGTGTTAAGTAGCATGTTTATGGACAATTAAAAGGACGTACCGACAACAACCTAAATCACTCATTAGTATCCACTTACAGGATTTGATGTATTGTCAGGTCGTCCCGATAGAGATGTATACTAGTATACAAGATACGCTCATTGGTATACACTTTCAATATTTGATGTATTGTCAGGACGAACCGATAAAGATGTATATTCAGGATACACTTATTGGTATACACTTTCAAGATTTGATCTATTGTCAGGACGTCTCGATAAAGATGTATATTCAGGATACACTTATTAGTATATACTTTCAAGATTTGATGTATTGTCAGGACGTCTCGATAGAGATGTAAATTCAAGATACGCTCATTTGTATACACTTTCAGGATTTGATGTATTGTCAGGACGTCCCGATAGAGATGTAAATTCAAGATACACTCATTGGTATACATTTACAAGATTTGATGTATTGTCAGGACGTCTCGATAGAGATGTAAATTCAAGATACACTCATTGGTATACATTTACAAGATTTGATGTATTGTCAGGACGTCTTGATAGAGATGTAAATTCAAGATACACTCATTATTATACACTTTCAAAATTTGATGTATTGTCAGGTCGTCCCGATAGAGATGTATACTAGTATTCAAGATACACTCATTGGTATACACTTTCAAGATTTGATGTATTGTCAGGACGTCCCGATAGAGATGTAAATTCAAGATACACTCATTATTATACACTTTCAAGATTTGATGTATTGTCAGGACGTCCCGATAAAGATGTATATTCAAGATACGCTCATTTGTATACACTTTCAGGATTTGATGTATTGTCAGGACGTCCCGATAAAGATGCATATACAAGATACGCTCATTGGTATACACTTTCAAGATTTGATGTATTGTTAGGACGTCTCGACAGAGATGTACATTCAAACTACACTCATTAGTATGCACTTTCAGGATTTGATGTATTGTCAGGACGTGCCGATAAAGATGTATATACAAGATACGCTCATTGGTATGCACTTTCAAGATTTGATGTATTGTCAGGACGTCCCGATAAAGATGTATATTCAAAATACGCTCATTGATATACACTTTCAAAATTTGATGTATTGTCAGGACGTCCCGATAAAGATGTATATACAAGATACGCTCATTGGTATACACTTTCAGGATTTGATGTATTGTCAGGATGATAGTAGATTGGTTATAGTGACTGTAGCTAAACTATTCTTTATCTATAGTCACTACAATCCAACCTACTATCATCTATAGTCACTATCATTTACCTACAGTTACTATAAACCAACATACTATCATCTATAGTCACTATCCTTTACATACACTCACTATAAACCAATCTACTATCATCTATACTAACTATCCTTTACCTATTGTCACTATTAACCAATCTACTATCATCTATGGTAACTATCCTTTACCTACAGTCACTATTTCTACTATCATCTATAGTCACTAACCTTTATCTACAGTCACAAAAAACAAATCATCTATATTCATTATCCTTTACCTACAGTCACTATAAACCAATCAAATATCATCTATGGTAACTATCCTTTACCTACAGTCACTATTTCTACTATCATCTATAGTCACTAACCTTTATCTACAGTCACAAAAAACAAACTATTATCATCTATATTCACTATCCTTTACCTACAGTCACTATAAACCAACCTACTATCATCTATAGTCACTATTCTTTACTTACAGTCACTATAAACCAATCTTCTATCATCTATACTAACTATCCTTCAACTACAGTCACAATTAACCAATCTACTATCATCTATAGTCACTATCCTTTACCTACAGTCACAATTAACCAATCTACTATCATCTATAGTCACTATTCTCTACCTACAGTCCCTATGAACCAACCTACTATCATCTATACTAACTATCCTTTACCTATAGCCACTATAAACCAACCTACTATCATCTATAGTCACTATCATTTACCTACAGTTACTATAAACCAACTTAATATCTATATTCACTATCCTTTACTTACAGTCACAATAAACCATCCTCTACCTACAGTCACTTTAAACCAACCTACTATCATCTATACTAACTATCTTCTACCTACAGTCACTATAAACCAATCTACTATCATCTATAGTCACTAAGATTTATCTACAGTCATTATATACAAACCTACTACCATCTATATTCACTATCCTTTACCTACAGTCACTATAAACCAATCTACTTTCATCAATAGTCACTATCCTTTATCTACAGTCACTATATACCAACCTTCTATCATCTATACTAACTATCTTTTACCTGCAGTCACTATAAACCTACTATCATCTATATTCACTATCCTTTACCTACAGTCACTATAAGCCAACATACTATCATCTATAGTCACTACCCTTTACCTACAGTCACTATAAACCAACCTACTATCATCTATATTCACTATCCTTCACCTACATCCACTAGAAACCAACCTACTATCATGTATAGTCCCTATTTCTTTACAGTCACTACAAACCAACCTACTATCATCTATAGTCACTATCCTTTACATACATCCACCATAAACCAACCTACTATCATCTATAGGCACTATCCTTTACATACAGGTACTATTAAACAACCTACTATCATCTATAGTCACTATCCTTTACATACATCCACCATAAACCAACCTACTATCATCTATAGGCACTATCCTTTACATACATCCACCATAAACCAACCTACTATCATCTATACTAACTATCCTTTACATACAGGTACTATAAACCAATCTAATATCATCTATACTAACTATCTTTTACATACATTCACTATATACAAACCTAATATCATCTATAGTCACTATCCTTTACCTATAGTCACAATAAACCAACATATTATCATCTCTACTGACTATTCTTTACCTACAGTCACTATAAAACAACCTACTATCATCTATAGTCACAATTAACCAACATATTATCATCTATACGCACCATCCTTAGCAATTGAATATCCCACGACAGTTCCATGTGAGAAGCTTTATGAATGTGCGCTTTTCTCTTCAACAAATCGCTTCCGTGAGAGCCATGGCTTTACGAAGATTCCATCAGGCCATGTCTTGAGATTTTCAATCAAACTTCTTTGGTGTTCATGTACATTTAAATGTGCTGAACAGAATCGTTTTTGTGCGTTATTAACGAAAAGCAAAAATGTATAAGTTATATTCTGGCTTGCCAGGAATTCCTTCATTCCATCTTCACTGCAATCTTAAGAAATACTACCTACATAGAAGACTTTGTGAGCTTCTAAGCTTTGGCTTAATGCTCATGGTTGCAACGCATTGATCAGAAGTTATGATTGTCTCAATTCGTGCATTGTTATGTTCATGACTCATAACATAAATGATACTAATTTGGGGCTAGGATTGGGCTAAATGAGCGAATTTACAGGTTGTGACGATATATTAAACCTGGTAGGTATTTCTGATGTATCTAAGTTTACTAACAGTCACTATAAACCAACCTATTATCATCTATATTCCTTATCCTTTACCTACATTCACTATAAACCTACCTATTATCATCTATATATACTATCCTTAGTAGTAATAGAGTATTTAGATATCCGGCATCCCTCCATTTCGCTTTGCTCCACTCCGGTCTACCGGATATCTAAATACTCTATTACTACTTAGAATAAATAGACAAAAAAAAATGTCTTTAATAAACATTCACTCCCCTAAAATCTATTTCGGATCAGGGGACATTCAGAAATCTCTAACTAAACTTCCCGGTTTCCCATGGTCTAAATATAAAGGTGAGAAACATCTTCCAGGTCATAATTACACTGGTCCAGGAACTAGGTTAGATTTACGACTGGATGAAAATGATAATCCAAAACCAGGTGAAGAACCAGTTAATAGAGTTGATAATGCTGCACTTAAACACGACAAACTATACAGAAATGAAGACTTACACTTTCGACATGAAGCAGACAAACAAATGATTAGAGAATTAGAATCTATTCCAAATCCCACTTTTAGAGAAAAAGTTGAAAGAACATTAATCATAAGATTATTAAAATCAAAAATGAAATTAGGTATGGGATTAGCAGATGAAATTCATAAAGAATTCAGAAAAACTAAAAACTTTTTAAAAGTTAAAGTATTTGCCAAAGATGATATATGGTCAGCTGATTTAATTAATATGCCCCCAGAAAGAAGATATAAATATTGCTTAACAGTTATAGATTTATATACAAGATACGCTTGGGTTATTCCTCTGAAAAACAAAACAGGTCTAACTGTTAAAAAAGCATTTGAAACAATAATGAAACATAGAAAACCCAAAAAGTTATGGGTAGATAAAGGAACAGAATTTTATAATAAAAATATGATATCTTTAGGGTTTGAAATTTACAGTACATATAACGAGGGTAAAGCTGTAGTAATTGAGAGATTTAACAGAACTTTGAAAAACAAATTATTCAAAAAGTTCACAGAATTGAATTCTCAAAAAATGGCTTAAAATATTACCTATTGTTGTCGATGAATATAATAATAAAATTCATTCATCTATAAAAGTTACTCCTACAGAAGCTTCAAAAAATCCAGATATTATAAAATCAATTAACACACAAAA
Source organism: Nipponacmea schrenckii (assembly GCA_030562195.1). NCBI lineage: Eukaryota > Metazoa > Mollusca > Gastropoda > Lottiidae > Nipponacmea > Nipponacmea schrenckii. Next base: position 260,930 of record JAUJPP010000011.1, read on the forward strand.
CAATTTTGAAAATGAGAATTTAAATATTAAACTCAAATTTAAAGTTGGAGATCGAGTTCGTATTTATAAATATAAAAGTAAATTCCAAAAAGGTTATGTTGGATATTGAGCGAATGAAATCTTTATTATTGATAAAGTTAATAAAACTTCACCACCAACTTACAGTTTAGTAGATTAACACGGTGAAGAAATATTGGGTAGATTTTATCAAAACGAACTTCAAAAAACTGATTTTTAAAAAATGATTACTTTCGAAGAATTCTTACAAAAATATGGAACAGATACTACAACAAATTTTCAATTAATCAGATGGGCAGGAGAATTAAACATAAAACCTTTTTACTATTGTATGCGTGATGAAATACCATCTCTAAAAAATATAACAAAATTCTATGCTATATCTTATATCCATACTTCAGATCAAAAAGGCTTTCATCATTCTGCTTTATTCAAAGGGGATACAATGTATTTTTTTGATTCATATGGATTAGATCCAACTAAAGAAATTATTGATTTAAATTATGGTCCAATAAAATGTTCAAAAAAATGTTCAAATTAAAAAACCAGGGGATAAATTTTGTGGTCAACTTTCTCTTTGGGTTTTATATCAATTAGGTTTAGGTAAACCATTTGAACAAATAGTATTAAATCTTGTTTAAAAAAATGGCAAATAAATTTGGTTTAGGAAACTTAAAGAATGAAGCTCCCACATTATCGATTAATAAATTCAAACCATATTTTGTGGATCAAACTGGAGACACACTTCAAGGTGATATAGATATGAATAATTTCAAAATAACTAATCTAAGATCTCCTCAACAGAAAAAAGATGCAATTAATAAAGGTTATTTAACTCAAACAAATAAAAGTTTACAACAAAAAATAACTGTATTAGATAAGGATAGTAAAAACCAATTAGAAAACCATCAAAATTTTTTAGACTCACATCATAAAAAACTTGAAACTTATCAACAACAATTAGATAACATAGTCCATAAAACTCAGTTGGACAGAATAAATTTTAATATCACAACTAGACGAAAAAATTACGATGCAAAAATCAGATTTGAAACAACTGATAGGTAACATTAAACCAGGTATAAATGAGGGAAGATTAAAACAAGAATTAGCTAAACTTGAAACGAAACTCAGTGATGATAATGAACAGAAATTAAAACCTATATTCAACAACAATTAGTTAATGTGGTTGAAAAATCTCAGATACAAAATTAAAATTTATTAATATCTCAACTAGACGATAAAATTACAAAGCAAAAATTAGATATTAAACAACTGACAAGTAACATTAAACCAGGTATAAGCGAAGAAAAATTAAAACAAGAATTAATTAATCTAGAGACGAAACAGTAGATGACAGTAAACTAACAGAAATTAAAACTTATGTTCAACAACAATTAGTTAATGTGGTTGATAAAACTCGGTTAGAGAGATTAAGATCATTAATATCCAAATTAGATGATAGAATTACAAAAGAGAAAATAGATTTGAAACAACTAATAGATAATATTAAACCAGGTATAAGCGAAGAAAGACTGAAACAAGAATTATCTAAATTTGAAACTAATAATAACAACGAGCTAGCAGAAATTAAAACCTATATTCAACAACAATTAGTTAGTGTAGCCGATAAAACGCAATTACAAAATTTAAATTTATTAATAACCCAATTAGATGATAAAATTAAAACAAAAATTATCTGATTTAGAAACTAAGCTTAATGATAACAGTGAACTAACAGAAATTAAAACCTATATCGAGTAGCAATTAGCTAATGTTGTAGATAAAGCACAGTTAGAAAGAATAAAATCATCCATATCTGAATTAGACAAAAAAATTGAGTAAAGACACATAAAAAATGAAAAGATGTTAAAAGAAATTTTATTTTACCTTTTAATGATGGTATTTTAGAAAAGTATGGATTTGTTGCAAAATACAAAGGAAAATTAATTCAGCAATCTAAATTTAAAGCTGTTTTTGAGAAAATTAACGTTGCAAAATTTGAACTTGCTAGTTCAGCAGATCATAATGAAGCGGTTATTACTATAAAATTTCCCTTTAAATTAAAAATAAAACAAATCGTTTTTTCTCAAGGGTTTCCTTCAAGTCAAGCAGTTTTTCTTGGAGAATTTTTTACAATAAAAAAGGGTGGAGGAACTAATAAAATCAAAAATGTTGATTATTATTTATTAGATAAAACTTTTTATTTTCACAGAATACAAATTGATTCAGATTTTGTTTATGGATTTGAATATAGAATAAAGCTGAAGCCAACTGATGTATTAACTATTACCGAGTATGGTTTATTATTCCTTGACTTGGTATTAATGACAAATGAAAAACCACAAATTTTTAATTTGATAAATAATAAGGAATTACAAAAGGAGGGAAGAAAATCATATACATTTTTAAAATGGAAAGAATTTGAATATATAAGAATTTATTTCAATTTTGATAATATCTTTACTTCCACTGATGTTCATAAATCTCAAGTAAATAAATTATTTGTAACAAATCCCGCATTGCAAATAGAAAAAAAAACTAGAACTGTGAACAGCTCCGAGCGTGGCAACTATGCGTTATCCCATGGATTTCGAACATTTTGAAACTTCTAACCTGCTAGCTTTCAATTCCGGTACTTTTCAGCCTCCAATTGTGGAACAAGCGTAACAATATTGTTAGATCTATAGACAGCTGATGTCAAGGCCATTCTATATGGAAAATTTCAAGGTCATTGAAGGTGAAGGAAGGTCACAAGATTTAGAATTTCAAATTTTAAAAAAATTCAAACGGGCATAAATAATAAATGACGGACTAATTAAATTTCAAAGAAAATTTGCCATTCTCGGGAAAAAAGGCGCATGCGCAACTAGCAATTGGGAAATTTTTTTTTTCTCGGGGGATAGAAATTATTTTGTATAGCTAATATATACTGTTTTTGCTTACATTCTTGAATTACACGGGATGTAGGGTCGCCTGAAATGAGATAAAAAACCGGAAGTCCCCACGCCCAAACCGGAAGTGATAAAAAAATTTTGATGATATATTTTTAATTGTGTTGCGTATTTATCTATATCCTGTAAATTTCACATCGATCCGAACATTAGAGCCCGAAAGTGTAATATAACCGTCCAAAATTGCAAAATAGTCAGAATTCGGTGGGCTATAAAACCGGAAGTTAATATTTGTCATGCAATATCAGCACATCTATAGACAGCTGAGGTCAACGACATTCTACATCTCAAATGTCAAGGTCATTGAAGGTCAAGGTCACGAGATATAGAGTTTTAAATTTTTGAAAAATTCGAACGGGCATAAAAAAAATTCAAATTCGAAAATCAAAATTCTGTTCCCAACATTTTTTAGATATAGTATCACGGTTTTGATAGACACCAAAATCATAAAAATCGGTCAATAATTGGCGGACTTATTAAATTTTTAAGAAAATTTGCCATTTTTGAAAACTGCGCATGCGCAACATTCAATTTAATTTTTCTTCATCTCAGGGGATTAAAATCATTTAGTATAGCTTAAATATACTGTTTTTGTTTAGATTCTTGAATTACATGGGAAGCAGGGTCGCCCGACATGAGACGAAAAAACCGGAAGTCCCCACGCCCAAACCGGAAGTGATTAAAAAATTTTGATGATGTAGTTTTAATTGCGCTGCCTATCTATCTATATCCTGTAAATTTCAGACCGATCCGACTATTAGGGCCCGAGCTAGCTTGAAATCTTATTTGCATATTATGCAATTAGCCACTTTCGGGTTAGCGAAAATATTATGTTAGATATTCATTTTTGATTCCAGCCCATATAAAAACCATTGATGAAAACAAAAATAGTCTATCTTTTTCCGTTTGGGCTAGCGAGCTTCCCAAAAAAAAAAAAAAAAAACAAAAAAAACTAGAACTGTGAACAGCTCCGAGCGTGGCAACTATGCGTTATCCCATGGATTTCGAACATTTTGAAACTTCTAACCTGCCAGCTTTCAATTCCGGTACTTTTCAGCCTCCAATTGTGGAACAAGCGTAACAATATTGTTATATCTATAGACAGCTGATGTCAAGGCCATTCTATATGGAAAATTTAAAGGTCATTGAAGGTGAAGGTCACAAGATATAGAATTTCAAATTTTCAAAAAATTCAAACGGGCATAAATAATAAAGGACGGACTAATTAAATTTTAAAGAAAATTAGCCATTTTCGGAAAAATGGCGCATGCGCAACTAGCAATTGAAATTTTTTACTTCTCGGGGGATGCAAATTATTTTGTATAGCTAATATATACTGTTTTTGCTTACATTCTTGAATTACACGGGATGTAGGGTCGACTGAAATGAGATAAAAAACCGGAGGTCCCCACGCCCAAACCGGAAGTGATCAAAAAATTTTGATGATATATTTTTAATTGTGTTGCGTATCTATTTATATCCTGTAAATTTCAGATCGATCCGAACATTAGAGCCCGAAAGTGTAACATAACCGTCCGAAATTGCAAAATAGTCAGATTTCGGTGGGCTATAAAACCGGAAGTTAATAATTGACATGCAATATCAGCACATCTATAGACAGCTGAGGTCAAGGACATTCTACATCTCAAATGTCAAGGTCATTGAAGGTCAAGGTCACGAGATATAGAGTTTTAAATTTTCGAAAAATTCGAACGGGCATAAAAAAAATTCAAATTCGAAAATCAAAATTCTGTTCCCAACATTTTTTAGATAAAGTATCAAGGTTTTGATAGACACCAAAATCATAAAAATCGGTTAATAATTGGCGGACTTATTAAATTTTTAAGAAAATTTGCCATTTTTGCAAACTGCGCATGCGCAACATTCAATTTAATTTTTCTTTATCTCAGGGGATTAAAATCATTTAGTATAGCTAAAATATACTGTTTTTGTGTAGAATCTTGAATTACATGGGAAGCAGGGTCGCCCGACATGAGACGAAAAAACCGGAAGTCCCCACGCCCAAACCGGAAGTGATAAAAAAATGTTGATGATGTAGTTTTAATTGCGCTGCCTATCTATCTATATCCTGTAAATTTCAGACCGATGCGACTATTAGGGCCCGAGCTAGCTTGAAATCTTATTTGCATATTATGCAATTAGCCACTTTCGGGTTAGCGAAAATATCATGTTCGATATTCATTTTTGATTCCAGCCCATATAAAAACCATTTGTGAAAACAGAAATAGTCTATCTTTTGCCTTTTGGGCTAGCGAGCTTCCCAAAAAAAAAAAAAAAAAAAAAAAAAAAAAAAAAAAAAAAAATAATAATCCGAACGAAAACAAAGCGTGACAAATTTTATTTGCCACGCAAAAAAAAACTAGAACTGTGAACAGCTCCGAGCGTGGCAACTGTGCGTTATCCCATGGATTTCGAACATTTTGAAACTTCTAACCTGCTAGCTTTCAATTCCGGTACTTTTCAGCCTACAATTGTAAGCGTAAACTTTCCGCTATATAGGCAATTTTTTCTACTATAAGTTTCTACTATCAGTTCCTTATTAGATTTTTGTACATGTCTAAGATTTCGGTAGGATATTTACATAAATTCCAAACTAAAATTTAAGTAGGTAGTAAGATGTCAATTTGTCATGAAATTTAAACTCTCTATATTCAAATTTAAACATTATTTTGTAACTTTGGTTGTAATTAACATAGAGAGAAAATTCAAGCTATGTGATAATTTGCTAATTCACAGCTTTATAAAGAGATATTTTTTGAATTTGTATGCAAAAATTTTACAAAAAAATAAATAAATTTTATTAGCAATTGGAATTTTTTTCTTCTCGAGGGATTCAAATTATTTTGTATAGCTAATGTACTGTTTTTGCTTACATTCTTGAATTACACGGATGTAGGGTCGCCTGAAATGAGATAAAAAATAAACGGAAGTCCCCACGCCCAAACCGGAAGTGATCAAAAAATTTTGATGATATATTTTTAATTGTGTTGCGTATCTATCTATATCCTGTAAATTTCAGATCGATCCGAACATTAGAGCCCGAAAGTGTAACATAACCATCCAAAATTGCAAAATAGTCAGATTTCGGTGGGCTATAAAACCGGAAGTTAAAATTTTTCATGCAATATCAGCACATCTATAGACAGCTGAGGTCAATGACATTCTACATCTCAAATGTCAAGGTCATTTAAGGTCAAGGTCACGAGATATAGAGTTTTAAATTGTCGAAAAATTCGAACGGGCATAAAAAAAATTCAAATTCGAAAATCAAAATTCTGTTCCCAACATTTTTTAGATAAAGTATCAAGGTTTCGATAAACACCAAAATCATAAAAATCGGTCAATAATTGGCGGACTTATTAAATTTTTAAGAAAACGTGCAATTTTTGAAAACTGCGCATGCGCAACATTCAATTTAATTTTTCTTCATCTCAGGGGATTAAAATCATTTAGTATAGCTAAAATATACTGATTTTGTTTAGAATCTTGAATTACATCGGAAGCAGGGTCGCCCGACATGAGACGAAAAAAAGCGGAAGTCCCCACGCTCAAACCGGAAGTGATCAAAAAATTTTGATGATGTAGTTTTAATTGCGCTGTCTATCTATCTATATCCTGTAAATTTCAGACCGATGCGACTTTTAGGGCCCGAGCTAGCTTGAAATCTTATTTGCATATTATAACTAGAATTGCTTACAATTATGAACGTATTTCGAGAGCCTTAAAATATTATATAGGCTAAAGTTGCAATTACCAACATCTAGACAATATATTGAATATCATTTGACCTAGTTTTCAAAGTCATAAAATAATTAGGTCACACCTTCCGTAACGGTTAATGATGGCGAAAATATGAAAATTATCAATTTTTGCTGTATTTAAGTACACTTATCTCTATGAATTTTTTAAGTAAGCCAAATTAAAAAATATCTACTCGTAGACAATATATTGAATATTATTTGACCTAATTTTCAAGGTCATAGATTAAGTGGGTCACACCTTCCGTACCCGTTAAAGTGACCTAATTTTGAAAAAATCGAAATTTAAATAATTCGAAAGAAAATACGAAATTTGAAAATCGGTCTCCAAGAAAAGGTAGATAATGTTCCATTGTATCTATGTGCTAAATTTCATCAAAATCGGTCTATCAGTAGTGTCTGAATTTCGGATTTAAGAATTGTAACGAAAATTCAAAATGGCGGCCGATATGGCAGCTTGACCTAATTATTTAGGTCAAATCAATTACTATTGACAAGTTATTTATAAAACAGTTTTCACTTTTCACCTAGCAGTTATAGACCGGAAGTTACGTAATTACGTCATTTGAGGCTAAACCGGAAGTGGAATTTTTTTTTCACATTTTTTCAAAAATTATAAACATATCGCCTATCAACTGGTAAAGTTTCAAAATTTTAC
>JAUJPP010000011.1:268838-286713 GCA_030562195.1 Nipponacmea schrenckii
TATTAGCAAAACGATTAATGTCTTTCTCATAAATGAACGATAAAATATGACGTTTTGTGAATATTCTGAAACTCTTAACCCTGGGAGTAATAATAAATCATCCCGTACAGGCATAACTTCAAGAAATACTAGTCAAATTCACATCCACATTACGACTATTTTACGACGTATATATAACTAAACACTGAACAACCTTATACATTCACATCTCTCGATGCCAAGAGGTCAATTAATATGTATGTATGCTATGAATACGATAATGGACAATTTCAGACTTGTCAATTCACAGATTTTTGTATGATTTCAAGGTTGCCTTGTTTGAATATGAGCCCATATGTGACTCTTGTAGCTTTTCAAGTTTGCATTATGATACATACAGATGAATTTGGAGTGTAGCCTATCATGTATTTTTGTCACCTATATTCTAATTTTAAAAACATGGGATGCGTCTGAGGTCCGAGAACAACATTCATTTTAACGACATACGACTCGCGCAGATGGTTGGTTGGTGCTGATAGACCACAAACATGTTTTAAATCCTTACATTTAATGACAGCATTCTCGTTGATTGCCAAACCAAAAAATAAAATTCAAAATAATTCTTCATTTCTTTGAATTTGAGGCCAATCTAGTCACTATATGGCTGGTGGCAAACGACGTCCTTCTCTTGAGGAGCATTTGGAATCCTTGTTGATTTTATGGAGGTATTAACCTTGTTAATAAGGATTATTTGTTTTCATTAGACTTTTTGCGTGGCAAATAAAATTTGTCACGCTTTGTTTTCGTTCGGATTATTTTTTTTTTTTTTTTTTTTTTTTTTTTTTTTGGGAAGCTCGCTAGCCCAAACGGAAAAAGATAGACTATTTCTGTTTTCACCAATGGTTTTTATATGGGCTGGAATCAAAAATGAATATCTAACATGAAATTTTCGCTGAACCGAAAGTGGCTAATTGCATAATATGCAAATAAGATTTCAAGCTAGCTCGGGCCCTAATAGTCGCATCGGTCTGAAATTTACAGGATATAGATAGATAGGCAGCGCAATTAAAACTACATCATCAAAAATTTTTGATCACTTCCGGTTTGGGCGTGGGGACTTCCGGTTTTTTCGTCTCATGTCGGGCGACCCTGCTTCCGATGTAATTCAAGATTCTAAACAAAATCAGTATATTTTAGCTATACTAAATGATTTTAATCCCCTGAGATGAAGAAAAATTAAATTGAATGTTGCGCATGCGCAGTTTTCAAAAATGGCAAATTTTCTTAAAAATTTAATAAGTGTTGGGAACAGAATTTTGATTTTCGAATTTGAATTTTTTTTATGCTCGTTCGAATTTTTCGAAAATTTAAAACTCTATATCTCGTGACCTTGACCTTAAATGACCTTGACATTTGAGATGTAGAATGTCATTGACCTCAGCTGTCTATAGATGTGCTGATATTGCATGACAAATATTAACTTCCGGTTTTATAGCCCACCGAAATCTGACTATTTTGCAATTTTTGGATGGTTATGTTACACTTTCGGGCTCTAATGTTCGGATCGATCTGAAATTTACGGGATATAGATAGATACGCAACACAATTAAAAATATATCATCAAAATTTTTTGATCACTTCCGGTTTGGGCGTGGGGACTTCTTTTTTTTTTTTTTATCTCATTTCAGGCGACCCTACATCCCGTGTAATTCAAGAATGTAAGCAAAAACAGTACATTAGCTATACAAAATAATTTGCATCCCTCGAGAAGAAAAAAATTCCAATTGCTAATAAAATTTATTTATTTTTTTGTAAAATTTTTGCATACAAATTCAAAAAATATCTCTTTATAAAGCTGTGAATTAGCAAATTATCACATAGCTTGAATTTTCTCTCTATGTTAATTACAACCAAAGTTACAAAATAATGTTTAAATTTGAATATAGAGAGTTTAAATTTCATGACAAATTGTCATCTTACTACCTACTTAAATTTTATTTTGGAATTTATGTAAATATCCTACCGAAATCTTAGACATGTACAAAAATCTAATAAGGAACGATAGTAGAAACTTATAGTAGAAAAAATTGCCTATATAGCGGAAAGTTTACGCTTACAATTGTAGGCTAAAAAGTACCGGAATTGAAAGCTAGCAGGTTAGAAGTTTCAAAATGTTCGAAATCCATGGGATAACGCACAGTTGCCACGCTCGGAGCTGTTCACAGTTCTAGTTGCGTGGCAAATAAAATTTGTCACGCTTTGTTTTCGTTCGGATTATTACGTATTTCGACTTTGGCGAAAACGTATTGTAATCGTTCGGATTATTGTGGGACTTTGCTACCGCAAAGTCCCAGTTTGTTTTCGGTTTGTCAATTCTTTTTTTTTTTTTTTTTTTTTTTTTCGAAATTTACACAGGGCACACAGCCTAGGCTGCAATAGTTGCAGCAATTTCACAACTTCTCTAGACCTTCTGTTGTGGCGACGTTTCTATTAAATATAAATTGGAACATTTTTGCAAAACCCGGAAGTGCTGCATTGCAACATGTCTAAAAAGTCGGTCAGTGGCTCTAGAACTCGCATTTTTGGATCGATTTTCGTCGGGTTTGCATTTTTGAAAACTAGAAACAATTTCCAACAAGATAGCAATTTCAAAATTTCAAAATTCGAAAATTCGTAGCACACATTTTTTTGCCGTATTTTGCACTTTTTTGCAACTTTGTTATTTAAAGACCGATTAATCTTAAAAAAATTGAGTATATGTAGCCCATGGAATGATTTCCAAAAAGTAGGTCAAAATTTTTGCGTCACTTCCGGTTTTTGCGAAAAATAGAGTTTTACGTCCGATTGAATAACTTCCGGTTTTATTAATGTATGAGATTCAAACTTGTATCATCGGGTAGCCATTAGCCATACAAAATAGCGAAGAAAATAAAATCAAGGCCGCATGCGCAACTTTCGCCGCCATTTTGATTTTTCTGAAATTGCGCGAATTTAATTCAGACATTATGGCTTATCCGATTGAGATGATTTTGGTGTCAAATGAAAGAACATAAAAATTGCAAAAAAAAAATTGGAAGTCGATTTTTTAATTTCGCTTTTTTCATTTTTGCAACATCCGGTTGAATTTTTTCAAAGTTTGGGGGCTTATTTCTCGTGACCTTTACCTTTGGTGACCATGACCTTTAGCAGGTCAAAGGTCATTGACCTTGGCTATCAGTTGATACTTTGACCTTTGACCTCCGACGTCTACTTCCGGTTTTATAGCTGCCCAAAAACAGCAAAATTCGCAATTTTGAACTGCTCTAGAGCGTGACCTAATTAATTTAGAGTGTTATTTTTTTCAGATTCTTAAAGTGCTTTTTGTCCTCTTTCCAACGATGTATAACAAAAGTTTTTAAAATGAAAATTGAAGTTTTTTATTTTTGAAAATTTGAGTATATTTTGCCGTATTTACGTTTGCTTGAAATGTATGTATGTATATCTCGTGATCTATTAGATGTACAAACTTCAAATTTGTACCGTGAATATTCATTTTGAATGTGATTTGATTTATATAAAAAAAAAATGAGATGGGCGTGGCACATCCGTGTAAAATTCCGATTTACCATTTATATGGGTCAGCGAATTACGGCTGCAGTAAATAGCCTTTTTTTTAAAAAAAAATACTTTGCACACAGATACCTCATTGCTTTGGCCAGTTTATTCCAGAAAATTAGATAATTCGGACTGTTTGTTGCAATTTTTCGAAAATAGGAAACCAGTTAATATTTTTTTCTAATTTTGGAAGCTTATTTCTCGTGACCTTGACCCTTGGTGACCTTGAACTTTAGTAGGTCAAAGGTCATTGACCGTGTCTATCATTTAATACTTTGACATTTGACCTCCGACGTCCATTTCCGGTTTTATAGCTGCCTGAAAACAGCAAAATTCACAACTTTGGACTGCTCTAGAGCGTGACCTAATTAATTTATAGGTTTATTATTTTCAGATTCTTAAGGGGCTTTTTGTCCACTTTTCCCGCAATGTATAACAAAAGTTTTTAAAATTAAAATTTAATTTTTGCACTTTTAAAAATTTAAAATACATTTTGCCTTTTTGAAATGTATTTGTGCATATTTCGTGATCTTTTTAAAAGTACAAGCTTCAAATTTGTACCGTGAATATATATTTTGAATGTTATTAGATTTACGCAAAAAACAAATGAGATGGGCGTGGCACATCCGGGTAAACTTTCAATTTAGCATTTATATAGGTCAGCGAATTACGTCAATAGGAAATAACGTTTTTCCAAAAAAATATTTGCACACAGATACCTCGTTGCTTTGGCCATATGCTCCCAGAAAATCTGATGTTTCGGCCTCTCTGTTGCAATTTTGCAACGTTAGCAAAGTCCCACTCTGTGCCACGTGTGGCTCTAGTTTTATTTTTTTTTTTTTTTTGTAATTCTTGGATGAGTTTGCAGACAAACTGGTAAAAGGTGCAGAAATTCTAAATCTACAGTTGATCTTAGAATGATTTCTATTATCAAATAAAACAAAACCGGAAGTTCTATCTCTGACAGGAAGTGAGAACCGGAAGTTCAGGTTTTTTTGCTTTAGCAAGTTTATTCTCAGTTCGATTTTGACCGGATTTTCAGATTTGAAAACTTCAATGTATTTGTCAACTAACAATTATAGGTTTTATGCAATTAGGTTAAATATTTTACCCACGATTTGCAATTCAATATTCAAGGGTCATCGGCAAAAATTTCAGACCGTGATTTCTCCTTTAATATAAATGGTAAAATTTTGAAACTTTACCAGTTGATAGGCGATATGTTTATAATTTTTGAAAAAATGTGAAAAAAAAAAATTCCACTTCCGGTTTAGCCTCAAATGACGTAATTACGTAACTTCCGGTCTATAACTGCTAGGTGAAAAGTGAAAACTGTTTTATAAATAACTTGTCAATAGTAATTGATTTGACCTAAATAATTAGGTCAAGCTGCCATATCGGCCGCCATTTTGAATTTTCGTTACAATTCTTAAATCCGAAATTCAGACACTACTAATAGACCGATTTTGATGAAATTCAGCACATAGATACAATGGATCATTATCTACCTTTTCTTGGAAACCGATTTTCAAATTTCGTATTTTCTTTCGAATTATTTAAATTTCGATTTTTTCAAAATTAGGTCACTTTAACGGGTACGGAAGGTGTGACCCACTTAATCTATGACCTTGAAAATTAGGTCAAATAATATTCAATATATTGTCTACGAGTAGATATTTTTTAATTTGGCTTACTTAAAAAATTCATAGAGATAAGTGTACTTAAATACAGCAAAAATTGATAATTTTCATATTTTCGCCATCATTAACCGTTACGGAAGGTGTGACCTAATTATTTTATGACTTTGAAAACTAGGTCAAATGATATTCAATATATTGTCTAGATGTAGGTAATTGCAAATTTAGCCTACATAATATTTTAAGGCTCTCGAAATACGTTCATAATTGTAAGCAATTCTAATTTTATTTTATTTTTTTTTTTTTGTAATTCTTGGATGAGTTTGCAGACAAACTGGTAAAAGGTGCAGAAATTCTAAATCTACAGTTGATCTTAGAATGATTTCTATTATCAAATAAAACAAAACCGGAAGTTCTATCTCTGACAGGAAGTGAGAACCGGAAATTCAGGTTTTTTTGCTTTAGCAAGTTTATTTTCAGTTCGATTTTGAACGGATTTTCAGATTTGAAAACTTCAATGTATTTGTCAACTAACAATTATAGGTTTTATGCAATTAGGTTAAATATTTTACCCACGATTTGCAATTCAATTTTCAAGGGTCATCGGCAAAAATTTCAGATCGTGATTTCTCCTTTAATATAAAGGGTAAAATTTTGAAACTTTACCAGTTGATAGGCGATATGTTTTTAATTTTTGAAAAAATGGGAAAAAAAAATCCACTTCCGGTTTAGCCTCAAATGACGTAATTACGTAACTCCCGGTCTATAACTGCTAGGTGAAAAGTGAAAACTGTTTTATAAATAACTTGTCAATAGTAATTGATTTGACCTAAATAATTAGGTCAAGCTGCCATATCGGTCGCCATTTTGAATTTTCGTTACAATTCTTAAATCAGAAATTCAGACACTACTGATAGACCGATTTTGATGAAATTTAGCACATAGATACAATGGATCATTATCTACCTTTTCTTGGAAACCGATTTTCAAATTTCGTATTTTCTTTCGAATTATTTAAATTTCGATTTTTTCAAAATTAGGTCACTTTAACGGGTACGGAAGGTGTGACCCACTTAATCTATGACCTTGAAAATTAGGTCAAATAATATTCAATATATTGTCTACGAGTAGATATTTTTTTAATTTGGCTTACTTAAAAAATTCATAGAGATAAGTGTACTTAAATACAGCAAAAATTGATAATTTTCATATTTTCGCCATCATTAACCGTTACGGAAGGTGTGACCTAATTATTTTATGACTTTGAAAACTAGGTCAAATGATATTCAATATATTGTCTAGATGTAGGTAATTGCAAATTTAGCCTACATAATATTTTAAGGCTCTCGAAATACGTTCATAATTGTAAGCAATTCTAGTTTTTTTTTTTTTTTTTTTTTTTTTTTTTTTTTTGGGAAGCTCGCTAGCCCAAACGGAAAGAGATAGACTATTTCTGTTTTCACCAATGGTTTTTATATGGGCTGGAATCAAAAATGAATATCTAACATGAAATTTTCGCTAAACCGAAAGTGGCTAATTGCATATTATGCAAATAAGATTTCAAGCTAGCTCGGGCCCTAATAGTCGCATCGGTCTGAAATTTACAGGATATAGATAGATAGGCAGCGCAATTAAAACTACATCATCAAAATTTTTTGATCACTTCCGGTTTGGGCGTGGGGACTTCCTTTTTTTTTTTATCTCATTTCAGGCGACCCTACATCCCGTGTAATTCAAGAATGTAAGCAAAAACAGTACATTAGCTATACAAAATAATTTGCATCCCTCGAGAAGAAAAAAATTCCAATTGCTAATAAAATTTATTTATTTTTTTGTAAAATTTTTGCATACAAATTCAAAAAATATCTCTTTATAAAGCTGTGAATTAGCAAATTATCACATAGCTTGAATTTTCTCTCTATGTTAATTACAACCAAAGTTACAAAATAATGTTTAAATTTGAATATAGAGAGTTTAAATTTCATGACAAATTGACATCTTACTACCTACTTAAATTTTAGTTTGGAATTTATGTAAATATCCTACCGAAATCTTAGACTTGTACAAAAATCTAATAAGGAACTGATAGTAGAAACTTATAGTAGAAAAAATTGCCTATATAGCGGAAAGTTTACGCTTACAATTGTAGGCTGAAAAGTACCGGAATTGAAAGCTAGCAGGTTAGAAGTTTCAAAATGTTCGAAATCCATGGGATAACGCACAGTTGCCACGCTCGGAGCTGTTCACAGTTCTAGTTTTTTTTTTTGGGAAGCTCGCTAGCCCAAACGGAAAAAGATAGACTATTTCTGTTTTCACCAATGGTTTTTATATGGGCTGGAATCAAAAATGAATATCTAACATGAAATTTTCGCTAAACCGAAAGTGGCTAATTGCATAATATGCAAATAAGATTTCAAGCTAGCTCGGGCCCTAATAGTCGCATCGGTCTGAAATTTACAGGATATAGATAGATAGGCAGCGCAATTAAAACTACATCATCAAAATTTTTTGATCACTTCCGGTTTGGGCGTGGGGACTTCCGGTTTTTTCGTCTCATGTCGGGCGACCCTGCTTCCGATGTAATTCAAGATTCTAAACAAAATCAGTATATTTTAGCTATACTAAATGATTTTAATCCCCTGAGATGAAGAAAAATTAAATTGAATGTTGCGCATGCGCAGTTTTCAAAAATAGCAAATTTTCTTAAAAATTTAATAAGTCCGCCAATTATTAACCGATTTTTATGATTTTGGTGTTTATCGAAATCTTGATACTTTATCTAAAAAATGTTGGGAACAGAATTTTGATTTTCGAATTTGAATTTTTTTTATGCCCGTTCGAATTTTTCGAAAATTTAAAACTCTATATCTCGTGACCTTGACCTTAAATGACCTTGACATTTGAGATGTAGAATGTCATTGACCTCAGCTGTCTATAGATGTGCTGATATTGCATTACAAATATTAACTTCCGGTTTTATAGCCCACCGAAATCTGACTATTTTGCAATTTTGGATGGTTATGTTACACTTTCGGGCTCTAATGTTCGGATCGATCTGAAATTTACAGATAGATTAAAAATATATCATCAAAATTTTTTTATCACTTCCGGTTTGGGCGTGGGGACTTCCGTTTTTTTTTATCTCATTTCAGGCGACCCTACATCCCGTGTAATTCAAGAATGTAAGCAAAAACAGTACATTAGCTATACAAAATAATTTGCATCCCTCGAGAAGAAAAAAATTCCAATTGCTAATAAAATTTATTTATTTTTTTGTAAAATTTTTGCATACAAATTCAAAAAATATCTCTTTATAAAGCTGTGAATTAGCAAATTATCACATAGCTTGAATTTTCTCTCTATGTTAATTACAACCAAAGTTACAAAATAATGTTTAAATTTGAATATAGAGAGTTTAAATTTCATGACAACTTGACATCTTACTACCTACTTAAATTTTAGTTTGGAATTTATGTAAATATCCTACCGAAATCTTAGACATTTACAAAAATCTAACAAGGAACTGATAGTAGAAACTTATAGTAGAAAAAATTGCCTATATAGCGGAAAGTTTACGCTTACAATTGTAGGCTGAAAAGTACCGGAATTGAAAGCTAGCAGGTTAGAAGTTTCAAAATGTTCGAAATCCATGGGATAACGCACAGTTGCCACGCTCGGAGCTGTTCACAGTTCTAGTTTTTTTTTTGCGTGGCAAATAAAATTTGTCACGCTTTGTTTTCGTTCTTATTTTTTTTTTTTTTTTTTTTTTTTTTTGCAGTGCGTTCTATCGAACGCACTGCTTTGTTTTCGAAATGTTTTTTTTTTTTTTTTTTTTTTTCGAATTCTGGTCAGAGCGCCCAGCCAAAACTACACATGCCACGCACATTCTGTTAACATTTCTCCCGAAAATGCCGCGAGACTAAATCTGATGAATGTATTTTGACGCCATTTTGACCTACAGGAAATGACGTAGCGCCGTCTACAGTTTTTCTTTGTTTTTCAATTTGCGCCTTTATTTTTGATCCGATTTTGATGGGTTTTTTTAGGTAACTACATTGAATTTAGTTTTAAAAGATAGCAATTTAAGAATAATACATTTCCCAACTTTCTCGCTGACATTTTGAATTTTAAATTTTTTGCATTTTCTAACTTCTACAGTTTTATTTCGATCGATCTGAAAACTTACAGATTTATAGACATTTGAATTGCGAAGTATAATTAATTTTCAAAATTTCGATATCACTTCCGGTTTTGATTTTATTTGCTTTTAAAGTTGAACTTTGCACTTCCGGAATAATGAAGATATTTGAAAAATTTATTTTGCAATTAGCTACAATTGTCTATTGAATGATGCTAAATTAAGAAAATTCGAACCGGAAGTAACGGATCTTCCGCCATCTTGATACGACTAAATTTTGTAAAACTGAAATAAGTTCTCAGGGATAAGTCTAATTTGCATAATTTTAGATTTTCTAGAAACATCAATTGATTGCGCAAAAAAGTATGGGAAGGAATTTTTGAATTTCGATTTTGCTTTTCTTTTATTTCCGGTTGAATTTTTTCAGTAATTGTCAAAACTTTAACCGGTCATATTTCGTAACCTTGACCTTTGATGACCTTTTGACCTGAACAAAAGTTATTGCCCTTCATTATATCTGCCCAATGGTATCCCCACTTTTGTTGTCCGGTGTTTACTTCCGGTTTTGCAGCCAATTGAAAATCACGAATTTTAACTTTAAAGAACTCTATCACGTGACCTAATTTACATAGCACATAATTTCTTACATATTCCTTTTATGCTTAATGTCATCTTTCCATTAATATATTACACTTGGTATTTTAATCAAAATTGCGCGTTTAAAAATTTCAAAATTTTGTAATTTCTTCTATACTAACTGTGCGTGTTTTTCTTTAAATCGAAATAGGGTCTCGGGGGATAATTCGATTTGTGTTATTTTGATGTATATAGTATCTATAACCGATTGCCGAAATATATATGGAAACAGATTTTTAAATTTTGATTTTGATTTTGATTTTTTTACGATTAAAATTTTTAAAAACTTTGAAGGGTCGTATATTCTGACGTTGACCTTCGACGACTTTTTGACCTGTACAAATGTGATAGCTCTCGAGAAGTTCTATCCAATGATATATAAAGCTTTATTGTAAGATGTATACTTCCGCTTTTATCGCCATTTGAAAATTGCGAATTTTCCCTATAAAACAATCTGTTTAATGTGTTGCATTTGGGCGATCTACAAGATATGAGTTTCAGCGATCTGAAATTATTTTTTAGTTTAATCGTTCTACATCCAGTTAAAATGATTCAAATTTGTTATATATGTTTTTCCAGTTGTGGGTGATGTAAATATTGAATATTTGGAACGAAATTACAACTTTTAGAATTTAAAATTTTATCTCTTATAATTATGCAACAATAATATACAGTTGACTGGAATAATGGTCTAAGGGACGAAACTCTATTCAATATAAATTTTAAAATGTTAGGCCGCGCTATTTATGTGGTGTCTCAATGTTATACCCTGGCGACTTAAGACAACTTGAACCATTAGTGACCTTTCGATTTGTATATAGCTTCGACATTGTCTATCCAATGCTATATGTATATTTTTTGTACGATATTTACTTTTGGTTTCATCGCCATCTGAAAATTGCGAATTTAATATATAAAACAATCTACTTTGTATTTGGTATTATTCTCTACGTTTGGGCGATTTACAAATATGAGTTTCGGCGATCCGCATATCTTTTTTAGATTAAACGACCCTCTATCCATTTGTTATTATGATTTTAACTTATTATCTATCTTAATTGATGATGAGGGCTAAGGATGGGGAGGGGCAAAGAGGGGAAAGGGGGGTATGGGAGCGTTTGTTATGAAATCAAAATCCATTTCTGATGCACATTTTTTTATTTTAATAAACCCTTTTTGTCTTTTGCTTAACGAACGAACGAACGAATCCCTGGATGGAACGCACTGCTTCAGTGCCGTTAGGCGTACGGCTCTAGTTTTTTTTTTTTTTTTTTTTGCGTGGCAAATAAAATTTGTCACGCTTTGTTTTCGTTCGGATTATTTTTTTTTTTTTTTTTTTTTTTTTTTTTTTTTTTTTTTGGGAAGCTCGCTAGCCCAAACGGAAAAAGATAGACTATTTCTGTTTTCACCAATGGTTTTTATATGGGCTGGAATCAAAAATGAATATCTAACATGAAATTTTCGCTAATCCGAAAGTGACTAATTGCATAATATGCAAATAAGATTTCAAGCTAGCTCGGGCCCTAATAGTCGCATCGGTCTGAAATTTACAGGATATAGATAGATAGGCAGCGCAATTAAAACTACATCATCAAAATTTTTTGATCACTTCCGGTTTGGGCGTGGGGACTTCCGGTTTTTTCGTCTCATGTCGGGCGACCCTGCTTCCGATGTAATTCAAGATTCTAAACAAAATCAGTATATTTTAGCTATACTAAATGATTTTAATCCCCTGAGATGCAGAAAAATTAAATTGAATGTTGCGCATGCGCAGTTTTCAAAAATAGCAAATTTTCTTAAAAATTTAATAAGTCCGCCAATTATTAACCGATTTTTATGATTTTGGTGTCTATCGAAACCTTGATATTTTATCTAAAAAATGTTGGGAACAGAATTTTGATTTTCGAATTTGAATTTTTTTTATGCCCGTTCGAATTTTTCGAAAATTTAAAACTCTATATCTCGTGACCTTGACCTTCAATGACCTTGAAATTTGAGATGTAGAATGTCCTTGACCTCAGCTGTCTATAGATGTGCTGATATTGCATGACAAATATTAACTTCCGGTTTTATAGCCCATCGAAATCTGACTATTTTGCAATTTTGGACGGTTATATTACACTTTCGGGCTCTAATGTTCGGATCGATCTGAAATTTACAGGATATAGATAGATACGCAACACAATTAAAAATATATCATCAAAATTTTTTGATCACTTCCGGTTTGGGCGTGGGGACTTCCGGTTTTTTTTATCTCATTTCAGGCGACCCTACATCCCGTGTAATTCAAGAATGTAAGCAAAAACAGTATATATTAGCTATACAAAATAATTTGCATCCCTCGAGAAGAATAAAATTCCAATTGCTAGTTGCGCATGCGCCATTTTTCCGAGAATGGCAAATTTTCTTTAAAATTTAATTAGTCCGTCATTTATTATCCGATTTGTATGATTTTGGTATCTATCAAAACCTTGCTCCCTTATCTAAAGGATGTTTGAAACAGAATTTTGATTTTCGAACATAAATTTATTTTATGCCCGTTTGAATTTTTTGAAAATTTGAAATTCTATTTCTTGTGACCTCACCTTCAATGACCTTGAAATTTTCCATATAGAATGGCCTTGACCTCAGCTGTCTATAGATATGACAATATTGAATGAAAAATATCAACTTCTGGGTTTTATAGCCAACCGAATTCTGACATTTTTGAAACTTTGAACGGCAATATTACATTTCCTTATGAACACATTGACTTGAGATTTTCTGTTTTATAATAGCCTCAAAACTCTTCAATAAAGGATATATGCCAAAAGTGCAGAAGCATATTTTAAAAAAGCAAAATTAAATTTTACAACTCCAGTACTAACATAAAATATATTCATCCCACATCAATGTGGTATACATCATTGGACTCCAAATTAAATTGTCTCTTAAATGATATACGACATGGTCGTTTTACCATGAAAATTTAAGCATTAATTTTAGATAAATTAACAAAATAAATACCAATTTTGGGTTTTTTATTTCATAAAATCTGTTTCAAATTGATCAGTCAGGGTGTTAAAGGCTGTTATATAACATGTCAGTAAAACTGGTGGTTTAAATTTTCACACCTACTTGTCAAATCACTGAGCTGGGGAACAAATTAATCTGATTATGTAATTTCTTAAAATATTTCCATTCAAATTCAAAACATGCATCAAGTTAAAGAAGTAAATTCGCTTGTCATTGATCAGTTCGAATTTTGTTCGTATCTTAAATAGAAATGATTTTATAAAAAAAATGTCAAATACAGGCATGTGAAGAGTAGCAGACATATAAGTCTTATAAAACACAGATGAACTATTGACCACTTTAGTCACGGTTCAATGCACACAGGTGGCCAAAGAGTAAATTAATCTAATGATATAATCTGATAACCCTAATAAAATTTATTTTTTTGTAAAATTTTTGCATACAAATTCAAAAAATATCTCTTTATAAAGCTGTGAATAAGCAAATTATCACATAGCTTGAATTTTCTCTCTATGTTAATTACAACCAAAGTTACAAAATAATGTTTAAATTTGAATATAGAGAGTTTAAATTTCATGACAAATTGTCATCTTACTACCTACTTAAAATTTGGTTTGGAATTTATGTAAATATCCTACCGAAATCTTAGACATGTACAAAAATCTAATAAGGAACTGATAGTAGAAACGTATAGTAGAAAAAATTGCCTCTATAGCGGAAGGTTTACGCTTACAATTGTAGGCTGAAAAGTACCGGAATTGAAAGCTAGCAGGTTAGAAGTTTCAAAATGTTCGAAATCCATGGGATAACGCATAGTTGCCACGCTCGGAGCTGTTCACAGTTCTAGTTTTTTTTTTTTTTGGGAAGCTCGCTAGCCCAAACGGAAAAAGATAGACTATTTCTGTTTTCACCAATGGTTTTTATATGGGCTGGAATCAAAAATGAATATCTAACATGAAATTTTCGCTAAACCGAAAGTGGCTAATTGCATAATATGCAAATAAGATTTCAAGCTAGCTCGGGCCCCAATAGTCGCATCGGTCTGAAATTTACAGGATATAGATAGATAGGCAGCGCAATTAAAACTACATCATCAACATTTTTTGATCACTTCCGGTTTGGGCGTGGGGACTTCCGGTTTTTTCGTCTCATGTCAGGCGACCCTGCTTCCGATGTAATTCGAGATTCTAAACAAAATCAGTATATTTTAGCTATACTAAATGATTTTAATCCCCTGAGATGAAGAAAAATTAAATTGAATGTTGCGCATGCGCAGTTTTCAAAAATGGCAAATTTTCTTAAAAATTTAATAAGTCCGCCAATTATTAACCGATTTTTATGATTTTGGTGTTTATCGAAACCTTGATACTTTATCTAAAAAATGTTGGGAACAGAATTTCGATTTTCGAATTTGAATTTTTTTTATGCCCGTTCGAATTTTTCGAAAATTTAAAACTCTATATCTCGTGACCTTGACCTTAAATGACCTTGATATTTGAGATGTAGAATGTCATTGACCTCAGCTGTCTATAGATGTGCTGATATTGCATGACAAATATTAACTTCCGGTTTTATAGCCCACCGAAATCTGACTATTTTGCAATTTTGGATGGTTATGTTACACTTTCGGGCTCTAATGTTCGGATCGATCTGAAATTTACAGGATATAGATAGATACGCAACACAATTAAAAATATATCATCAAAATTTTTTGATCACTTCCGGTTTGGGCGTGGGGACTTCCGTTTTTTTTTTTTATCTCATTTCAGGCGACCCTACATCCCGTGTAATTCAAGAATGTAAGCAAAAACAGTACATTAGCTATACAAAATAATTTGCATCCCTCGAGAAGAAAAAAATTCCAATTGCTAATAAAATTTATTTATTTTTTTGTAAAATTTTTGCATACAAATTCAAAAAATATCTCTTTATAAAGCTGTGAATTAGCAAATTATCACATAGCTTGAATTTTCTCTCTATGTTAATTACAACCAAAGTTACAAAATAATGTTTAAATTTGAATATAGAGAGTTTTAATTTCATGACAACTTGACATCTTACTACCTGCTTAAATTTTAGTTTGGAATTTATGTAAATATCCTACCGAAATCTTAGACATGTACAAAAATCTAATAAGGAACTGATAGTAGAAACTTATAGTAGAAAAAATTGCCTATATAGCGGAAAGTTTACGCTTACAATTGTAGGCTGAAAAGTACCGGAATTGAAAGCTAGCAGGTTAGAAGTTTCAAAATGTTCGAAATCCATGGGATAACGCACAGTTGCCACGCTCGGAGCTGTTCACAGTTCTAGTTTTTTTTTTTTTGGGAAGCTCGCTAGCCCAAACGGAAAAAGATAGACTATTTCTGTTTTCACCAATGGTCTTTATATGGGCTGGAATCAAAATTGAATGTCTAACATGAAATTTTCGCTAACCCAAAAGTGGCTAATTGCATAATATGCAAATAAGATTTCAAGCTAGCTCGGGCCCTAATAGTCGCATCGGTCTGAAATTTACAGTATATAGATAGATAGGCAGCGCAATTAAAACTACATCATCAAAATTTTTTGATCACTTCCGGTTTGGGCGTGGGGACTTCCGGTTTTTTCGTCTCATGTCGGGCGACCCTGCTTCCGATGTAATTCAAGATTCTAAACAAAATCAGTATATTTTAGCTATACTAAATGATTTTAATCCCCTGAGATGAAGAAAAATTAAATTGAATGTTGCGCATGCGCAGTTTTCAAAAATGGCAAATTTTCTTAAAAATTTAATAAGTCCCCCAATTATTAACCGATTTTTATGATTTTGGTGTTTATCGAAACCTTGATACTTTATCTAAAAAATGTTGGGAACAGAATTTTGATTTTCGAATTTGAATTTTTTTTATGCCCGTTCGAATTTTTCGAAAATTTAAAACTCTATATCTCGTGACCTTGACCTTAAATGACCTTGACATTTGAGATGTAGAATGTCATTGACCTCAGCTGTCTATAGATGTGCTGATATTGCATGACAAATATTAACTTCCGGTTTTATAGCCCACCGAAATCTGACTATTTTGCAATTTTGGATGGTTATGTTTCACTTTCGGGCTCTAATGTTCGGATCGATCTGAAATTTACAGGATATAGATAGATACGCAACACAATTAAAAATATATCATCAAAATTTTTTGATCTCTTCCGGTTTGGGCGTGGGGACTTCCGTTTTTTTTTATCTCATTTCAGGCGACCCTACATCCCGTGTAATTCAAGAATGTAAGCAAAAACAGTACATTAGCTATACAAAATAATTTGCATCCCTCGAGAAGAAAAAAATTCCAATTGCTAATAAAATTTATTTATTTTTTTGTAAAATTTTTGCATACAAATTCAAAAAATATCTCTTTATAAAGCTGTGAATTAGCAAATTATCACATAGCTTGAATTTTCTCTCTATGTTAATTACAACCAAAGTTACAAAATAATGTTTAAATTTGAATATAGAGAGTTTAAATTTCATGACAAATTGACATCTTACTACCTACTTAAATTTTAGTTTGGAATTTATGTAAATATCCTACCGAAATCTTAGACATTTACAAAAATCTAATAAGGAACTGATAGTAGAAACTTATAGTAGAAAAAATTGCCTATATAGCGGAAAGTTTACGCTTACAATTGTAGGCTGAAAAGTACCGGAATTGAAAGCTAGCAGGTTAGAAGTTTCAAAATGTTCGAAATCCATGGGATAACGCACAGTTGCCACGCTCGGAGCTGTTCACAGTTCTAGTTTTTTTTTTTCGGGAAGCTCCCTAGCCCAACTCGAAAATGGTATAGAAATTTGGTTTGAAAAATACGATAAGATACGTACTGGAATAGAAAATGAATATATAAAACTAAAATTTTTACGCATCAGTAGTTAGTAATTGCATAATAATAATTGAATAATTGCATAACTTTGTTGCTTATTATCCGATCGCTTTGAAAATTACAGAATATAGAGAAGTCGCCTATAGAAATAAAACCGCATCATAAAAAAAATTCTACCACTTCCGGTTCTTGCGTGAGAACTTCCGGTTTTTTAGAACCGCGTTGGGTCACCCAGCTTCCGGTGTATGTAAGAAATCAGTACAAAAGCTATACATATATACTATCAGGCTTAATTAGAACCCTTGTAGAATAAAAAATCCAAACCGGAAGTGATACTTTATGTGTCATCACAGAACGGTAACATTCAGCAAAATTTTAATAAGTCCGCTAATTTTTATTCGATTTGTCCGATTTTGGTGTTTTTCGAAACCTTGTTACTTTATCTAAAACTTGTTGGGAACAGAATTTTGATTTTCAAATTTAATTTTTTTTAATGCCCGATTGAATTTTTTTGAAAATTCAAAAGGCCAAATCTAATGACCTTGACCTTCAATGACCCTGAATTTTTTCAAGTAGAATGTTCTTGACCTAAGCTATCCACACATATGTCTATTATGATCGACAACAATTATATCAAATGACCTTCAATTACCTTTATAATTTTCAAGTCCAATAATGTACTTGACCTAAGCTGTCCATACATATGCTTATAATGGTTGTTAAAAAGTTTGTTTTGAGTGTTTAAAAAAGGCTATATCATGTGACCTTGTATCAAGTGGCCCCATAGGGGTTGTTTGCCACTCTCAGTACTGTTCACAGTTCTAGTTTTTTTTTTTATGGAAAACGAAGGATCTAGAGTAAAAATTTGTTTTAAACAAAAAGATAATTGATACCCTGCGAATCATCTGTCAAGGGTTAAACATGAATGTGTTATCTTGAATGATTTCTGGGTTACACACTGCACCTAGGTTCAGGAGCGACTTTTGTAAATCGAAGAATGTTCCTAAATACAGGAAATTGA
>JAUJPP010000011.1:287213-302674 GCA_030562195.1 Nipponacmea schrenckii
TCCTGTCAGAGATAGAACTTCCGGTTTTGTTTTATTTGATAATAGAAATCATTCTAAGATCAACTGTAGATTTAGAATTTCTGCACCTTTTACCAGTTTGTCTGCAAACTCATCCAAGAATTACAAAAAAAAAAAAAAAAAAAAAAATAAAATAATCCGAACGATTACAATACGTTTTCGCCAAAGTCGAAATACGTAATAATCCGAACGATTACAATACGTTTTCGCCAAAGTCGAAATACGTAAAAAAAAAAATAAAATAATCCGAACGATTACAATACGTTTTCGCCAAAGTCGAAATACGTAATAATCCGAACGATTACAATACGTTTTCGCCAAAGTCGAAATACGTAAAAAATAAAATAATCCGAACGATTACAATACGTTTTCGCCAAAGTCGAAATACGTAATAACAATTCAAAAATCAAATTGTACATCAAAATAACACAAATTGAATTATCTTCCGAGACCCTATTTCGATTTAAAGAGTTAGTATAGAAGAAATTACAAAATTTGCAAATTTAAAACGTGCAATTTTGATCAAAAATCAAGTGTTATACACCAATGGAAAGAATAACTAGACCTGTTTGTAACAGTTCTGCAGCTTTCGGGCTATTTAGAATTTGTTGGTCTCCTGGCTGTCATTTAAGGATGTAGATTGATTTTGCGATTATTGGGAGAGATGATTTATTCATGATTTAACACGTGACATTTGAGCTTGTTAATAGACTGGCAATCATTAAGGTTTGTGATGTAAAAATATCTGGGCTTAACCACGCCCACAAAGTCCATTGACTTGTTTTGGAAACTTCAACTGGAAATGTCAAAATTTGTGAATTGACCGTTTTATAGGAAAAATTCGCAATTTTTAAATGCCGATAAACCGAAAGTTTACATTTTGCTATAAAGCTTAATATGTCATTGGATAGAACGTATCACATATGTACAGGTATAAAGATCGCCAAAGGTCAACGTCACAATATACACCTTCGAAGTTTTTATAATTTTTAATCGTAATTAAATCAAAATCAAATTAAAAATTCAAAAATCAGTTTCCATATAAATTTCGGCAATCGGTTATAGATTCTATATACATGTCCATCAAAATAACACATATTGACTGATCCTCCGAGACCCTATTTCGATTGAAAGAAAAATACACACAGTGATGTAAAATATCTGGGTTTAACCACGCCCACAAAGTCTAATGACTTGTTTTGATTGGTTGGGGATACTTTAACTGGAAATGTCAAAATTTGTGTCTTGACCAAAAGATAAGAAATTAACACAATCAGATTTTATGACCTGTTGCATTTATATCTGTTTAATTAGAGTATAATTTTATTCTTAAACTTTTCGCAATTTTTATTTATACATAATGATTTATATATTGCTTGAAAGCTGGGAATTTGCACATTATAAATCTGTTCGAATTTTGTTTTTAAGTTAAATAGAACTAAATATACAAAAAATATGAATGTTAAAATCGCTCATTTTCTACTAGGCGTATTTTCATCAGTTTTCGGTCTATAGCTAAAATAAAGATATTGTTAGAAAGCTGATAAAAATCACACCCAATAATGTCAATTAGAATGTTGCCAAGAGTCTTGTTCATGAGATATAACCATCTGAAGATACGAGAAATATGCAAATTACCAATTTTTGGATCCCTATTAATCCATATGTTCTGTACTAAAATTAGAAATCAAGGTATCATATGAACCTTTAGCCAATGAAGATGATTGTGCAGAAAAATAAAGGATGCATATTAGTAAGTTAGTCCTCACTAATTGTTAGAAAGCTGATAATAATGCCAATTAGAATGTTGCCAAGAGTCTTGTTCATAAGATAAGATCATCTGAAGATACGAGAAATATGCAAATTACCAATTTTTGGATCCCTATTAATCCAAATGTTCTTTACTAAAATTAGAAATCAAGGTACCATATGAACCTTTAGCCAATGAAGATGATTGTGCAGAAGATGCATATTAGTAAGTTAGTCCTCTTCGTTCCTTGCGGAGAATAGGGCTGCTACAGACGTTCTCCATCTCACTCTGTTATGAGCTGTTCTTTTTGCTTCATTCCAGGTCTTGCCAATCCTTCCTAGCTCTTTCAGTCTTATTCTTTTCAAGCTATGTAAAGGTCGTCCTTGTCTTCTATGCCCTTGTGGATTCCAGTCCAGTGCCTCTCTGATGATGTTGTTTTGAGATCAAAAGGATGCATATGGTAGAGTTCAAAAGTTATGAACTTTCAGACGGAAGTCAGTTTTGAAAAACTTTGGCAGGACCTGGTCCAAAGACAAATTTGAAATCGAAAAATATGCCACTATATGACCTAGATAATTATCCAAATTATATTTTAAAACAAGTCTGAAAAAATAGGATTAAAAATGGCGGACGAGTAGTATTTTTCCAATAATTTGCATATTTCAAGATGGCGATCAAACGGTTAGGAATTTGCATAAATGGCATACATACAAAATGAAGATATTGATGGTACTAATTCTGTGGAATAAAAAAATTGCAAGTTTGTGCAAAAATTTAATCCGAAAATTCCGATTTCTGTGATTTTCTTCATTTTTTGGTCATTTTCGGACGTTTCCGGCTAATTTCGGAAAATGTTTTATCGGAGTCTTTAATGATAATTTTTTGTCTACTCATCTACCAATTTTTGTGAAAAAATAAGACGTAAATTTAAAAAAAAAACACGTGCTTTTTCATAAATCACGCACAATTAATATAGAACTAAGAACAAAATTTTCTAATATTTAAAAGCGCAATTTTGATCAAAATATAAAGTGTTATACACCATTGGAAAGAATAAATTACGCGTAATAAGGACATAAAAGAAATTTTGACGTATGTAAATGAGGTCACGTGACAGAGCTCTTCGAAGTTAAAAAGTGCAATTTTCAAATGGCTGTAAAACCGGAAGTTGACATTTCACAACAAAAATGAAGACATCAATGGATAGATCTCGACAAGGGCAACAACTTTTGTGCAGGTCACATGGTCACCTAAGGTCAAGGTCACGATATATGAATGTTGGAAAATTAGGCACTGAGTGAAAAAAAAGAACCGGAAATGAAAGGTAAGCTAAATCGAAATTCAAAATTCGGCTTCCTAAGAATTGTTAGCAATCGATTGAAGATTGCATAGACATCAAAATTACAATTGTCCGATTAACCCCTAAGGCCCAATTTTTCACTTTACAAAAGTAAGTGGTTTAATGATGGCGACTGATCTGTTACTTCCGGTTCAATTTTTGTTAATTATAAAATCATTATGGGTTAATAGTAACTAATTGCAAAAAAGAAAATTCAAATATCTTTAGAATTCCGGAAGTGAAAATTCGAAGTTTAGCGACGTATGACGCCGAAACCGGAAGTGATGTCGACATTTTGAAAACAGATTTTTCTTGACAAGAAAAATGTTTATCTAACTGCAAATTTTGATTTCGATCTAATCAAAATTGCAAAAGTTAGAAAAAGTGTTAAATTTTAAAATGAAAAAGTCAGCAAAAAAGTAAAAATTTCAAAATTTTTAAACTGCTATTATGTAAATCTAAGTTATAAGTAGTAAATAAAAAAAGTCCGAACCAGATTGGATAAAATAACGAGCCGTGAGTTAGTAAACAAAAATAAAATTTGTGACGTTCTACGTCATTTCCGGTAGAACAAAAATGCGTCATTTTACATTTAAACAACAACGAGCACAAGATTACGTTACAATATCACGCTAGATTGTGTAAGACATTTGCAGTTATGGCTGGGGAGCGTGACCAGAAAGAGACAAAAAAAAAAAAAAAAATAGTCATTTCGAAAACAAAGCAGTGCGTTCGAAGAACGCACTGCAAAAATAAAATAATCCGAACGATTACAATACGTTTTCGCCAAAGTCGAAATTCGTAATTACAAATTCTAGAATCCAAAGCAGTATCTAATTGTTACTTACCGTCCATATCAAAATTTGTTTTGAACTCGGCCAAATCCTCAGCAGAAACACCGAGAACCGATTGAATTTCAATATCCGACAAAATACCGTCTTCAGCAACTGCATTGAAAGCAGCATCAAACTCAGTATCTCTGACCTCTCGTTTACCCCATCGCCTGAAAAATCTACCCACGGATCGGACTGCTCTGCCAATAAGTCTGACACCTGTATCAATTTGTCGTACGACTGGTATTCTGTTGGCTACAGGGACCACAGTACGTCTCCAAAAACGCCAGGAATCGGCTTCCTGACTCATCATCGTTACCAGGGCAACCAGTAAAATAACGGCGACTTTCATTCTAAAGTTAAAATTTTTGATTATGGATTATAACGTCAATGGAGGGATGATCTAGATTGTTGGACTCAAAATCTGATAAAAATGAAATACCAAAATTAAATTTGGATCATAAAGTAAAGTCACCCAACGTGCCCTTACCAGTCGATTCAAAACTGAAGCTCAGTGATGTATCATTTTTCAAGACCAAAGTTAAGTAAATAGTTCGTCTACAACTAGATTAAAATAAACTACAGTGTTCAATAATAATTAAATGAAAAATTCAGAGACTATATACTCACTTGAATGTTGTAGGTACTCGACTGAATGAATTATCAACTGAAGTACCAACGGTACTTTGTCTTTATTTATAATTAATCTCTGTCAAATGTAATTAGTCTCATTTCACCAATCCTTTTATCCACAGATCTTTTGACTTCATTTGTTCTTTAGAAAATAAGTGAGAGGTCCGCTTTAGAATTCATGGTACTGACATAATTTTCACCTCATACGGAAATCTGCTTTACTTCGATAACATAATTGCAGCAGGGCGTATATAGATTATTTCAGTTGGACGAAATTCTAGGATAAAGAGCATGCACTTTTTTATATTTTAAAAATTTGTTAAATTGCTTTAACGAAGACAACATATCCCCACCACCTTCCATCACAAAACATTTTCTTTTGTAATTACGGTTTAGAGGATAGGGTTGAAGTAATGATGAGTGCTATAATGTCTTCTGGATAATAAAAATATCAACGCATGGCACGATACTCAATGTTGAAATTTGAAGAGGGAAATGTACTTTTGTTTTACGTCTATTCTATATAAAATAGTTTATTCACATGAAATGTATTACGTGATAGAACTATTATTATTCTTTATCTTATATTTCATGGAAATATTGCTGATAACATATTGAACGTTTTTTTGCGTTTTTATAAAAAATATCAATGTATCGATTTTGAAACAACAATGCACACTTTCTTAATAACCTTATTTCATTAGGTTGTCTGTGATTCTACGGCATTGTCAACCACAACATACCAGTAATTCACTGAATCAGTATTTAATAGTATAGGCAAACAGATATTTTGCTCATCCGGCCCCGTCAATCCTAAATACAAACAGTCTATTTAATTATCAAGGGTATGAATGTATGGTATGGTATGGTATGGTATGGTATGGTATGGTATGGTATGGTAGGTTTAATCTTAATAATATATCTTTGTATAAAGTAAAGTTACCGACTCCATATCTGATCTCTGATATATTATTAGGAAGACGCGGTGGCTTAGTGAAATAGATTCTTCTTGCTAATCTTTGGGCCCAAGGTTCAATTCCGTCAAAGTCTAGATGAACTTTCAAATTCTCCCGGTTGTACCCTGTCAATGATGTAGGTCGGGTGGGCTGACATGGAAAAAGACGTTCAGATGTGACAATAAACCGACACCTCGAGTGCACAAAACTATTTGCGTTAAAGATCATCGAAGTTGGAAATCGAAAAAAAGAGTAGGCTAATGCCACTGTTCTGCCAAAATTCCCCTCTATTCAACCTACATGGCGTGGCCCGTCTTCATTAGCCCATTAGGCGCAGAAGAGTAGGGCGTAAAATGTAAAATTTCCATGTTCGCATTATTTGCTACAGGTTGAATACATAAGAAAAACTTCTTAACAAGTTAGATAGGCTAATGGTTAATGATTGGTAATACACACTACAGAGTGCAAAACACCCAAATCACTTTAATAAGAATGCCAAAGGAAACAAATGTAACAGAACATTTGATCTATAATCAAATTATTACAGCAACACCGAATCTCTCAAAATGGACACCATAATAAAGCATTATTTGACGGAATGTTAATTATATCACAGTCAATAACTGGATTGGGTGTTGCAAAAAAGGGAAGTAAGACAACTATATCCGGGTCTAACTAGGTTACTCCAGTGGGTCTACTTAATACGAAACTTCGCACCGGACCTAGTTACCAAACCGTTATTTCCGTGTACGAACCATAGTTAGGTAGTTTCGTATTGGGTACACTGTCTTGTTCTATTGGGTTGTAGAAATATGGTCGTTTATATTTCTTGGACAATAAGCTTATAATCTGGTTATTGGGTAGTAAAAGTACACAATAAAATAGATCAACAGAATGGTGTCTCACTGCTATCGTGTTACAATCTCCTAGCAAGTTGGAAATAGATCAATGATGTTCCAGTACTATCGTGTTAAATCTGCTAGCATATTGGATACAATGTTTGAGATCAAAAGTTGTTTACTGCTATCATACCACAATCTGCTAGCTTATACTAATACTCAGCGTGGTTACTTCAATGTAACTCTTTCGTCTTCTCGCAGTATAAAGTATGGAGTACCAAGGATCCATTTGTAGGTTCCGTGTTGTTTAATCTTTATATTAATGATTTACCATTGAACATTGACCCTATCTGCGATCATTTTGTCGATGATACTAAGATTTATACGTGTGGTAAATCGGTTACTGATATTCCATTAAAATTGCAAGAAGTTACTGAAGCTGTCTTAAACTGGTGTTCTTTTAATGTCATGAAATGCTCATAAAATATAATATTCAGGAGATCTATCAGTTGAAGTTGATAATCAATAATAATTTAATAATTTATTGAACAAGTTGAAAACTTTAAATTACTAGGTGTTATTGTTAACTAAAATCGGTCGTGGACCCCACACGTAAAGTTCGTTGCTAAAATTTTATATAGTAAATTATTTCAACTGCGACAGTTAAGAAAGCTCTTGCCTGAAAAATGTAGCTCTATTTTTTTATGAATGGCACTTTAAAACATATTTGGATTTTGATGCCGAAGTAGGCCTACCTCCAGGATTAAGGAGCACCCATTATGTTAACATGGTATATTTTATGGCATCTACAACAGAAGTTGACTGACCGACGGACCAACGGACAGGGGCGAAATAGTCTGGAAACAACCCTCCCCCCCCCCTCCGACATTTGTAAAAAACAATGATAAATGTTTATAAATCTGAATATTTCGCGCCATTCGACTACTGTCTAGTATGGTCATCAAAACGACCAATTATGTCATTCAATTTGCCATGTGTGCATTCGGAGCTTTATAACAAATTTTAAAAAATATATATATATGCTAAGGCAAGTAGTTTGACCCCCAACCCCTGATATTTATCAAAAACAATTATTAATTGTTTAAATATCGCAATATTTCGAACCATTCGACTATTGTCTAGTATGGTAAACAAACCGAAGTTCACAAGTAATGAACAAAATGTCGACAGGAGGTACAAGATTAACTTTTATAATAAAACGTGGGGAAGACGACGATTTCTCGGGTTTTTGTTCATTTCCTACTTCGAAAGGTTTGAGTTTCTTTTCTAAAATATTGCACGCATTTTTTGTGTGTAAATAGAGGTGCCACGAGTTTTCTACTTTGACAGGCGACTTTTGTGTTTTCATTCCACCTTACTAATACTGCCACTGGGTGGCCACTAACCCAAATTAAAATGTATGCTATTCCTCTTAAAATGTCGTCGGATGAATTAAACAAGCGAATAGGTTTATGTATGGTGTGTGATTATTGATACATTACATAAATTGTAGAAGCGTGTCGGGATTAGCACCTCAATTTTTCTGTCGATAATCTTGCACCTTCATAGAATACGACCTCTTAGAATGGATGCAAACGTGGTAAACAGTATAAGGCACATTAACTTTCGAATTTTCTTTAATTTTACATAGTGAAAGAATTGATTAATCGTTTAATACCAAGTTTCCGGTGATAATAAGAACTAGAACTGTGAACAGCTCCGAGCGTGGCAACTATGCGTTATCCCATGGATTTCGAACATTTTGAAACTTCTAACCTGCTAGCTTTCAATTCCGGTACTTTTCAGCCTCCAATTGTGGAACAAGCGTAACAATATTGTTATATCTATAGACAGCTGATGTCAAGGCCATTCTATATGGAAAATTTCAAGGTCATTGAAGGTGAAGGTCACAAGATTTAGAATTTCAAATTTTTAAAAAATTCAAACGGGCATAAATAATAAATGACGGACTAATTAAATTTTAAAGAAAATTTGCCATTCTCGGAAAAATGGCGCATGCGCAACTAGCAATTGGAATTTTTTTCTTCTCGGGGAATACAAATTATTTTGTATAGCTAATATATACTGTTTTTGCTTACATTCTTGAATTACACGGGATGTAGGGTCGCCTGAAATGAGATAAAAGACCGGAAGTCCCCACGCCCAAACCGGAAGTGATCAAAAAATTTTGATGATATATTTTTAATTGTGTTGCGTATTTATCTATATCCTGTAAATTTCAGATCGATCCGAACATTAGAGCCCGAAAGTGTAATATAACCGTCCAAAATTGCAAAATAGTCAGATTTCGGTGGGCTATAAAACCGGAAGTTAATATTTGTCATGCAATATCAGCACATCTATAGACAGCTGAGGTCAAGGACATTCTACATCTCAAATGTCAAGGTCATTGAAGGTCAAGGTCACGAGATATAGAGTTTTAAATTTTCGAAAAATTCGAACGGGCATAAAAAAAATTCAAATTCGAAAATCAAAATTCTGTTCCCAACATTTTTTAGATAAAGTATCAAGGATTCGATAGACACCAAAATCATAAAAATCGGTCAATAATTGGCGGACTTATTAAATTTTTAAGAAAATTTGCCATTTTTGAAAACTGCGCATGCGCAACATTCAATTTAATTTTTCTTCATCTCAGGGGATTAAAATCATTTAGTATAGCTAAAATATACTGTTTTTGTTTAGAATCTTGAATTACATGGGAAGCAGGGTCGCCCGACATGAGACGAAAAAACCGGAAGTCCCCACGCCCAAACCGGAAGTGATCAAAAAATTTTGATGATGTAGTTTTAATTGCGCTGCCTATCTATCTATATCCTGTAAATTTCAGACCGATGCGACTATTAGGGCCCGAGCTAGCTTGAAATCTTATTTGCATATTATGCAATTAGCCACTTTCGGGTTAGCGAAAATTTCATGTTAGATATTCATTTTTGATTCCAGCCCATATAAAAACCATTGGTGAAAACAGAAATAATCTATCTTTTTCCGTTTGGGCTAGCGAGCTTCCCAAAAAAAAAAAAAACTAGAACTGTGAACAGCTCCGAGCGTGGCAACTATGCGTTATCCCATGGATTTCGAACATTTTGAAACTTCTAACCTGCTAGCTTTCAATTCCGGTACTTTTCAGCCTCCAATTGTGGAACAAGCGTAACAATATTGTTAGATCTATAGACAGCTGATGTCAAGGCCATTCTATATGGAAAATTTCAAGGTCATTGAAGGTGAAGGTCACAAGATTTAGAATTTCAAATTTTTAAAAAATTCAAACGGGCATAAATAATAAATGACGGACTAATTAAATTTTAAAGAAAATTTGCCATTCTCGGAAAAATGGCGCATGCGCAACTAGCAATTGGATTTTTTTTCTTCTCGGGGGATACAAATTATTTTGTATAGCTAATATATACTGTTTTTGCTTACATTCTTGAATTACACGGGATGTAGGGTCGCCTGAAATGAGATAAAAAACCCGGGAAGTCACCACGCCCAAACCGGAAGTGATAAAAAAATTTTGATGATATATTTTTAATTGTGTTGCGTATTTATCTATATCCTGTAAATTTCAGATCGATCCGAACATTAGAGCCCGAAAGTGTAATATAACCGTCCAAAATTGCAAAATAGTCAGATTTCGGTGGGCTATAAAACCAGAAGTTAATATTTGTCATGCAATATCAGCACATCTATAGACAGCTGAGGTCAAGGACATTCTACATCTCAAATGTCAAGGTCATTGAAGGTCAAGGTCACGAGATATAGATTTTTAAAATTTTTTGAAAAATTCGAACGGGCATAAAAAAAATTAAAATTCGAAAATCAAAATTCTGTTCCCAACATTTTTTAGATAAAGTATCAAGGTTTTGATAGACACCAAAATCATAAAAATCGGTCAATAATTGGTGGACTTATTAAATTTTTAAGAAAATTTGCCATTTTTGAAAACTGCGCATGCGCAACATTCAATTTAATTTTTCTTCATCTCAGGGGATTAAAATCATTTAGTATAGCTTAAATATACTGTTTTTGTTTAGATTCTTGAATTACATGGGAAGCAGGGCCGCCCGACATGAGACGAAAAAACCGGAAGTCCCCACGCCCAAACCGGAAGTGATCAAAAAATTTTGATGATGTAGTTTTGATTGCGCTGCCTATCTATCTATATCCTGTAAATTTCAGACAGATCCGACTATTAGGGCCCGAGCTAGCTTGAAATCTTATTTGCATATTATGCAATTAGCCACTTTCGGGTTAGCGAAAATATTATGTTAGATATTCATTTTTGATTCCAGCCCATATAAAAACCATTGGTGAAAACAAAAATAGTCTATCTTTTTCCGTTTGGGCTAGCGAGCTTCCCAAAAAAAAAAAAAAAAAAAAAAAAAAAAATCCGAACGAAAACAAAGCGTGACAAATTTTATTTGCCACGCAAAAAAAAAAACTAGAACCGTTAGACGGTACCAAGGCAGTGCGCGTCCCTTCTATTGCATGGGTGAAACTTTGCATTTATAATATCCAATTCCATAATAATAACTAGAGCTGTTTGTAACAATTGTGCAGCTTCCGAGATATTTAGAATTTGTTATATCTCCTGGCTGTCATTTAAAATAGAACGTAACCACGCCTACTCAGTATAATGACTTGTTTTGATTGGGTGCGATTCTTAAACTGGAAATGTCAAAATTTGTCTTGACCAAACGATAAGAAATAAACACAATTTGACTTTTTGCCCTGTTACATTATCTTCTTAACTCTTCTTGTAACATTTATATCTATTTAATTAGTGTGTAAAACAAAACGTCGAAAAAACAAATTTGTGGTCTAAGGGACATAACACCTTATTTGAGATTACAAATTGATCTCGGATTAAATTAACTTTCCAGATCGTTGATACTTTTAATTTGTTTATTTATTTATTTATCAATCTTAATTTAGGTGTAGTAGGAACATTAGATCCTGCAATTTGTGGCAAGTTGCCATGGTATAACATAGAGCCATCAAATTAACAGCGCGGCTTTACATCTTTAAGAGAGTATTTTATAGAGTTCCGTCCCTTATACCACTAGTCCTCTCAACTGTAAATTATTTTTGCTTAAGAGAATATCATTTAAAATTCTAAAGGTTGTCATTTCCTTCCAAATATTCCATATCATACATCGCCCACAACGAGAAATGAACAATCATTCCTTTTATTTAAGATATATAATATCTTTGAATCATTTTAACTGGATTAATTTTTAAACGTAAAAAATCAAAATCAAAATAACAATTCAAAAATCGGTTTCCATATATATTTCGGCAATAGATTCTATATACATGTACATCAAAATAACACAAATTGAATTATCTTCCGAGACCCTATTTCGATTTAAAGAAAAATACACACAGTTAGTATAGAAGAAATTACAAAATTTGCAAATTTAAAACGTGCAATTTTGATCAAATAGCAAGTGTTATACACCATTGGAAAGAATAACTAGACCTGTTTGTAACAGTTCTGCAGCTTTAGAGCTATTTAAAATTTGTTGGTCTCCTGGCTGTCATTTAAGGATAGAATGTAAATTGATTTTGCGATTATTGGGAGAGATGATTTATTCATGATTTAACACGTGACATTTGAGTTTGTTTGTAGACTGGCAATCATTAAGGTTTGTGATGTAAAAATATCTGGGCTTAACCACGCCCACAAAGTCCATTGACTTGTTTTGGAAACTTCAACTGGAAATGTCAAAATTTGTGAATTGACCGTTTTATAGGAAAAATTCGCAATTTTTAAATGCCGATAAATCGAACGTTTACATTTTGCTATAAAGCTTAATATGTCATTGGATAGAACTATCATGTACAGGTATAAAGATCGCCAAAGGTCAACGTCACAATATACACCTTCGAAGTTTTTATAATTTTTAATCGTAATTAAATCAAAATCAAATTAAAAATTCAAAAATCAGTTTCCATATAAATTTCGGCAATCGGTTATAGATTCTATATACATGTCCATCAAAATAACACATATTGACTGATCCTCCGAGACCCTATTTCGATTGAAAGAAAAATACACACAGTGATGTAAAATATCTGGGCTTAACCACGCCCACAAAGTCTAATGACTTGTTTTGATTGGTTGTGATACTTTAACTGGAAATGTCAAAATTTGTGTCTTGACCAAAAGATAAGAAATTAACACAGTCAGACTTTATGACCTGTTTATTTATATCTGTTTAATTAGAGTGTAATTTTATTCTTAAAACTTTTCGGAATTTTTATTTATACATATTGATTTATATATTGCTTGAAAGCTGGGAATTTGCACATTATAAATCTGTTCGAATTTTGTTTTTAAGTTAAATAGAACTAAATATAAAAAAATATGAATGTTAAAATCGTTTATTTTCTACTAGGCGTATTTTCATCAGTTTTCGGTCTATAGCTAAAATAAAGATATTGTTAGAAAGCTGATGAAAATCACAATTAGAATGTTGCCAAGAGTCTTGTTCATGAGATATAACCATCTGAAGATACGAGAAATATGCAAATTACCAATTTTTGGATCCCTATTAATCCAAATGTTCTTTACTAAAATTAGAAATCAAGGTATCATATGAACCTTTAGCCAATGAAGATGATTTTGCAGAAAAATAAAGGATGCATATTAGTAAGTTAGTCCTCTTCGTTCCTTGCGGAGAATAGGGCTGCTACAGACATTCTCCATCTCACTCTGTTATGAGCTGTTCTTTTTGCTTCATTCCAGGTCTTGCCTATCCTTCCTAGCTCTTTCAGTCTTATTCTTTTCAAGCTATGTAAAGGTCGTCCTTGTCTTCTATGCCCTTGGGGATTCCAGTCCAGTGCCTCTCTGGTGATGTTGTTTTGAGATCAAAAGGATGCATATGGTAGAGTTCAAAAGTTATGAACTTTCAAACGGAAGTCAGTTTTGAAAAACTTTGGCAGGACCTGGTCCAAAGACAAATTTGAAATTGAAAAATATGCAACTAGAGGACCTAGATAATTATCCAAATTATATTTTAAAACAAGTCTGAAAAAAATAGGATTAAAAATGGCGGACGAGTAGTATTTTTCCAATAATTTGCATATTTCAAGATGGCGATCAAACGGTTAGGAATTTGCATATACGGCATACATACAAAATGAAGATATTGATGGTACTAATTCTGTGGAATAATAAAATTGCAAGTTTGTGCAAAAATTTAATCCGAAAATTCCGATTTCTATGATTTTCTACATTTTTTGGTCATTTTCGGACGTTTCCGGCTAATTTCGGAAAATGTTTTATCGGAATCTTTAATGATAATTTTTTGTCTACTCATCTACCAATTTTTGTGAAAAAATAAGACGTAACTTCAAAAAAACACGTGCTTTTTCATAAATCACGCACAATTAATATAGAACTAAGAACAAAATTTTCAAATATTAAAAAGCGCAATTTTGATCAAAATATAAAGTGTTATACACCATTGGAAAGAATAAATTACGCGTAATAAGGACATAAAAGAAATTTTGACGTATGTAAATTAGGTCACGTGACAGAGCTCTTCGAAGTTAAAAAGTGCAATTTTCAAATGGCTGTAAAACCGGAAGTTGACATTGCACAACACAAATGGAGACATCAATGGATAGATCTCGACAAGGGCAACAACTTTTGTGCAGGTCACATGGTCACCAAAGGTCAAGGTCACGATATATGAACGTTGGAAAATTAGGCACTGAGTGAAAAAAAAGAACCGGAAATGAAAAGTAAGCTAAATCGAAATTCAAAATTCGGCTTCCTAAGAATTGTTAGCAATCGATTGAAGATTTCATAGACATCAAAATTACAATTGTCCGATTAACCCCTAAGGCCCAATTTTTCACTTTACAAAAGTAAGTGGTTTAATGATGGCGACTGATCTGTTACTTCCGGTTCAATTTTTGTTAATTATAAAATCATTATGGGTTAATAGTAACTAATTGCAAAAAACAAAATTCAAATATCTTTAGAATTCCGGAAGTGAAAATTCGAAGTTTAGCGACGTATGACGCCGAAACCGGAAGTGATGTCGACATTTTGAAAACAGATTTTTCTTCACAAGAAAAATGTTTATCTAACTGCAAATTTTGATTTCGATCTAATCAAAATTGCGAAAGTTAGAAAAAGTGTTAAATTTTAAAATTCAAAAGTCAGCAACAAAAGTAAAAATTTCAAAATTTTTAAACTGCTATTATGTAAATCTAAGTTATAAGTAGTAAATAAAAAAAGTCCGAACCAGATTGGATAAAAAAACGAGCCGTGAGTTAGTAAACAAAAATAAAATTTGTGACGTTCTACGTCATTTCCGGTAGAACAAAAATGCGTCATTTTACATTTAAACAACAACGAGCACTAAATTACGTCACAATATCACGCCAGATTGTGTAAGACATTTGCAGTTATGGCTGGGGAGCGTGACCAGAAAGAGACAAAAAAAAAAAAAAATAGTCATTTCGAAAACAAAGCAGTGCGTTCGAAGAACGCACTGCAAAAAAAAATAATCCGAACGAAAACAAAGCGTGACAAATTTCATTTGCCACGCAAAAATGCCTTGGTCAATATTGACACACAAAAAGGCAAATGAACTTGGTAGAATTTAAACTCCGAAGGTTTGAAACGAAGATGAGTCCTTTATTTATACATTTGGTATTGACCAAAGCGACATTAATTTCACTATCACTTTTTCTCCGAGGACCCGAAGATTATTTCAAGTCTTATAATTCAGGAATATATTGCTGACAAAAAATATAAATATGCTTTCAGAAAATATGTTGAGTTTACAATTTTGTGAAATGATATAATTCTTCGGTCTGTCTTATTGTTATCCAAAACTTGCTGATATTTATAAACTGTCAATGTAATAAGTTGAAGGGAAATAAATAATAAGTTAGTTTGTATTTTTTTGCCTCCAGCTACATTAAGGCTCAAAATTTCAAAAATTCTATATTTTACTATGACGAATGATCTGCATCGCCCACCTAACAGATGTGTTCATTATTGTACAATATTAAAATATGTCTTCAAGATTAATATTATATCAAGAGATA
>JAUJPP010000011.1:303174-323408 GCA_030562195.1 Nipponacmea schrenckii
AAATAACATTTTTCAAAAAAGTACCTTGCATACATATATCTCATTACTTTGGCCAGTTTATCCCAAAAAATCAAATGTTTCTACCTGTTTGTTGCAATTTTGCGACATTTGCAAAAAATCAGTTTTTTTTTTTAGTTTGGGGGCTTGTTTCTAGTGACTTTGACCTTTGGTGACCTTGACCTTTACAAGGTCATTGGTCACTGACTTTAGCTATCAGTTGACAATTTGGCATTAGACTTCTGACGTCTATTTCCGGTTTTATAGCTGCTCGAAAGCAGCAAAATTTGCAACGTTGGACTGCTCTAGAGCGTGACCTAATTAATTTAGAGGGTTATTTTTTTCACATTCCGAAGGCGCCTTTTGTCCTCTTTCCAGCGATGCACAACAAAATTTTTTAAAAATGAAAATTTAATTTTTGGACTTTTAAAATTAAAGTACATTTTGCTTTTTTGAAACGTATTTGTGTATATCTCGTGATCTATTAGATGTACAAGCTTCAAGTTTGTACCATGAATATATATTTTGTATGAGATTAGATTTACGCAAAAGTAAATTAGATGGGCGTGGCACATACGGGTAAACTTCCAATTTACTAGTTATATCGGTCAGCGCTTTACATCTGTAGAAAATAACATTTTTCCAAAAAATTCTTTGCACACAGATACCTCGTTGCTTTGGCCAGTTTCTCCCAGAAAATCAGATGTTTCGGCCTGTTTGTTGCAATTTTGCAACGTTAGCAAAGTCCCACTCTGTGCCACGTGTGGCTCTAGTTGTGGGACTTTGCTACCGCAAAGTCCCAGTTTGTTTTCGGTTTGTTTTTTTTTTTTTTTTTTTTTTTTTTTTTTTTTTTTTCGAAATTTACACAGGGCACACAGCCTAGGCTGCAATAGTTGCAGCAATTTCACATCTTCTCTACACCTTCTGTTGTGGCGAAATTTCTATTAAATATAAATTGGAACATTTTTGCAAAACCGGAAGTGCTGCATTGCAACATGTCTAAAAAGTCGGTCAGTGGCTCTAGAACTCGCATTTTTGGACCGATTTTCGTCGGGTTTGCATTTTTGAAAACTTGAAACAATTTCCAACAAAATAGCAATTAAAAAAATTCGAAATTCGAAATTTCATAGCACACATTTTTTTGTCGTATTTTGCACATTTTTGCAACTTTGCTATTTTAAGACCGATTGATCTGAAAATTTGGGTGCCTTCAAGTGTCACGAATATGAAAACATTGGCAGAGTCAGAATTTTTGCTTCATTTCCGGTTTCAGCGTAAAACGGGTTTAAACTTCCGGTTGACCTACTTGTGCTGTAATTGATGTATCGCAACAAAATTTATGTCAATCCTAATTAAATTGGAAGACAAAAAAACGAAGCAGAAAAAATCAGGACCGGAAGTGAAACATTAGCCGCCATCTTGAAATGTCACTTTTTTGTAAAACTCAAAATGGGGCCTCTACGGTAAGAGCGATTTGTGTGATGTTTATATTTCTGGAAAGCTTAGTCGATTGCGATCAAAATGTTGGAAATCGTTTTTTGAATTTTGCTTTTGCTTTTTTGCAACATCCGGTTGAATTTTTTCGAAGTTTGGGGGCTTATTTCTCGTGACCTTGACCTTTGGTGACCATGACCTTTAGTAGGTCAAAGGTCATAGACCTTGGCTATCAGTTGATACTTTGACCTTTGACCTCCGACATCTACTTCCGGTTTTATAGCTGCGCGAAAACAGCAAAATTCGCAACTTTGGACTGCTCTAGAGCGTGACCTAATTAATTTAGAGTGTTATTTTTTTCAGATTCTTAAGGCGATTTTTGTCCTCTTTCCAACGATGTATAACAAAAGTTTTTAAAATGAAAAATGAAGTTTTTGATTTTTGCAAAGATAAGTACATTTTGCCGTATATTCGCTTGTTTAAAATCTATGTGTGTATATCTCGTGATCTATTAGCTGTACAAGCTTCAAATTTGTACCGTGAATATACATTTTGAATATGATTAGATTCCTGTCCTAAAAAATGAGATGGGCGTGGCACATCCGGGTGAACTTCAAATTTACCATTTATATCGGTCAGCGAATTAGGGCTGCAGGAAATAACTTTTTTAAAAAAAGTACCTTGCATACATATACCTCATTACTTTGGCCAGTAGATCCCAAAAAATCAAATGATTCTGTCTGTTTGTTGCAATTTTGCGACATTTGCAAAAAAAATCAGTTATTTTTAGTTTGGGGGCTTATTTCTAGTGACCATGACCTTTAGTAACCTTGACCTTTACAAGGTCATTGGTCACTGACTTTGGCTATCAGTTGACAATTTGACATTAGGCTTCCGACGTCTACTTCCGGTTTTATAGCTGCCCAAAAACAGCAAAATTCGCTACTTTGGACTGCTCCAGAGCGTGACCTAATTAATTTAGGGGGTTATTTTTTTCAGATTCTTAAGGCGCCTTTAGTCCTCTTTCCAGCGATGTACAAAAAAATTTTTTCAAAATGAAAATTTAATTTTTGCACTTTTAAAACAAAAGTACATTTTGCTTTTTTGAAATGTATGTGTGTATATCTCGCGATCTATAAGATGTACAAGCTTCAAATTTGTACCATGAATATATATTTTGTATGAGATTAGATTTACGCAAAAGTAAATTAGATGGGCGTGGCACATACGGGTAAACTTCCAATTTACCAGTTATATCGGTCAACGCTTTACATCTGTAGGAAATAACATTTTTCCAAAAAATTCTTTGCACACAGATACCTTGCTGCTTCGGCCAGTTTCTCCCAGAAAATCAGATGTTTCGGCCTGTTTGTTGCAAGTTTGCAACGTTAGCAAAGTTCCACTCTGTGCCACGTGTGGCTCTAGTTTTTTTTTTTTTCGAAATTTACACAGGGCACACAGCCAAG
Source organism: Nipponacmea schrenckii (assembly GCA_030562195.1). NCBI lineage: Eukaryota > Metazoa > Mollusca > Gastropoda > Lottiidae > Nipponacmea > Nipponacmea schrenckii. Next base: position 306,072 of record JAUJPP010000011.1, read on the forward strand.
GCTGCAATAGTTGCAGCAATTTCACATCTCCTGACCTTCTGTAGTGGCGACGTGTTGCATAAATATAAAATGGAACATTTTTGCAAAACCGGAAGTGCTGCATTGCAACATACCTAAAAAGTCGGTCAGTGGCTCTAGAAGTCGCAATTTTCAATCGATTTTTTTCGGGTTTGCATTTTTGAAAACTTGAAACAATTTCCAACAAGATAGCAGTTACAAAATTTCGAAATTCGAAAATTCATAGCACACATTTTTTTGCCGTATTTTGCACATTTTTGCAACTTTGCTATTTTAAGACCGATTGATCTGAAAATTTGGGTGCCTTCAAGTGTTACGAATATGAAAACATTGGCAGAGTCAAAATTTTTGCTTCATTTCAGGTTTCAGCGTAAAAAGGGTTTAAACTTCCGGTTGACCTACTTGTGCTGTAACTGATGAATCGTAACAAAATTTATGTCAATCTTAATTGAATTAGAAGACAAAAAAACGAAGAAGAAAAAATTCGGACCGGAAGTAAAACTTTGGCCGCCATCTTGAAATGTCACTTTTTTGTAAAACTCAAAATGGGGCCTCTACGGTCAGAGCGATTTGTGTGATGTTTATATTTCTGGAAAGCTTAGTCGATTGCGATCAAAATGTTGGAAATCGTTTTTTGAATTTTGCTTTTGCATTTTTGCAACATCCGGTTGAATTTTTTCGAAGTTTGGGGGCTTATTTCTCGTGACCTTGACCTTTGATGACCATGACCTTTAGTAGGTCAAAGGTCATTGACCTTGGCTATCAGTTAATGCTTTGAACTTTGACCTCCGACGTCTACTTCCGGTTTTATAGCTGCCCGAAAACAGCAAAATTCGCAACTTTTGGCTGCTCTAGAGCGTGACCTAATTAATTTAGAGTGTTAATTTTTTCAGATTCTTAGATTTTTTTTTGTCCTCTTTCCAACGATATATAACAAAAGTTTGTAAAATGAAAATTGAAGTTTTTGATTTTTGCAAAGACAAGTACATTTTGACATATATTCGCTTGTTTGAAATGTATGTGTGTATATCTCGTGATCTATTAGCTGTACAAGCTTCAAATTTGTACCGTGAATATACATTTTGAATATGATTAGATTCGTCTCCAAACGAGATGGGCGTGGCACATCCGGGTGAACTTCAAGTTTACCATTTATATCGGTCAGCGAATTACGGCTGCAGGAAATAACGTTTTTCAAAAAAGTACCTTGCATACATATATCTCAATACTTTGGCCACTTTATCCCAAAAAATCAAATGATTCTGTCTGTTTGTTGCAATTTTGCGACATTTGCAAAAAAAAAAAGATTTTCTTTAGTTTGGGGGCTTATTTCTAGTGATCTTGACCTTTGGTGACCTTGACCTTTACAAGGTCATTGGTCACTGACTTTGGCTATCAGTTGACAATTTGACATTAGATCCAAATTTATTTTTTCGTTTAATCGTTCTACATCCAGTTAAAATGATTCTAAGCTATTATATATCTTAAATAAAAGGGATTATTGTGTATTTCTCGTTGTGGGCGATGTATGATATGGAATATTTGGCAGGGAATTACAACCTTTAGAATTTTACATATACAGGTATATAATTTTTATATATACATATCTCTAAAGCGACAATAATGTACAGTTGAGTGGAATAGTGGTCAAAGGGACGCAACTCTATAAAATACACTCTTAAAGATGTAAAGCCGCGCTGTTAATTTGATGTCTCTATGTTATACATTGGCAACTTGCCACAAATTGCAGGATCTAATGTTCCTACTACCTAAATTAATATAGATGTTTAGTAATAAATAAACAGATTAAAAATAATTAACGATCTGGAAAGTTAATGAAATTCGAAATCAATTTATAATCTCAAATAAGGTGTTATGTCCCTTAGATCACGAATTGTTTTTTTTTTCGACGCTTTGTAAAACACCTCTCTCAACGTCTAATAGAAACGATACAAATACATTATTGCATTTTTTGAAAGGTATGTGTGTATATCTCGCGATCTATTAGATGTACAAGCTTCAAATTTGTACCGTGAGTATACATTTTGAATGTGATTAGATTTACGCAAAAGTAAATTAGATGGGCGTGGCACATACGGGTAAACTTCCAATTTACCAGTTATATCTGTCAGCGCTTTACATCTGTAGGAAATAACATTTTTTCCCAAAAAAATTTTTTGCACACAGATACCTCGTTGCTTTGGCCAGTTTCTCCCAGAAAATCAGATGTTTCGGCCTGTTTGTTGCAATTTTGCAACGTTAGCAAAGTCCCACTCTGTGCCACGTGTGGCTCTAGTTGTGGGACTTTGCTACCGCAAAGTCCCAGTTTGTTTTCGGTTTGTCTTTTTTTTTTTTTTTTTTTTTTTTTTTTTTTTTTTTTTTTTTTGAAATTTACACAGGGCACACAGCCTAGGCTGCAATAGTTGCAGCAATTTCACAACTTCTCTACACCTTCTGTTGTGGCGAAGTTTTTATTAAATATAAATTGGAACATTTTTGCAAAACCGGAAGTGCTGCATTGCAACATGTCTAAAAAGTCGGTCAGTGGCTCTAGAACTCGCATTTTTGGACCCATTTTCGTCGGGTTTGCATTTTTGAAAACTTGAAACAATTTCCAACAAGATAGCAGTTACAAAATTTCGAAATTCGAAAATTCATAGCACACATTTTTTTGCCGTATTTTGCACATTTTTTCAACTTTGCTATTTTTAGACCGATTGATCTGAAAATTTGGGTGCCTTCAAGTGTCACGAATATGAAAACATTGGCAGAGTCAAAATTTTTGCTTCATTTCCGATGTCAACGTAAAACGGGTTTAAACTTCCGGTTGACCTCCTTGTGCTGTAATTGATGTATCGCAACAAAATTTATGTCAATCCTAATTAAATTAGAAGACAAAAAAACGAAGAAGAAAAAATCTGGACCGGAAGTGAAACATTGGCCGCCATCTTGAAATGTCACTTTTTTGTAAAACTCAAAATGGGGCCTCTACGGTAAGAGCGATTTGTGTGATGTTTATATTTCTGGAAAGCTTAGTCGATTGCGATCAAAATGTTGGAAATCGATTTTTGAATTTTGCTTTTGCTTTTTTGCAATATCCGGTTGAATTTTTTCGAAGTTTGGGGGCTTATTTCTCGTGACCTTGACCATTGGTGACCATGACCTTTAGTAGGTCAAAGGTCATTGACCTTGGCTATCAGTTGATACTTTGACCTTTGACCTCCGACGTCTACTTCCGGTTTTATAGCTGCCCAAAAACAGCGAAATTCGCAACTTTTGACTGCTCTAGAGCGTGACCTAATTAATTAAGAGGGTTATTTTTTTCAGATTCTTAAAGTGCTTTTTGTCCTCTTTCCAACGATGTATAACAAAGGTTTTTACAATGAAAATTGAATTTTTTTATTTTGAAAATAAAAGTACATTTTGCCGTATTTTCGCTTGTTTGAAATATATGTGTGTATATCTCGTGATCTATTAGCTGTACAAGCTTCAAATTTTTACTGTGAATATACATTTTGAATATGATTAGATTCCCCTCCAAAAAAAGAGATGGGCGTGGCACATCCGGGTGAACTTCAAATTTACCATTTATATCGGTCACCGAATTACGGCTGCAGTAAATAACGTTTTTCAAAAAAGTACCTTGCATACATACATGTCATTTTTTTGGCCAGGTTATCCCCAAAAAAACAAATGTTTCTGCCTGTTTGTTGCAATTTTGCGACATTTGCAAAAAATCATTTTTTTTTTTTGTTTTGGGGCTTATTTCTAGTGACTATGACCTTTGGTGACCTTGACCTTTACAAGGTCATTGGTCACTGACTTTAGCTATCAGTTGACAATTTGGCATTAGACTTCTGACGTCTATTTCCGGTTTTATAGCTGCTCGAAAGCAGCAAAATTCACAACTTTGGACTGCTCTAGAGCGTGACGTAATTAATGTAGAGGGTTTTTTTTTTCACATTCCGAAGGCGCCTTTTGTCCTCTTTCCAGCGATGCACAACAAAAGTTTTTAAAATGAAAATTTAATTTTTGGACTTTTAAAATTAAAGTACATTTTGCTTTTTTGAAACGTATTTGTTTATATCTCGTGATCTATTACATGTACAAGCTTCAAATTTGTACCATGAATATATATTTTGTATGAGATTAGATTTACGCAAAAGTAAATTAGATGGGCGTGGCACATACGGGTAAACTTCCAATTTACCAGTTATATCGGTCAGCGCTTTTCATCTGTAGGAAATAACGTTTTTCCAAAAAATTCTTTGCACACAGATACCTCGTTGCTTTGGCCAGTTTCTCCCAGAAAATCAGATGTTTCGGCCTGTTTGTTGCAATTTTGCAACGTTAGCAAAGTCCCACTCTGTGCCACGTGTGGCTCTAGTTGTGGGACTTTGCTACCGCAAAGTCCCAGTTTGTTTTCGGTTTGTCAATTCTTTTTTTTTTTTTTTTTTTTTTTTTTTTTTTTTTTCGAAATTTACACACCTTACTGCGCCTAGACTGCAATGGTTGCAACATTGACTCAACTTCTCTAGACCTTCTGTAGTGGCGACGTGTTGCATAAATATAAAATGGAACATTTTTGCAAAACCGGAAGTGCTGCGTTGCAACAAACCTAAAAAGTAGCAAATTGGCTCTAGCTGTCGCAATTTTTGATCGATTTTCTTCGGGTTTTCATTTTTGTAATCTGCAAGTAACTTCTGATCAGATAGCAGTTCAAAAATTTCAATTTTCAAAGATTCGTAGCACACATTTTTTTGCCGTATTTTGCAATTTTTTGCAACTTTTTTGTTTTTAGTGTGATCGATCTGAAAAAAATTGAGCATAAGAAGCCCATGAAACTATTTTCAAAAAGTAGGTCAAAATTTTTGCGTCACTTCCGGTTTCTGCAAAAAAAGGAGTTTTACGTTTGGTTGAATAACTTCCGGTTTTATTAATGTATGAGATTCAAACTTGTTTCATCGGGTAGCCATTAGCCATACAAAAAAACGAAGAAAATAAAATCAAGGCCGCATGCGCAACTTTCGCCGCCATTTTGATTTTTCTGAAATTGCGCGAATTTAATTCAGACATTATGGCTTATCCGATTGAGATGATTTTGGTGTCAAATGAAAGAACATAAAAATTGCAAAAAAACATTGGAAGTCGATTTTTGAATTTCGCTTTTGCATTTTTGCAACATCCGGTTGAATTTTTTCAAAGTTTGGGGGCTTATTTCTCGTGACCTTGACCTTTGGTGACCATGACCTTTAGTAGGTCAAAGGTCATTGACCTTGGCTATCAGTTGATACTTTGACCTTTGACCTCCGACGCCTACTTCCGGTTTTATAGCTGCCCGAAAACAGCAAAATTCGCAACTTTGGACTGCTCTAGAGCGTGACCTAATTAATTTAGAGTGTAATTCTTTTCAGATTCTTAAGGCCCTTTTTGTCCTCTTTCAAACGATTCATAACAAAAGTTTGTAAAATGAAAATTGAAATTTTTGATTTTTTAAAATAAAAGTACATTTTGCCGTATTGACGTTTTTTAGAAATGTATGTGTGTATATCTCGTGATCTATTAGATGTACATGCTTCAAATTTGTACCGTGCATATACATTGTGAATGTGATTAGACCTACGCCAAAAAAATGAGATGGGCGTGGCACATCGGGTAAACTTCCCATTTACCATTTATATCGGTCAGCGCTTTACGTCTGTAGGAAATAACGTTTTTCAAAAAAGTGCTTTGCACACAGATACCTCGATGCTTTGGCCATTTTATACCAGAAAGTCAGATATTTTGAACAAAGGCTTCAAAAAAAGGAACGGGTTTTAGAATTTCCATTTTTCCAATTTTTGTATTTTCGCTTTTTTCACCTTTATGGTGTGTATATCTCATGTGGATGCTTCAAATTTTGAATATATATTGACATATTTATACCAATTGATAACATTTAAAGATGGCTTCCCTTGTTTTCATTGATGAAAATGAAAAGGCTAATACTTACATAAATAGAGAGTGGAGGTGTTCTAATGACAAGTAGCTTGTCTCACAGGTCCTTAGTTAAGTCTTAATTAAGCGAATTACAGCAAGGTTTTCCTCTTTTGAATGGTAATGTAGGGTACTTAAGAGAAATCCTTGTCGTAAATAGCTTAATTACGACTTAACCTGTGAGACAAGCTACTATTTTTCCAAGTCATTAGAACACCTCTACTCTCTTTTTATGTAAGTATTACCATTTTTATTTTTTTTTCAATTAAAACAAGGGAATGCATCTGTAAAACATTTTCGAAATGGGCGTGACACATTTGGGTTTTATCCTGATTGCATACTTATGGAGTTTGGTTCATAACTTCCGCAAAAACACTTTGTTCATAATAGGACTTTGCACAGATGTTCATCATTAATTTGGTTGATTTGTTAGAAACAATCAATAATGTCAGCCTTTTAGTTCAAAAAGGGAACAGGTTTTATAACTTCCTTATTTCTTTTATTTTTGATCATGACTTTGGATAACCTTGTTCTTTCTAGAGCAGTGGGCTAATATCCGAGGATATCCATCAGTGTTTTCGTTTTTCAACTCCAATGAATAGACCCAGTTAAACAGCCATGCGAAATTCGATAGCTTGATAGTTTATGTTACATGTTGGCTTATTTGAACAGTTGAAGTTTTCATTGAGTAATATCAACTGGTCATTAACTGACTGTGTATTATCAATTGGAATATGAACAAAGTTTCCAAGTGCATTCTTTGATCTAGACATCAAAAGAATTCTATTAGTTTGTCACAGCCCCAAAGGCATCCGTTTTTGATGACACGTAGTTCGCTGGAATTTTGTAAATGTGTGTTCTTATTAAGAGCAATTAATGATTATTTTAGATTACTATTGCTTTATACTATCTTATTGCTGGAGTGTAGGTTGTCATTTAGTGTTTATATTGCATAATTTAGTTAATTTAGGTTTACATTTCAATTTGCGACAAATGCCTTTGTTTTTTTATATTTGTGAACTAAGGTTATGACGGTGGATTTGTTTAACTTGCCGCATCATGCCAAACTACTTTTATCAAGACCTGTAAAACGAAACTTAACGTTTCCGTTTATAATTACTATTGCTTTATACTATCATACATATGTTATTACTGGAGGTTTACGTTGTCGAGTGAGAACCGTTCTCGGAACCGTTCCAGACACGCTAAAAGTAGAACTCTTCAATAAAGGAGATACTTTTTTTTTAAACACTATTTATTCAAATATTCAAAATAGTTACATACATGTTTCATCAAAGTTGCTTGCAATTTGCAACATTAGCAAAGTCCCACTCTGTGCCACATGTGGCTCTAGTTTTTTTTTTTTTTCGAAATTTACACACCTCACTGCGCCTAGACTGCAATAGTTGCAACAGTATATCAACTTCTCTAGACCTTCTGTAGTGGCGACGTGTTGCATAAATATAAAATGGAACATTTTTGCAAAACCGGAAGTGCGGTATTGCAACATGCCTAAAAAGTCGGTCAGTAGCTCTAGAAGTCGCAATTTTTGATCGATTTTTTTCGGGTTTGCATTTTTGAAAACTTGAAACAATTTCCAACAAGATAGCAGTTACAAAATTTCGAAATTCGAAAATTCATAGCACACATTTTTTTGCCGTATTTTGCACATTTTTGCAACTTTGCTATTTTTAGACCGATTGATCTGAAAATTTGGGTGCCTTCAAGTGTCACGTATATGAAAACATTGGCAGAGTCAAAATTTTTGCTTCATTTTCGGTTTCAACGTAAAACGGGTTTAAACTTCCGGTTGACCTACTTGTGCTGTAATTGATGTATCGCAACAAAATTTATGTCAATCCTTATTAAATTAGAAGACAAAAAAACGAAGAAGAAAAAATCCGGACCGGAAGTGAAACATTGGCCGCCATCTTGAAATGTCACTTTTTTGTAAAACTCAAAATGGGGCCTCTACGGTAAGAGCGATTTGTGTGATGTTTATATTTCTGGAAAGCTTAGTCGATTGCGATCAAAATGTTGGAAATCGATTTTTGAATTTTGCTTTTGCTTTTTTGCAACATCCGGTTGAATTTTTTCGAAGTTTGGGGGCTTATTTCTCGTGACCTTGACCTTTGGTGACCATGACCTTTAGTAGGTCAAAGGTCATTAACCTTGGCTATCAGTTGATACTTTGAACTTTGACCTCCGACGTCTACTTCCGGTTTTATAGCTGCCCGAAACCAGCAAAATTCGCAACTTTGGGCTGCTCTAGAGCGTGACCTAATTAATTTAGAGTGTTAATTTTTTCAGATTCTTAGATTGTTTTTTGTCTTCTTTCCAACGATATATAACAAAAGTTTGTAAAATGAAAATTGAATTTTTTGATTTTTGCAAAGAAAAGTACATTTTGCCGTATTTTCGCTTCCTTGAAATGTATGTGTGTATATCTCGTGATCTATTAGCTGTACAAGTTTCAAATTTTTACTGTGAATATACATTTTGAATATGATTAGATTCCCCTCCAAAAAAATGAGATGGGCGTGGCACATCCGGGTGAACTTCAAATTTACCATTTATATCGGTCAGCGAATTACGGCTGCAGTAAATAACGTTTTTCAAAAAAATACCTTGCATACATATATCTCATTACTTTGGCCAGTTTATCCCAAAAAATCAAATGTTTCTGCCTGTTTGTTGCAATTTTGCGACATTTGCAAAAAATCAGTTTTTTTTTTAGTTTGGGGGCTTATTTCTAGTGACTTTGACCTTTGGTGACCTTGACCTTTACAAGGTCATTGGTCACTGACTTTAGCTATCAGTTGACAATTTGGCATTAGACTTCTGACGTCTATTTCCGGTTTTATAGCTGCTCGAAAGCAGCAAAATTTGCAACGTTGGACTGCTCTAGAGCGTGACCTAATTAATTTAGAGGGTTATTTTTTTCACATTCCGAAGGCGCCTTTTGTCCTCTTTCCAGCGATGCACAACAAAAGTTTTTAAAATGAAAATTTAATTTTTGGACTTTTAAAATTAAAGTACATTCTGCTTTTTTGAAACGTATTTGTGTATATCTCGTGATCTATTAGATGTACAAGCTTCAAATTTGTACCATGAATATATATTTTGTATGAGATTAGATTTACGCAAAAGTAAATTAGATGGGCGTGGCACATACGGGTAAACTTCCAATTTATCAGTTATATAGGTCAGCGCTTTACATCTGTAGGAAATAACGTTTTTCCAAAAAATTCTTTGCACACAGATACCACGTTGCTTTGGCCAGTTTCTCCCAGAAAATCAGATGTTTCAGCCTGTTTGTTGCAATTTTGCAACGTTAGCAAAGTCCCACTCTGTGCCACGTGTGGCTCTAGTTGCAGTGCGTTCTTCGAACGCACTGCTTTGTTTTCGAAATGTTTTTTTTTTTTTTTTTTTTTTTAATTTTACATTCGATTTTTCTCTTTGAAGGCAACATGCTACAAACTACCTGTTGCTGTCTGCCATTCAAACTGCGAGACTACTATTTGTTAAATGTAAAATGACGTCATTCAGAGTGACCGGAAACGAGCTGTGGGCAATGGCTTCGTTTTGGTTTTTGCTATTTATTACCTCTATTTTTTAACTGATTTTGACAGAACTACTTTTGCTAGCTTCTTTTAACTGCTAGCTACATAACTGCATTTTTAAACTGCTAATTTCATTACTTTTGTAGCTGACTTTTTTTATTTCAATTTTTGCGTTTTTATCAACTTCTACAATTTTATTTCGATGCACCCGAAAATTAAATGGTAGATAGACACTTGTAATGCGATCAAAAATAATTTTTTAAATTTTCGACATCACTTCCGGTTTTGAAGTTATTCGCTTGTAAATTTTAAAAACCTAACTTCCGGAATTCTAAAGATATTTCAAAAATTCGTTTTGCAACATGCTACAAATAGTCATACAAAATAACGAAGATGAAAAAATCCGCACCGGAAGCAAAAGATTGGCCGCTATATTGAAATGTTAAACTTTTGTAAAATTCAAAATGGGGCCTCTGGGGATAAAGCAATTTCCGTTAGTTTTTCATATCTTATGACTAGAGTCGATTGCGCAATAATATTTGGGAGCCGATTTTTGAATTTTGATTTTGATTTTCTTTTATTTCCATTTTAATTTTTTTGGTAATGACCAAAACTTCAAAGGCCCATATTTCGTGACCTTGACCTTTGGTGACCTTGTGACCTGAACACGATGTATTACCCTTGATGATATCTATTCAATGATATATTGATTTGTATTGTCCGATGTCTACTTCCGGTTTTATAACCGATTGAAATTTGTGATTTTTATTTTTAAAGAGCTCTGTCACGTGAACTAATACATAAATAACAAAATTTCCTATTGAATCTTATTACAGTTTATCTGCTCTTTCTAATGATATATAAAACCACATATTTCCACCCAAAATGCGCTTTTTAGTATTTGAAAATTTTGTATTTTCTTCTCTACTAACTGTGCGTGATTTTCTTTAAATCGAAATGGGGCCTCTGGAGAAGCTCCGATTCGTGTAATTTTGATGTCCATAGAATGTAATATCGATTCTTGAATTATATTTGGAAACCGATTTTTGAATTTTGATTTTGATATTTTAACTGATAGTAATATATAAAAACTTCGAATGTTCGTATATTTTAACCTTGACCTTTGGTGACCTTGTGAGCAGCACGAATGTGATAGCTCTCGATAAGATCTATCCATTGATATATTATATTTTGTTGTACAATGTATACTTTTCGTTTTATCACCATTTGAAAATTGCGAATTTCATCGTTAAAAGCTGTTTGTTGAATTATGCATTTGGGCGATCTACATGACAAGAGTTTCAGCGAACCGATTATGCTTTGAAATAAAACGACTTATATTCTGTAAAATAACGTTACTGTTCTACCGATACTTTGTGGGGCAGTTTTAAAGCGTATGTCAAAACTGCTACGCACTGCGCCAGAACCTCGCGAAGCCTGGGGATCTAGTTGTGGGACTTTGCTACCGCAAAGTCCCAGTTTGTTTTCGGTTTGTCTTTTTTTTTTTTTTTTTTTTTTTTTTTTTTTTTTTCGAAATTTACACACCTCACACAGCCTAGGCTGCAATAGTTGCAGCAATTTCACAACTTCTCTACACCTTCTATTGTGGCGACGTTTCTATTAAATATAAATTGGAACATTTTTGCAAAACCATAAGTGCTGCGTTGCAACATGCCTAAAAAGTCGGTCAGTGGCTCTAGAAGTCGCAATTATTGATCGATTTTCTTCGGGTTTGCATTTTTAGAAACGTGAAATAATTTCCAACAAGATAGCAGTTGAAAAATTTCGAAATTCGAAAATTCGTAGCACACATTTTTTTGCCGTATTTTGCACATTTTTGCAACTTTGCTATTTTAAGACCGATTGATCTGAAAATTTGGGTGCCTTCAAGTGTCATGAATTTAAAAACATTGGCAGAGTCAAAATTTTTGCTTCATTTCCGGTTTCAACGTAAAAAGGGTTTAAACTTCCGGTTGACCTACTTGTGCTGTAATTGATGTATCGCAACAAAATTTATGTCAATCTTAATTAAATTAGAAGACAAAAAAATGAAGAAGAAAAAATCCGGACCGGAAGTGAAACTTTGGCCGCCATCTTGAAATGTCACTTTTTTGTAAAACTCAAAATGGGGCCTCAGGGTAATGTCTAATTTCCGCGATGTTTACATTTCTTGTAGCTTTAGTCGATTACGAAAAAAACTGTGGGAGCCGATTTTTGAATTTTGCTTTTGCATTTTTGCAACATCCGGTTGAATTTTTTCGAAGTTTGGCGGGCTTATTTCTCGTGACCTTGACCTTTGGTGACTTTGACCTTTAGTAGGTCAAAGGTCATTGACCTTGGCTATTAGTTGACACTTTGACCTTTGACCTCAGACATCAACTTCCGGTTTTATAGCTGCCCGAAAACAGCAAAATTCGCAACTTTGGACTGCTCTAGAGTGTGACCTAATTAATTTAGAGGGTTGATTTTTATAGATTCTTTAGGAGCTTTTTGTCCTCTTTCCAGCGATGTATAACAAAAGTTTTTAAAATGAAAATTGAAATTTTTGATTTTTGAAAATAAAAGTACATTTTGCCGTATTTACGTTTTTTTGAAATGTATGTGTGTATATCTCGTGATCTATTGGATGTACAAACTTCAAATTTGTACTGTGAATATACATTTTGAATGTGATTAGATTCACGCTGAAAAGAATTAGATGGGCGTGGCACATCCGGGTAAATTTTCAGTTTTCCATATATATGGGTCAGCGTATTACGTTTGTGGGAAATAAGTTTTTTTTTTAAAATTACCCTGCACACAGATACCTTATTGCTTTGGCCAGTTTATCCCAGAAAATCAGATGTTTCTGTCTGTTTGTTGCAATTTGCGACGTTAGCAAAGTCCCACTCTGTGCCACAAGTGGCTCTAGTTGTGGGACTTTGCTACCGCAAAGTCCCAGTTTGTTTTCGGTTTGTCTTTTTTTTTTTTTTTTTTTTTTTTTTTTTTTTTTCGAAATTTACACAGGGCACACAGCCTAGGCTGCAATAGTTGCAGCAATTTCACATCTTCTCTACACCTTCTGTTGTGGCGAAATTTCTATTAAATATAAATTGGAACATTTTTGCAAAACCGGAAGTGCTGCATTGCAACATGTCTAAAAAGTCGGTCAGTGGCTCTAGAACTCGCATTTTTGGACCGATTTTCGTCGGGTTTGCATTTTTGAAAACTTGAAACAATTTCCAACAAAATAGCAATTAAAAAAATTCGAAATTCGAAATTTCATAGCACACATTTTTTTGCCGTATTTTGCACATTTTTGCAACTTTGCTATTTTAAGACCGATTGATCTGAAAATTTGGGTGCCTTCAAGTGTCACGAATATGAAAACATTGGCAGAGTCAGAATTTTTGCTTCATTTCCGGTTTCAGCGTAAAACGGGTTTAAACTCCCGGTTGACCTACTTGTGCTGTAATTGATGTATCGCAACAAAATTTATGTCAATCCTAATTAAATTGGAAGACAAAAAAACGAAGCAGAAAAAATCCGGACCGGAAGTGAAACATTAGCCGCCATCTTGAAATGTCACTTTTTTGTAAAATTCAAAATGGGGCCTCTACGGTAAGAGCGATTTGTGTGATGTTTATATTTCTGGAAAGCTTAGTCGATTGCGATCAAAATGTTGGAAATCGATTTTTGAATTTTGCTTTTGCTTTTTTGCAACATCCGGTTGAAATTTTTTCGAAGTTCGGGGGCTTATTTCTCGTGACCTTGACCTTTGGTGACCATGACCTTTAGTAGGTCAAAGGTCATTGACCTTGGCTATCAGTTGATACTTTGAACTTTGACCTCCGACGTCTACTTCCGGTTTTATAGCTGCCCGAAAACAGCAAAATTCGCAACTTTGGGCTGCTCCAGAGCGTGACCTAATTAATTTAGTGTGGTAATTTTTTCAGATTCTTAGATTGTTTTTTGTCCTCTTTCCAACGATATATAACAAAAGTTTGTAAAATGAAAATTGAATTTTTTTATTTTTGCAAAGAAAAGTACATTTTGCCGTATTTTCGCTTCCTTGAAATGTATGTGTGTATATCTCGTGATCCATTAGCTGTACAAGCTTCAAATTTTTACTGTGAATATACATTTTGAATATGATTAGATTCCCCTCCAATAAAACGAAATGGGCGTGGCACATCCGGGTGAACTTCAAATTTACCATTTATATCGGTCAGCGAATTACGGCTGCAGTAAATAACATTTTTCAAAAAAGTACCTTGCATACATATATCTCATTACTTTGGCCAGTTTATCCCAAAAAATCAAATGTTTCTACCTGTTTGTTGCAATTTTGCGACATTTGCAAAAAATCAGTTTTTTTTTTAGTTTGGGGGCTTGTTTCTAGTGACTTTGACCTTTGGTGACCTTGACCTTTACAAGGTCATTGGTCACTGACTTTAGCTATCAGTTGACAATTTGGCATTAGACTTCTGACGTCTACTTCCGGTTTAAAGCTGCCCGAAAACAGAAAAACTCGCAACTTTGGACTGCTCTAGAGCGTGACCTAATTAATTTAGAGGGTTATTTTTTTCAGATTCTTAAGGCGTCTTTTGTCCTCTTTCTAGCGATGTACAACAAAAGTTTTCAAAATGAAAATTTAATTTTTGCACTTTTAAAACGAAAGTACATTTTGCTTTTTTGAAACGTATTTGTGTATATCTCGTGATCTATTAGATGTACAAGCTTCAAATTTGAACCATGAATATATATTTTGTATGAGATTAGATTTACGCAAAAGTAAATTAGATGGGCGTGGCACATACGGGTAAACTTCCAATTTACCAGTTATATCGGTCAGCGCTTTACATCTGTAGGAAATAACGTTTTTCCAAAAAATTCTTTGCACACAGATACCTCGTTGCTTTGGCCAGTTTCTCCCAGACCTTGACCTTGACCTTTGGTGACTTTGACCTTTAGTAGGTCAAAGGTCATTGACCTTGGCTATTAGTTGACACTTTGACCTTTGACCTCAGACATCAACTTCCGGTTTTATAGCTGTCTGAAAACAGCAAAATTCGCAACTTTGGACTGCTCTAGAGTGTGACCTAATTAATTTAGAGGGTTAATTTTTTTAGATTCTTAAGGTGCTTTTTGTCCTCTTTCCAAAGATGTATAACAAAAGTTTTTAAAATGAAAATTGAAATTTTTGATTTTTGAAAATAAAAGTACATTTTGCCGTATTTACGTTTTTTTTAAATGTATGTGTGTATATCTCGTGATCTATTGGATGGACAAACTTCAAATTTGTACTGTGAATATACATTTTGAATGTGATTAGATTCACGCTGAAAAGAATTAGATGGGCGTGGCACATCCGGGTAAATTTTCAGTTTTCCATATATATGGGTCAGCGTATTACGTTTGTAGGAAATAAGTTTTTTTTAAAAATTACCTTGCACACAGCAGATACCTTATTGCTTTGGCCAGTTTATCCCAGAAAATCAGATGTTTCTGTCTGTTTGTTGCAATTTGCGACGTTAGCAAAGTCCCACTCTGTGCCACGTGTGGCTCTAGTTGTGGGACTTTGCTACCGCAAAGTCCCAGTTTGTTATCGGTTTGTCAATTCTTTTTTTTTTTTTTTTTTTTTTTCGAAATTTACACAGGGCACACAGCCTAGGCTGCAAGAGTTGCAGCAATTTCACAACTTCTCTACACCTTCTGTCGTGGCGACGTTTCTATTAAATATAAATTGGAACATTTTTGCAAAACCGGAAGTGCTGCATTACAACATACCTAAAAAGTCGGTCAGTGGCTCTAGAAGTCGCAATTTTCAATCGATTTTCGTCGGGTTTGCATTTTTGGAAACTTGAAATAATTTCCAACAAGATAGCAATTTCAAAATTTCAAAATTCGAAAATTCGTAGCACACATTTTTTTGCCGTATTTTGCACATTTTTGCAACTTTGTTATTTAAAGACCGATTTATCTTAAAAAAATTGAGTATATGTAGCCCATGGAATGATTTCCAAAAAGTAGGTCAAAATTTTTGCGTCACTTCCGGTTTTTGCGAAAAATAGAGTTTTACGTCCGGTTGAATAACTTCCGGTTTTATTAATGTATGAGATTCAAACTTGTATCATCGGGTAGCCATTAGCCATACAAAAAAGCGAAGAAAATAAAATCAAGGCCGCATGCGCAACTTTCGCCGCCATTTTGATTTTTCTGAAATTGCGCGAATTTAATTCAGACATTATGGCTTATCCGATTGAGATGATTTTGGTGTCAAATGAAAGAACATAAAAATTGCAAAAAAACATTGGAAGTCGATTTTTGAATTTCGCTTTTGCATTTTTGCAATATCCGGTTGAATTTTTTCAAAGTTTGGGGGCTTATTTCTCGTGACCTTGACCTTTGGTGACCATGACCTTTAGTAGGTCAAAGGTCATTGACCTTGGCTATCAGTTGATACTT
Organism: Nipponacmea schrenckii; assembly: GCA_030562195.1. Classification (NCBI taxonomy): domain Eukaryota; kingdom Metazoa; phylum Mollusca; class Gastropoda; family Lottiidae; genus Nipponacmea; species Nipponacmea schrenckii. The sequence goes on from JAUJPP010000011.1 coordinate 322,076, forward strand.
TGAACTTTGACCTCCGACGTCTACTTCCGGTTTTATAGCTGCCCGAAAACAGCAAAATTCGCAACTTTGGGCTGCTCTAGAGCGTGACCTAATTAATTTAGAGTGTTAATTTTTTCAGATTCTTTGATTGTTTTTTGTCCTCTTTCCAACGATATATAACAAAAGTTTGTAAAATGAAAATTGAATTTTTTGATTTTTGCAAAGAAAAGTACATTTTGCCGTATTTTCGCTTGCTTGAAATGTATGTGTGTATATCTCGTGATCTATTAGCTGTACAAGCTTCAAATTTTTACTGTGAATATACATTTTGAATATGATTAGATTCCCCTCCAAAAAAACGAGATGGGCGTGGCACATCCGGGTGAACTTCAAATTTACCATTTATATCGGTCAGCGAATTACGGCTGCAGTAAATAACGTTTTTCAAAAAAGTAACTTGCATACATATATCTCATTACTTTGGCCAGTTTATCCCAAAAAATCAAATGTTTCTGCCTGTTTGTTGCAATTTTGCGATATTTGCAAAAAATCAGTTTTTTTTTTTTGTTTGGGGGCTTATTTCTAGTGACTTTGACCTTTGGTGACCTTGACCTTTACAAGGTCATTGGTCACTGACTTTAGCTATCAGTTGACAATTTGGCATTAGACTTCTGACGTCTATTTCCGGTTTTATAGCTGCTCGAAAGCAGCAAAATTTGCAACGTTGGACTGCTCTAGAGCGTGACCTAATTAATTTAGAGGGTTATTTTTTTCACATTCCCAAGGCGCCTTTTGTCCTCTTTCCAGCGATGCACAACAAAAGTTTTTAAAATGAAAATTTAATTTTTGGACTTTTAAAATTAAAGTACATTTTGCTTTTTTGAAACGTATTTGTGTATATCTCGTGATCTATTAGATGTACAAGCTTCAAATTTGTACCATGAATATATATTTTATATGAGATTAGATTTACGCAAAAGTAAATTAGATGGGCGTGGCACATTCGGGTAAACTTCCAATTTACCAGTTATATCGGTCAGCGCTTTACATCTGTAGGAAATAACATTTTTCCAAAAAATTCTTTGCACACAGATACCTCGTTGCTTTGGCCAGTTTCTCCCAGAAAATCAGATGTTTCGGCCTGTTTGTTGCAATTTTGCAACGTTAGCAAAGTCCCACTCTGTGCCACGTGTGGCTCTAGTTTTTTTTTTTTTTTTGCAGTGCGTTCATCGAACGCACTGCTTTGTTTTCGAAATGTTTTTTTTTTTTTTTTTTTTTTTTTTTTTTTTTTTTTTTGAATTCTTCCCAGAGCGCCCAGCCAAAACTACATATGTTATGAATTCACTCTATCGAT
>JAUJPP010000011.1:323908-376698 GCA_030562195.1 Nipponacmea schrenckii
ATCACGAGATATGCACAAATACATTTCAAAAAGGCAAAATGTACTTTAATTTCAAAAGTGCATAAATTAAATTTTCATTTTAAAAATATTTGTTATACATTGCTGGAAAGTGGACAAAAAGCGCTTTAAGAATCTGAAAAAATAACCCTCTAAATTAATTAGGTCACGCTCTAAGGCAGTCCAAAGTTGTGAATTTTGCTGTTTTTTGGCAGATATAAAACTGGAAGTAAACGTCGGAGGTCAAAGGTCAATTTGTCAACTGATAGTCAAAGTCAGTGACATATGACCTTGTAAAGGTCAAGGTCACCAAAGTTCAAGGTCACGAGAAATAAGCCCCCAAACTCGAAAAATAACTGATACTTTTTGCTAATGTTGCAAATTGCAACTAACATGCCGCAACATCCGATTTTTAGGGATCAACTGGCCAAAGCAATGAAGTATCTGCGTGCAAGGTACTTTTATGAAAAACATTATTTACTGCAGCCGTAATTCGCTGACCCATATAAATGGTAAATCAGGATTTTACCCGGATGTGCCACGCCCAACTTGATTTTTTTTATGTAAATCTAATCACATTCAAAACGTATATTCACGTTACAAATTTGAAGGTTGTACATCTAATAGATCACGAGATATATACACATACATTTCTAAGAAACGTAAACACGGCAAAATGTACCTAAATTTTCAAAAATCAAAAAAATTCAATTTCCATTTTATAAACTTTTGTTATACATCGTTGGAAAGAAGACAAAAAGCACTTTAAGAATCTGAAAAAAATAACACTCTAAATTAATTAGGTCACGCTCTAGAGCAGTCCAAAGTTGCAAATTTCGCTGTTTTTGGGCAGCTATAAAACCGGAAGAAGATGTCGGAGGTCAAAGGTCAAAGTATCAACGAATAGCCAAGGTCAATGACCTTTGACCTATTAAAGGTCACGGTCATAAAAGGTCAAGGTCACGAGAAATAAGCCCCCAAACTTCGAAAAAATTCAACCGGATGTTGCAAAAATGCAAAAGCGAAATTCAAAATTCGGCTCTCATACTTTTTTTCGCAATCGTTTAGACTTTCTAAAAATACAAATAACACACAAGTCACTCTTACCGTAGAGGTCCTATTTTGAGTTTTACAAAAAAGTGACATTTCAAGATGGCGGCCAAAGTTTCACTTCCGGTTCGGATTTTTTCTTCTTCGTTTTTTTGTATTCTAATTTAATTACGATCGACATTAATTTTGTTGCGATACATCAATTACAGCACAAGTAGGTCAACCGGAAGTTTAAACCCTTTTTACGCTTAAACCGGAAATGAAGCAAAAAATTTGACTCTGCAAATGTATTTATATTCATGACACTTGAAGGCACCCAAATTTTCAGATCAATCCGTCTTAAAATAGCAAAGTTGCAAAAATGTGCAAAATACGGCAAAAAAATGTGTGCTATGAATTTTCGAATTTCGAAATTTTGTAACTGCTATCTTGTTGGAAATTGTTTAAAGTTTTCAAAAATGCAAACCCGAAGAAAATCGATTGAAAATTGCGACTTCTAGAGCCACTGACCGACTTTTTAGGTATGTTGCAATGCAGCACTTCCGGTTTTGCAAAAATGTTCCAATTTATATTCATTAGAAACGTCGACACTACAGAAGGTCTGGAGATGTTGTGAAATTGCTGCAACTATTGCAGCCTAGGCTGTGTGCCCTGTGTAAATTTCGAAAAAAAAAAAAAACTAGAGCCACACGTGGCACAGAGTGGGACTTTGCTAACGTTGCAAAATTGCAACAAACAGGCCGAAACATCTGATTTTCTGGGAGAAACTGGCCAAAGCAACGAGGTATCTGTGTGCAAAGAATTTTTTGGAAAAATGTTATTTCCTACAGATGTAAAGCGCTGACCGATATAACTGGTAAATTGGAAGTTTACCCGAATGTGCCACGCCCATCTAATTTACTTTTGCGTAAATCTAATCTCATATAAAATATATATTCATGGTACAAATTTGAAGCTTGTACATCTAATAGATCACGAGATATACACAAATACGTTTCAAAAAAGCAAAATGTACTTTAATTTTAAAAGTCCAAAAATTAAATTTTCATTTTAAAAACTTTTGTTGTGCATCGCTGGAAAGAGGACAAAAGGCGCCTTGGGAATGTGAAAAAAATAACCCTCTAAATTAATTAGGTCACGCTCTAGAGCAGTCCAACGTTGCAAATTTTGCTGCTTTCGAGCAGCTATAAAACCGGAAATAGACGTCAGAAGTCTAATGCCAAATTGTCAACTGATAGCTAAAGTCAGTGACCAATGACCTTGTAAAGGTCAAGGTCACCAAAGGTCAAAGTCACTAGAAATAAGCCCCCAAACTAAAAAAAAAACTGATTTTTTGCAAATATCGCAAAATTGCAACAAACAGGCAGAAACATTTGATTTTTTGGGATAAACTGGCCAAAGTAATGAGATATATGTATGCAAGTTACTTTTTTGAAAAACGTTATTTACTGCAGCCGTAATTCGCTGACCGATATAAATGGTAAATTTGAAGTTCACCCGGATGTGCCACGCCCATCTCGTTTTTTTGGAGGGGAATCTAATCATATTCAAAATGTATATTCACAGTAAAAATTTGAAGCTTGTACAGCTAATAGATCACGAGATATACACACATACATTTCAAGCAAGCGAAAATACGGCAAAATGTACTTTTCTTTGCAAAAATCAAAAAATTCAATTTTCATTTTACAAACTTTTGTTATATATCGTTGGAAAGAGGACAAAAAACAATCAAAGAATCTGAAAAAATTAACACTCTAAATTAATTAGGTCACGCTCTAGAGCAGCCCAAAGTTGCGAATTTTGCTGTTTTCGGGCAGCTATAAAACCGGAAGTAGACGTCGGAGGTCAAAGTTCAAAGTATCAACTGATAGCCAAGGTCAATGACCTTTGACCTACTAAAGGTCATGGTCACCAAAGGTCAAGGTCACGAGAAATAAGCCCCCAAACTTTGAAAAAATTCAACCGGATATTGCAAAAATGCAAAAGCGAAATTCAAAAATCGACTTCCAATGTTTTTTTGCAATTTTTATGTTCTTTCATTTGACACCAAAATCATTTCAATCGGATAAGCCATAATGTCTGAATTAAATTCGCGCAATTTCAGAAAAATCAAAATGGCGGCGAAAGTTGCGCATGCGGCCTTGATTTTATTTTCTTCGCTTTTTTGTATGGCTAATGGCTACCCGATGATACAAGTTTGAATCTCATACATTAATAAAACCGGAAGTTATTCAACCGGACGTAAAACTCTATTTTTCGCAAAAACCGGAAGTGACGCAAAAATTTTGACCTACTTTTTGGAAATCATTCCATGGGCTACATATACTCAATTTTTTTAAGATAAATCGGTCTTTAAATAACAAAGTTGCAAAAATGTGCAAAATACGGCAAAAAAATGTGTGCTACGAATTTTCGAATTTTGAAATTTTGAAATTGCTATCTTGTTGGAAATTATTTCAAGTTTCCAAAAATGCAAACCCGACGAAAATCGATTGAAAATTGCGACTTCTAGAGCCACTGACCGACTTTTTAGGTATGTTGTAATGCAGCATTTCCCGGGTTTTTTGCAAAAATGTTCCAATTTATATTTAATAGAAACGTCGCCACGACAGAAGGTGTAGAGAAGTTGTGAAATTGCTGCAACTCTTGCAGCCTAGGCTGTGTGCCCTGTGTAAATTTCGAAAAAAAAAAAAAAAAAAAAAAAAGAATTGACAAACCGATAACAAACTGGGACTTTGCGGTAGCAAAGTCCCACAACTAGAGCCACACGTGGCACATAGTGGGACTTTGCTAACGTTGCAAAATTGAAGCAGACAGGCCAAAACATCTGATTTTCTGGGAGCATATGGCCAAAGCAACGAGGTATCTGTGTGCAAAGAATTTTTTGGAAAAACGTTATTTTCTACTGACGTAATTCGCTGACCTATATAAATGCTAAATTAAAATTTTAAACCCGGATGTGCCACGCCCATCTCATTTGTTTTTTGCGTAAATCTAATATCATTCAAAATATATATATTCACGGTACAAATTTGAAGCTTGTACATTTAAAAGATCACGAGATATGCACAAATACATTTCAAAAAGGCAAAATGTACTTTAATTTTAAAAGTGCAAAAATTAAATTTTCATTTTGAAAACTTTTGTTATACATTGCTGGAAAGTGGACAAAAAGCGCCTTAAGAATCTAAAAATAATAAACCTCTAAATTAATTAGGTCACGCTTTAAAGCAGTCCAAAGTTGTGAATTTTGCTGTATTTAGGCACCTATAAAACCGGAAGTGGACGTCGGAGGTTAAAATGTCAAAGTATTAAATGATAGACACGGTCAATGACCTTTGACCTACTAAAGTTCAAGGTCACCAAGGGTCAAGGTGACGAGAAATAAGCTTTCAAAATTAGAAAAAAACCATCGGTTTCCTATTGTCGAAAAATTGCAACAGACAGGCCGAATTATCTGATTTTCTGGAATGAAGGGGCCCAAAAGCAATGAGGTATCTGTGTGCAAAGTACTTTTTTTGAAAACGCTATTTACTGCAGCCGTAATTCGCTGACCCATAAAAATTTGGTAAATCGGAATTTTACCCGGATGTGCCACCCCCATCTCATTTTTTTTATGTAAATCTAATCACATTCAAAATGTATATTCACGTTACAAATTTGAAGGTTGTACATCTAATAGATCACGAGATATACACACATACATTTCCAAAAAACGTAAACACGACAAAATGTACTTGAATTTTCAAAAATCAAAAAATTCAATTTCCATTTTATAAACTTTTGTTATATATCGTTGGAAAGAAGACAAAAAGCACTTTAAGAATCTAAAAAAATTAACACTCTAAATTAATAAGGTCACGCTCTAGAGCAGTCCAAAGTTGAAAATTTTGCTGTTTTCGGGGAGTTATAAAACCGGAAATAGACGTCGGAGGTCAAAGGTCAAAGTATCAACTGATAGCCAAGGTCAATGACCTTTAACCTACTTAAGGTCAAGGTCATCAAAGGTCAAAGTCACGAGAAATAAGCCCCCAAACTTCGAAAAAATTCAACCGGATGTTGCAAAAATGCGAAAGCGAAATTCAAAAATCGACTTCCAATGTTTTGTTGCAATTTTTATGTTCTTTCATTTGACACCAAAATTATCTCAATCGGACAAGCCATAATGTCTGAATTAAATTCGCTCAATTTCAGAAAATCAAAATGGCGGCGAAAGTTGCGCATGCGGCCTTGATTTTATTTTCTTCGTTTTTTGTATGGCTAATGGCTACCCGATGAAAAAAGTTTGAATCTCATACATTAATAAAATCGGAAGTTATTAAACCAGACGTAAAACTCCATTTTTGCAAAAACCGGAAGTGACGCAAAAATTTTGACCTACTTTTTGAAAATCATTTCGTGGGCTTCTTATGCTCATTTTTTTTTAGATGAATCGCACTAAAAACAACAAAGTTGCAAAAAATTGCAAAATACGGCTAAAAAATGTGTGCAACGAATTTTTGAAAATTGAAATGTTTGAACTGCTATCTGATCAGAAGTTACTTGCAGATTACAAAAATGAAAACCGGAAGAAAATTGATCAAAAATTGCGCCAGCTAGAGCCAATTTGCTACTTTTTAGACAAGTTGCAACGCAGCACTTACAGTTGTGCAAAAATGTTTCATTTTATATTCATTAGAAACGTCGCCAATACAGAAGGTCTGGAGAAGTTGAGAAAAAATTGCAACTATTGCAGCCTAGGCTGTGTGAGGTGTGTAAATTTCGAAAAAAAAAAAAGAAAAAAAAAGACATTTCGAAAACAAACTTGCAACAAACAGGCCGAAAAAATCTGATTTTCTGGGAGAAACTGGCCAAAGCAACGAGGTATCTGTGTGCAAAGAATTTTTTGGAAAAATGTTATTTCCTACAGATGTAAAGCGCTGACCGATATAACTGGTAAATTGGAAGTTTACCCGTATGTGCCACGCCCATCTAATTTACTTTTGCGTAAATCTAATCTCATACAAAATATATATTCATGGTTCAAATTTAAAGCTTGTACATCTAATAGATCACGAGATATACACAAATACGTTTCAAAAAAGCAAAATGTACTTTAATTTTAAAAGTCCAAAAATTAAATTTTCATTTTAAAAACTTTTATTGTGCATCGCTGGAAAGAGGACAAAAGGCGTCTTGGGAATGTGAAAAAAATAACCCTCTAAATTAATTAGGTCACGCTCTAGAGCAGTCCAACGTTGCAAATTTTGGTGCTTTCGAGCAGCTATAAAACCGGAAATAGACATCAGAAGTCTAATGCCAAATTGTCAACTGATAGCTAAAGTCAGTGACCAATGACCTTGTAAAGGTCAAGGTCACCAAAGGTCAAAGTCACTAGAAATAAGCCCCCAAACTAAAAAAAAACCTGATTTTTTGCAAATGTCGCAAAATTGCAACAAACAGGCAGAAACATTTGATTTTTTGGGATAAACTGGCCAAAGTAATGAGATATATGTTTGCAAGGTACTTTTTTGAAAAACGTTATTTACTGCAGCCGTAATTCGCTGACCGATATAAATGGTAAATTTGAAGTTCACCCGGATGTGCCACGCCCATCTCGTTTTTTTGGAGGGGAATCTAATCATATTCAAAATGTATATTCACAGTAAAAATTTGAAGCTTGTACAGCTAATAGATCACGAGATATACACACATACATTTCAAGGAAGCGAAAATACGGCAAAATGTACTTTTCTTTGCAAAAATCAAAAAATTCAATTTTCATTTTACGAACTTTTGTTATATATCGTTGGAAAGAGGACAAAAAGCACTTTAAGAATCTGAAAAAATTAACACTCTAAATTAATTAGGTCACGCTCTAGAGCAGCCCAAAGTTGCGAATTTTGCTGTTTTCGGGCAGCTATAAAACCGGAAGTAGACGTCGGAGGTCAAAGTTCAAAGTATCAACTGATAGCCAAGGTCAATGACCTTTGACCTATTAAAGGTCACGGTCATCAAAGGTCAAGGTCACGAGAAATAAGCCCCCAAACTTCGAAAAAATTCAACCGGATGTTGCAAAAATGCAAAAGCGAAATTCAAAATTCGGCTCCCATACTTTTTTTCGCAATCGTTTAGACTTTCTAAAAATACTAATAACACACAAGTCACTCTTACCGTAGAGGCCCCATTTTGAGTTTTACAAAAAAGTGACATTTCAAGATGGCGGCCAAAGTTTCACTTCCGGTTCAGATTTTTTCTTCTTCGTTTTTTTGTATTCAAATTTAATTACGATCGACATTAATTTTGTTGCGATACATCAATTACAGCACAAGTAGGTCAACCGGAAGTTTAAACCCTTTTTACGCTTAAACCGAAAATGAAGCAAAAATTTTGACTCTGCAAATGTATTTATATTCATGACACTTGAAGGCACCCAAATTTTCAGATCAATCCGTCTTAAAATAGCAAAGTTGCAAAAATTTGCAAAATACGGCAAAAAAATGTGTGCTATGAATTTTCGAATTTCGAAATTTTGTAACTGCTATCTTGTTGGAAATTGTTTCAAGTTTTCAAAAATGCAAACCCAAAGAAAATCGATTGAAAATTGCGACTTCTAGAGCCACTGACCGACTTTTGAGGAATGTTGCAATGCAGCACTTCCGGTTTTGCAAAAATGTACCAATTTATATTCATTAGAAACGTCGACACTACAGAAGGTCTGGAGATGTTGTGAAATTGCTGCAACTATTGCAGCCTAGGCTGTGTGCCCTGTGTAAATTTCGAAAAAAAAAAAAAAAAAAAAAAAAGAATTGACAAACCGAAAACAAACTGGGACTTTGCTGAAAGCAAAGTCCCACAACTAGAGCCACACGTGGCACAGAGTGGGACTTTGCTAACGTTGCAAAATTGAAACAGACAGGCCGAAACATCTGATTTTCTGGGAGAAACTGGCCAAAGCAACGAGGTATCTGTGTGCAAAGAATTTTTTGGAAAAACGTTATTTACTACAGATGTAAAGCGCTGACCGATATAACTGGTAAATTGGAAGTTTACCCGTATGTGCCACGCCCATCTAAGTTACTTTTGCGTAAATCTAATCTCATACAAAATATATTATATTCATGGTACAAATTTGAAGTTTGTACATCTAATAGATCACGAGATATACACAAATACGTTTCAAAAAAGCAAAATGAGCTTTAATTTTAAAAGTCCAAAAATTAAATGTTCATTTTAAAAACTTTTGTTGTGCATCGCTGGAAAGAGGACAAAAGGCGCCTTCGAAATGTGAAAAAATAATCCTCTAAATTAACTAGGTCACGCTCTAGAGCAGTCCAACGTTGCAAATTTTGCTGCTTTCGAGCAGCTATAAAACCGGAAATAGACGTCAGAAGTCTAATGCCAAATTGTCAACTGATAGATAAAGTCAGTGACCAATGACCTTGTAAAGGTCAAGGTCACCAAAGGTCAAAGTCACTAGAAATAAGCCCCCAAACTAAAAAAAACTGATTTTTTGCAAATGTCGCAAATTGCAACAAACAGGCAAAAACATTTGATTTTTTGGGATAAAGTGGCCAAAGTAATGAGATATATGTATGCAAGGTACTTTTTTGAAAAACGTTATTTACTGCAGCCGTAATTCGCTGACCGATATAAATGGTACATTTGAAGTTCACCCGGATGTGCCACGCCCATCTCGTTTTTTTGGAGGGGAATCTAATCATATTCAAAATGTATATTCACAGTAAAAATTTGAAGCTTGTACAGCTCATAGATCACGAGATATACACACATACATTTCAAGGAAGCGAAAATACGGCAAAATGTACTTTTCTTTGCAAAAATCAAAAAATTCAATTTTCATTTTACAAACTTTTGTTATATATCGTTGGAAAGAGGATAAAAAGCACTTTAAGAATCTGAAAAAATTAACACTCTAAATTAATTAGGTCACGCTCTAGAGCAGCCCAAAGTTGCGAATTTCGCTGTTTTCGGGCAGCTATAAAACCGGAAGTAGACGTCGGAGGTCAAAGTTCAAAGTATCAACTGATAGCCAAGGTCAATGACCTTTGACCTACTAAAGGTAATGGTCACCAAAGGTCAAGGTCACGAGAAATAAGCCCCCAAACTTCGAAAAAATTCAACCGGATGTTGCAAAAAAGCAAAAGCAAAATTCAAAAATCGATTTCCAACATTTTGATCGCAATCGACTAAGCTTTCCAAAAATATAAACATCACACAAATCGCTCTTACCGTAGAGGCCCCATTTTGAGTTTTACAAAAAAGTGACATTTCAAGATGGCGGCCAATGTTTCACTTCCGGTCCGGATTTTTTCTTCTTCGTTTTTTTGTCTTCTAATTTAATTAGGATTGACATAAATTTTGTTGCGATACATCAATTACAGCACAAGTAGGTCAACCGGAAGTTTAAACCCGTTTTATGTTGAAACCGGAAATGAAGCAAAAATTTTGACTCTGCCAATGTTTTCATATTCATGACACTTGAAGGCACCCAAATTTTCAGATCAATCGGTCTAAAAATAGCAAAGTTGCAAAAATGTGCAAAATACGGCAAAAAAATGTGTGCTATGAATTTTCGAATTTCGAAATTTTGTAACTGCTATCTTGTTGAAAATTGTTTCAAGTTTTCAAAAATGCAAACCCGACGAAAATCGGTCCAAAAATGCGAGTCCTAGAGCCACTGACCGACTTTATAGACATGTTGCAATGCAGCACTTCCGGTTTTGCAAAAATGTTCCAATTTATATTTAATAGAAACGTCGCCACAACAGAAGGTGTAGAGAAGTTGTGAAATTGCTGCAACTATTGCAGCTTAGGCTGTGTGCCCTGTGTAAATTTCGAAAAAAAAAAAAAAAAAAAAAAAAAAAAAAAAAAAAAAAAAAGACAAACCGAAAACAAACTGGGACTTTGCGGAAGCAAAGTCCCACAACTAGAGCCACTTGTGGCACAGAGTGGGACTTTGCTAACGTCGCAAATTGCAACAAACAGGCCGAAACATCTGATTTTCTGGGAGAAAGTGGCCAAAGCAACGAGGTATCCGTGTGCAAAGTACTTTTTTGAAAAACATTATTTCCTACAGACGTAATTCGCTGACCCATATAAATGGCAAATTGGAAGTTTACCTGGATGTGCCACGCCCATCTCATTTCTTTTGGCGTGAATCTAATCACATTCTAAATGTATATTCACAGTACAAATTTGAAGCTTGTACATCTAATGGATCACGAGATATACACACATACATTTCAAAAAGCGAAAATACTGCAAAATGTACCTTTATTTTCAAAAATCAAAAAATTCAATTTTCATTTTAAAAAATTTTGTTATACATTGTTGGAAAGAAATTAAAAAGTACCTTAAGAATCTGAAAAAAATAACACTCTAAATTAATTAGGTCACGCTCTAGAGCAGTCCAAAGTTGCGAATTTTGCTGTTTTCGGGCAGCTATAAAACCGGAAGTTGATGTCTGAGGTCAAAGGTCAAAGTGTCAACTAATAGCCAAGGTCAATGACCTTTGACCTACTAAAGGTCAAAGTCACCAAAGGTCAAGGTCACGAGAAATAAGCCCTCAAACTTCGAAAAAATTAAACCGGATGTTGCAAAATTGCAAAAGCAAAATTCAAAAATCGGCTCCCACAGTTTTTTTCGTAATAGACTGAAGCTACAAGAAATGTAAACATCACGGAAATTAGACATAACCCTGAGGCCCCATTTTGAGTTTTACAAAAAAGTAACATTTCAAGATGGCGGCCAAAGTTTCACTTCCGGTTCGGATTTTTTCTTCTTCGTTTTTTTGTTTTCTAATTTAATTAAGATTGACATAAATTTTGTTGCGATACATCAATTACAGCACAAGTAGGTCAACCGGAAGTTTAAACCCTTTTTACGTTGAAACCGGAAATGAAGCAAAAATTTTGACTCTGCCAATGTTTTTAAATTCATGACACTTGAAGGCACCCAAATTTTCAGATCAATCAGTCCTTAAATAGCAAAGTTGCAAAAATGTGCAAAATACGGCAAAAAAATGTGTGCTACGAATTTTCGAATTTCGAAATTTTTCAACTGCTATCTTGTTGGAAATTATATCAAGTTTCCAAAAATGCAAACCCGAAGAAAATCGATTAAAAATTGCGACTTCTAGAGCTACTGACCGACTTTTTAAACATGTTGCAACGCAGCACTTCCGGTTTAGCAAAAATGTTCCAATTTATATTCATTTACAACGTTGCCACTACAGAAGGTCTAGGAAAGTTGAATAGTTGCTGCAACTACTGTAGTCTAAGAGCAGGAAGGTGTGGAAAAAACGAAAAAAAAAAAAAAAAAAAAAAGAATTGACAAACCGAAAACAAACTGGGACTTTGCTGAAAGCAAAGTCCCACAACTAGAGCCACACGTGGCACAGAGTGGGACTTTGCTAACGTTGCAAAATTGCAACAAACAGGCCGAAACATCTGATTTTCTGGGAGAAACTGGCCAAAGCAACGAGGTATCTGTGTGCAAAGAATTTTTTGGAAAAATGTTATTTTCTACAGATGTAAAGCGCTGACCGATATAACTAGTAAATTGGAAGTTTACCCGTATGTGCCACGCCCATCTAATTTACTTTTGCGTAAATCTAATCTCATACAAAATATATATTCATGGTACAAACTTGAAGCTTGTACATCTAATAGATCACGAGATATACACAAATACGTTTCAAAAAAGCAAAATGTACTTTAATTTTAAAAGTCCAAAAATTAAATTTTCATTTTAAAAACTTTTGTTGTGCATCGCTGGAAAGAGGACAAAAGGCGCCTTCGGAATGTGAAAAAAATAACCCTCTAAATTAATTAGGTCACGCTCTAGAGCAGTCCAACGTTGCAAATTTTGCTGCTTTCGAGCAGCTATAAAACCGGAAATAGACGTCAGAAGTCTAATGCAAAATTGTCAACTGATAGCTAAAGTCAGTGACCAATGACCTTGTAAAGGTCAAGGTCACCAAAGGTCAAAGTCACTAGAAACAAGCCCCCAAACTAAAAAAAAAACTGATTTTTTGCAAATGTCGCAAAATTGCAACAAACAGGTAGAAACATTTGATTTTTTGGGATAAACTGGCCAAAGTAATGAGATATATGTATGCAAGGTACTTTTTTGAAAAATGTTATTTACTGCAGCCGTAATTCGCTGACCGATAAAAATGGTAAATTTGAAGTTCACCCGGATGTGCCACGCCCATTTCGTTTTTTTGGAGGGGAATCTAATCATATTAAAAATGTATATTCACAGTAAAAATTTGAAGCTTGTACAGTTAATAGATCACGAGATATACACACATACATTTCAAGGAAGCGAAAATACGGCAAAATGTACTTTTCTTTGCAAAAATCAAAAAATTCAATTTTCATTTTACAAACTTTTGTTATATATCGTTGGAAAGAGGACAAAAAACAATCTAAGAATCTGAAAAAAATTAACACTCTAAATTAATTAGGTCACGCTCTGGAGCAGCCCAAAGTTGCGAATTTTGCTGTTTTCGGGCAGCTATAAAACCGGAAGTAGACGTCGGAGGTCAAAGTTCAAAGTATCAACTGATAGCCAAGGTCAATGACCTTTGACCTACTAAAGGTCATGGTCACCAAAGGTCAAGGTCACGAGAAATAAGCCCCCAAACTTCGAAAAAATTCAACCGGATGTTGCAAAAAAGCAAAAGCAAAATTCAAAAATCGATTTCCAACATTTTGATCGCAATCGACTAAGCTTTCCAGAAATATAAAAAATCACACAAATCGCTCTTACCGTAGAGGCCCCATTTTGAGTTTTACAAAAAAGTGACATTTCAAGATGGCGGCTAATGTTTCACTTGCGGTCCGGATTTTTTCTGCTTCGTTTTTTTGTCTTCCAATTTAATTAGGATTGACATAAATTTTGTTGCGATACATCAATTACAGCACAAGTAGGTAAAACCGGAAGTTTAAACCCGTTTTACGCTGAAACCGGAAATGAACCCAAAAATTCTGACTCTGCCAATGTTTTCATATTCGTGACACTTGAAGGCACCCAAATTTTCAGATCAATCGGTCTTAAAATAGCAAAGTTGCAAAAATGTGCAAAATACGGCAAAAAAATGTGTGCTATGAAATTTCGAATTTCGAATTTTTTTAATTGCTATTTTGTTGGAAATTGTTTTAAGTTTTCAAAAATGCAAACCCGACGAAAATCGGTCCAAAAATGCGAGTTCTAGAGCCACTGACCGACTTTTTAGACATGTTGCAATGCAGCACTTTCGGTTTTGCAAAAAAGTTCCAATTTATATTTAATAGAAATTTCGCCACAACAGAAGGTGTAGAGAAGATGTGAAATTGCTGCAACTATTGCAGCCTAGGCTGTGTGCCCTGTGTAAATTTCAAAAAAAAAAAAAAAAAAAAAAAGACAAACCAAAAAACAAACTGGGACTTTGCTGAAAGCAAAGTCCCACAACTAGAGCCGTACGCCTAACGGCACTGAAGCAGTGCGTTCCATCCAGGGATACGTTCGTTAAGCAAAAGACAGAAAGGGTATATTTAAAAAAATGTGCATTATAAATGGATTTGGATTTCATAACAAACGCTCCTATCCCCCCTCCCATCCCCCCCCCCCCCCCCAAAGGATTGTTTCATATTCGCAATTCGCAATTTTCAGATGGCGATGAAACCAAAAGTACACATTGTACAACATAGCATTGGATAGACATTGTCGAAAGCTATATATTTTGTACAAATCAAAAGGTCACTAATGGTTTTTAAAATTTTTTATATTGAATAGAGTTCTGTCCCTTAGACCATTATTCCACTCAACTGTATATTATTGTTGCATAAGAGATACAATTTAAAATTCTAAAGATTGTAATTTCGTTCAAAATATTCCATATTTACATCACCCACAACAGGAAGTAAACCACAATTTCATTTATTTAATATATATAAAACCTTTGAATCATTTTAATTGGATGTAGAACGATTAAACTAAAAAATAAATTTGGATCGCTGAAACTCATATCTTGTAGATCGCCCAAACGCAACACACATTAAACAGATTGTTTTATAGGGAAAATTCGCAATTTTTAAATGGCGATGAAAGCGGAAAAAATACATCTTACAATAAAGCTTTATATATCATTGGATAGATCTTCTCGAGAGCTATCACGTTTGTACAGGTCAAAAATTCGTCAAAGGTCAACGTCACAATATACGACCCTTCAAAGTTTTTAAAAATTTTAATCGTAAAAAAATCAAAATCAAAATCGAAATTCAAAAATCGGTTTCCATATATATTTCGTCAACCGGTTATAGATTCTATATACATCAAAATAACACAAATCGAATTATCCCCCGAGACCCTATTTCGATTTAAAGAAAAACACGCACAGTTAGTATAGAAGAAATAACAAAATTTTGAAATTTTTAAACGCGCAATTTTGATCAAAATACCAAGTGTGATATATTAATAGAAAGATGAGATTAAGCGTAAAAGGAATATGTAAGAAATTATGTCCTATGTAAATTAGGTCACGTGATAGAGCTCTCTAAAATAAAAATTCGTGATTTTCAATTGGGTGCAAAACCGGAAGTAAACATCGGACAACAAAGGTGATGATACCATTGGGTAGATATAATCAAGGGCAATAACTTTTGTTCAGGTCAAAAGGTCACCGAAGGTCAAGGTCGCGAAATATGACCTTTTAAATTTTTGACAATTACTGGAAAATTTCAACCGGAAATAAAAGAAAAGCAAAAGCGAAATTCAAAAATCCCTTCCCATACTTTTTTGCGCAATCGTTGAATGTTTTTAGAAAATCTTAAATTATGCAAATTAGATTTAACCCTAAGGCCCCATTTTGAGTTTTACAAAAATTAGTCATATCAAGATGGCGGCTGATCCGTTACTTCCGGTTCGGATTTTTTTAATTTAGCATCATTTAATAGACAATTGTAGCTAATTGCAAAAGAAATTTTTTCAATATCTTCAATATTCCGGAAGTGCAAAATTCAACTTTAAAAGCAAATAACTTCAAAACCGGAAGTGATATCGAAATTTTGAAAATTAATTATAGTTTGCAATCAAAATGTCTATATATCTGTAAGTTTTCAAGTCGATCGAAAGAAAACTGTAGAAGTAAAAAAATGCTAAAAATTCAAAATTAAAAAAGTCAGCGACAAAGTTGGGAAATGTTTCATTCTCAATTTCCTATCTTTTAGAACTAAGTTCAATGTAGTTATCTAAAAAAGAACGATCAACATTGGATCAAAAATAAAGCCGCAAATTGAAAAACAAAGAAAAACTTTGGAATGCGCTACGTCATTTCCTGTTTACAAAAAATGCATCAAATTACATTCATTAACATTACTTTCACGAGTACGACAAGAAAATCGAAAGAGTGAATTCATAGCATATGTAGTTTTGGCTGGGCGCTCTGGGAAGAATTCGAAAAAAAAAAAAAAAAAAAAAAAAAAAAAAAAAAAAAAAAAACATTTCGAAAACAAAGCAGTGCGTTCCAATGAACGCACTGCAAAAAAAAGAATTGACAAACCGAAAACAAACTGGGACTTTGCTGAAAGCAAAGTCCCACAACTAGAGCCACACGTGGCACAGAGTGGGACTTTGCTAACGTTGCAAAATTGCAACAAACAGGCCGAAACATCTGATTTTCTGGGAGAAACTGGCCAAAGCAACGAGGTATCTGTGTGCAAAGAATTTTTTGGAAAAATGTTATTTCCTACAGATGTAAGGCGCTGACCGATATAACTGGTAAATTGGAAGTTTACCCGTATGTGTCACGCCCATCTAATTTACTTTTGCGTAAATCTAATCTCATACAAAATATATATTCATGGTACAAATTTGAAGCTTGTACATCTAATAGATCACGAGATATGCACAAATACATTTCAAAAAAGCAAAATGTACTTTAATTTTAAAAGTGCAAAAATTAAATTTTCATTTTCAAAACTTTTGTTATTCATTGCTGGAAAGTGGACAAAAAGTGCCTTAAGAATCTGAAAAAATAACCCTCTAAATTAATTAGGTCACGCTCTAGAGCAGTCCAAATTTGTGAAATTTGCTGTTTTCAGGCAGCTATAAAACCGGAAGTTGACGTCGGTGGTCAAATGTCAAAGTATTAAATGATAGATAAGGTCAATGACCTTTGACCTACAAAAGGTCAAGGTCACCAATGGTCAAGGTTATGAGAAATAAGCTTCCAAATTTAGAAAAAAATTAACCGGTTTGCTATTGTCGAGAAATTGCAACAAACAGGCCGAATCATCTGATTTTCTGGGATGAACTGGCCAAAGCAATGAGGTATCTGTTTGCAAAATACTTTTTAAAAAAACACGCTTTTTCCTACAGACGTAATTCGTTGACCCATGAAAAGGGTAAATTCGAAATTTACCCGGATGTGCCACGCCCATCTCATTTTTTTTAGCGTGAATCTAATCACATTCAAAATGTATATTCACGGTACAAATTTGAAGTTTGTACATTTAATAGATCACGAGATATACACACATACATTTCAAACAAACGTAAATACAGCAAATTGTACTGTCATGTTCAAAAATCAAAAAGTTCAATTTTCTTTCATTTTACAAACCTTTGTTATGTATCGTTGGAAAGAGGACAAAAAGCGCATTAAGAATCTGGAGAAAATAACGCTCTAAATTTATTAGGTCACGCTCTAGAGCTACCCAAAGTAGCGAATTTTGCTGTTTTCGGGCAGCTATAAAACCGGAAGTAGACGTTGGAGGTCAAAGGTCAAAGTATCAACTGATATCCAAGGTCAATGACCTTTGCCCTACTAAAGGTCACGGCGGTCACCAAAGGTCAAGTTCACGAGAAATAAGCCCCCAAACTTCGAAAAAATTCAACCGGATGTTGCAAAAATGCAAAAGTGAAATTCAAAAATCGGCTCGCAATCGACTGAGGATTCCAGAAATGTAATTATCGCAGAAATTAGAGATAACCCTGAGGCCCCATTTTTACTTTTACAAAAAAGTAACATTTCAAGATGGCGGCCAAAGTTTCACTTCCGGTTCGGATTTTTTCTTCTTTGTTTTTTTGCCTTCTAATTTAATTAAGATTGACATAAATTTTGTTGTGATACATCAATTACAGCACAAGTAGGTCAACCGGAAGTTTAAACCCTTTTTACGTTGAAATCGGAAATGAAGTAAAAATTTTGACTCTGCCAATGTTTTTATATTCGTGACACTTGAAGGCACCCAAATTTTCAGATTAATCGGTCTTAAAATAGCAAAGTTGCAAAAATGTGCAAAATACGGCAAAAAAATGTATGCTATGAATTTCCGAATTTCGAAATTTTTTAACTGCTATCTTGTTGGAAATTGTTTCAAGTTTCCAAAAATGCAAACCCGAAGAAAATCGATCAAAAATTGCGACTTCTAGCGCCACTGACCGACTTTTTAGGCATGTTGCAACGTAGCACTTCCGGTTTTGCAAAAATGTTCCATTTTATATTTATGCAACACGTCGCCACTACAGAAGGTCTAGAGAAGTTGAGACAATGTTGCAACTATTGCAGTCTAGGCGCAGTGAGGTGTGTAAATTTCGAAAAAAAAAACTAGAGCCACACGTGGCACAGAGTGGGACTTTGCTAACGTTGCAAAATTGCAACAAACAGGCCGAAACATCTGATTTTCTGGGAGAAACTGGCCAAAGCAACGAGGTATCTGTGTGCAAAGTACTTTTTGGAAAAACATTATTTCCTACAGACGTAGATCGCTGACGATATAAATGAAAAATTGGAAGTTTACCCGGATGTGCCACGCCCATCTCATTTACTTTGCCGAAAATCTTATCACATTTGAAATGTATAGTCACGGTAAAATTTGAAGCTTGTGAAGCTAATAGATCACGAGATATACGCAAATACATTTCAAAAAAACAAAATGTACTTTAATTTTAAAAGTGCAAAAATTGAATTTTTATTTTTAAAACTTTTTTTATACATCGCTGGAAAGTGGACAAAAAGCGCCTTAAGAATCTGAAAAAATAACCCTCTAAATTAATTAGGTCACGCTCTAAGGCCGTCCAAAGTTGTGAATTTTGCTGTTTTTGGGCAGATATAAAACTGGAAGTAGACGTCGGAGGTCAAATGTCAATTTGTCAACTGATAGTCAAAGTCAGTGACCTATGACCTTGTAAAGGTCAAAGTCACCAAAGTTCAAGGTCACGAGAAATAAGCCCCCAAATCGAAAAATTACTGATACTTTTTGCTAATGTTGCAAATTGCAACTAACATGCCGCAACATCCGATTTTTAGGGATCAACTGGCCAAAGAAATGATGTATCTGCGTGCAAGGTACTTTTATGAAAAACGTTATTTACTGCAGCCGTAATTCGCTGACCCATATAAATGGTAAATCAGGATTTTACCCGGATGTGCCACGCCCAACTTGATTTTTTTTATGTAAATCTAATCACATTCAAAATGTATATTCACGTTACAAATTTGAAGGTTGTACATCTAATAGATCACGAGATATATACACATACATTTCCAAGAAACGTAAACACGGCAAAATGTAATTTTCAAAAATCAAAAAAATTCAATTTCCATTTTATAAACATTTGTTATACATCGTTGGAAAGAAGACAAAAAGAACTTTAAGAATCTGAAAAAAATAACACTCTAAATTAATTAGGTCACGCTCTAGAGCAGTCCAAAGTTGCGAATTTTGCTGTTTTTGGGCAGCTATAAAACCGGAAGTAGACGTCGGAGGTCAAAGGTCAAAGTATCATCTGATAGCCAAGGTCAATGACCTTTGACCTACTAAAGGTCATGGTCACCAAAGGTCAAGGTCACGAGAAATAAGCCCCCAAACTTTAAAAAAATTCAACCGGATGTTGCAAAAATGCAAAAGCAAAATTTCAAAAATCGACTTCCAATGTTTTGTTGCAATTTTTATGTTCTTTCATTTGACACCAAAATCATCTCAATCGGATAAGCCATAATGTCTGAATTAAATTCGCGCAATTTCAGAAAAATCAAAATGGCGGCGAAAGTTGCGCATGCGGCCTTGATTTTATTTTCTTCGCTTTTTTGTATGGCTAATGGCTACCCGATGATACAAGTTTGAATCTCGTACATTAATAAAACCGGAAGTTATTCAACCGGACGAAAAACTCCATTTTTTGCAGAAACCGGAAGTGACGCAAAAATTTTGACCTACTTTTTGAAAATAGTTTCATGGGCTTCTTATGATCAATTTTTTTCAGATCGATCACACTAAAAACAAAAAAGTTGCAAAAAATTGCAAAATACGGCAAAAAAATGTGTGCTACGAATCTTTGAAAATTGAAATTTTTTAACTGCTATCTGATCAGAAGTTACTTGCAGATTACAAAAATGAAAACCCGAAGAAAATCGATCAAAAATTGCGACAGCTAGAGCCAATTTGCTCCTTTTTAGGTTTGTTGCAACGCAGCACTTCCGGTTTTGCAAAAATGTTCCATTTTATATTTATGCAACACGTCGCCACTACAGAAGGTCTAGAGAAGTTGAGTCAATGTTGCAACCATTGCAGTCTAGGCGCAGTGAGGTGTGTAAATTTCGAAAAAACAAAAAAAAAAAAAAAAAAAAATTGACAAACCGAAAACAAACTGGGACTTTGCGGTAGCAAAGTCCCACAACTAGATCCCCAGGCTTCGCGAGGTTCTGACGCAGTGCGTAGCAGTTTTGATATACTCTTTAAAACTACCCCACAAAGTATCTATAGAACACTAACATTATTTTACAGAGTAGAAGTCGTTTTTTTTTCAAAGCGTAATTGGTTCGCTGAAACTCGTGTCATGTAGATCGCCCAAACGCATAATTCAACAAACAGTTTTTAACAATGAAATTCGCAATTTTCAAATGGTAATAAAACGGAAAGTATACATCGTACATCAAAATATAATATATCAATGGATAGATCTTTTCGAGAGCTATCACATTTGTGCAGCTCACAAGGTCACCAAATTTCAAGGTTACAATATACGACCATTCGAAGTTTTTATATATTACTATCAGGTAAATATCAAAATCAAAATCAAAATTAAAAAATCGGTTTCTAAATATGATTCAGAAATCAATATTACATTCTATAGACATCAAAATTACACGAATCGGAGTATCTCCAGAGGCCCCATTTCGATTTTAAAAAAATTACGCACAGTTAGTAGAAAAGAAATACAAAATTCTCAAATACTAAAAAGCGCATTTTTGGTGGAAATATGTGGTTTTATATATCATTACAAAGAGCAGATAAACCCTAATAAGATTCAATATGAATTTTTGTTATTTATAAATTAGTTCACGTGACAGAGCTCTTTAAAAATAAAAATCACAAATTTCAATCGTTTATAAAACCGGAAGTAGACATCGGACAACACAAATGAATATATCATTGAATAGATATCATCAAGGGCAATAAATCGTGTTATGGTCACAAGGTCACCAAAGGTCAAGGTCACCAAATACGGGCCTTTGAAATATTGGTCATTACCAAGAAAATTAAAATGGAAATAAAAGAAAATCAAAATAAAAAATCAAAATTCGGCTTCTAACCAAAATTGCGCAATCGACTCTAGTTATTAGATATGAAAAAATAACGAAAATCGCTTTATCCCCTGAGGCCCCATTTTGAATTTAACAAAAGTTTGACATTTCAATATGGCGGTTGATCTTTTGCTTCAGGTCCGGATTTTTTCATCTTCGTTTTTTTGTATGACTATTTGTAGCATGTTGCAAAACGAAGTTTTGAAACATCTTAAGAATTCCGGAAGTTAGGTTTCTAAAATTTACAAGAGAATAACTTCAAAACCGGAAGTGACGTCAAAAATTTGAAAAATAATTTGAGATCGCATTTAAAATGTCTATCTACTTATAATTTTTCAGATGGATGAGAATAAAATTGTAGAAGTTGAAAAAAATGCAAATATTGAAATTAAAAATGTCAGCTACAAAAGTAATAAAATTAGCAGTTTTAAACTGCAGTTATGTAGCTAGCAGTTGAAAGAAGCTAACAAAAGAAGTTATGTCAAAATCAGTTGAAAAATAAAGATAATAAAGAGCAAAAACCAAAAAAACGCCATTGCCCACAGCTCGTTTCCGGATGCTCTAAATGAAGTCATTTCACATTTAACAAATACAAGTCTCGCAGTTTGAATAGGCAATAGCAACTAGTAGTTTGTGGCAAGTTGCCTTCTATGAGAATAATCGAATGTGAAATTCGAAAAAAAAAACTAGATCCCCAGGCTTCGCGAGGTTCTGACGCAATGCGTAGCAGTTTTGTTATACGCTTTAAAACTACCCCACAAAGTATCTATAGAACACTAACGTTATTTTACAGAGTATAAGTCGTTTTTTTTCAAAGCATAATTGGTTCGCTGAAACTTGTGTCATGTAGATCGCCCAAACGCATAATTCAACAAACAGTTTTTAACAATGAAATTCGCAATTTTCAAATGGTGATAAAACGGAAAGTATACATCGTACATCAAAATAAAATATATCAATGGATAAATCTTTTCGAGAGCTATCACATTTGTGTTGCTTACAAGGTCACCAAATTTCAAGGTAACAATATACGACCATTCGAAGTTTTTATATATTACTATCAGGTAAATATCAAAATCAAAATCAAAATTCAAAAATCGGTTTCCAAATATGATTCAGAAATCGATATTACATTCTATAGACATCAAAATTACGCGAATCGTAGTATCTCCAGAGGCCCCATTTCGATTTAAAGAAAATTACGCACAGTTAGTAGAGAAGAAATACAAAATTCTCAAATACTAAAAAGCGCATTTTTGATGGAAATATGTGGTTTTATATATCATTACAAAGAGCAGATAAACTGTAATAAGATTCAATATGAATTTTTGTTATTTATAAATTAGTTCACGTGACAGAGCTCTTTAAAAATAAAAATCACAAATTTCAATCGGTTATAAAACCGGAAGTAGACATCGGACAACACATATGAATATATCATTGAATAGATATCATCAAGGGCAATAACTCATGTTCAGGTCACAAGGTCACCAAAGGTCAAGGTCACGAAATACGGGCCTTTGAAATTTTGGTCATTACGAAAAAAATTAAAATGGAAATAAAAGAACATCAAAATCAAAATTAAAAAATCGGCTCCCAAATAAAGTTGCGCAATCGACACTAGTCATAAGATATGAAAAAATAATGAAAATCGCTTTATCACCTGAGGCCCCATTTTTAATTTTACAAAAGTTTAACATTTCAATATGGCGGCTTATCGTTTGCTTCCGGTCTGGATTTTTTCATCTTCCTTTTTTTGTATGACTATTTGTAGCATGTTTCAAAACGAATTTTTGAAATATCTTAAGAATTCCGGAAGTTAGGTTTTTAAAATTTACAAGAGAATAACTTCAAAACCGGAAGTGATGTCGAAAATTTGAAAAATTATTTAAGATCGCATTAACAATGTTTATCTACCTGTAAGTTTTCAGGTGGATGAGAATAAAACTGTAGAAGTTGAAAAAAAGCAAAAATTAAAAATAAAAAAGTCAGCTACAAAAGTAATGAAATTAGCAGTTTAAAACTGCAGTTAAGTAGCTAGCAGTTAAAAGTAGCTAACAAAAGAAGTTCTGTCAAAATCAGTTGAAAAATAGAAGAAATAAACAGCAAAAACCCAAAATAGCGCTATTGCCCACAGCTCGTTTCCGGTTGACCTCAATGGCGTCATTTTGCATTTAACAAATACAAGTCACGCAGTTTGAATAGCAGACAGCAACAGGTAGTTTGTGGCATGTTGCCTTCTTAGAGAATAATCGAATGTGAAATTCGAAAAAAAAAAAAAAAAACTAGATCCCCAGGCTTCGCGAGGTTCTGACGCAGTGCGTAGCAGATTTGATATACGCTTTAAAACTACCCCACAAAGTATATATAGAACACTAACATTATTTTACAGAGTATAAGTCGTTTTTTTTTCAAAGCATAATTGGTACGCTGAAACTCGTGTCATGTAGATCGCCCAAACGCATAATTCAACAAACAGTTTTTAACAATGAAATTCGCAATTTTCAAATGGTGATAAAACGGAAAGTATACATCGTACCTCAAAATATAATATATCAATGGATAGATCTTTTCGAGAGCTATCACATTTGTGCAGCTCACAAGGTCACCAAATTTCAAGGTTACAATATACGACCATTCGAAGTTTTTATATATTACTATCAGGTAAATATCAAAATCAAAATCAAAATTCAAAAATCGGTTTCCAAATATGATTCAGAAATCGTTATTACATTCTATAGACATCAAAATTACACGAATCGGATTATCTCCAGAGGCCCCATTTCGATTTAAAGAAAATTACGCACAGTTAGTAGAGAAGAAATACAAAATTCTCAAATACTAAAAAGCGCATTTTTTGTGGAAATATGTGGTTTTATATATCATTACAAAGAGCAGATAAAATGTAATAAGATTCAATATGAATTTTTGTTATTCATAAATTAGTTCACGTGACAGAGCTCTTTAAAAATAAAAATCACAAATTTCAATCGGTTATAAAACCGGAAGTAGACATCGGACAACACATATGACTATATCATTGAATAGATATCATCAAGGGCAATAACTCGTGTTCAGGTCACAAGGTTACCAAAGGTCAAGTTCACGAAATATTGGCCTTTGAAATTTTGGTCATTACCAAAAAAATTAAAATGGAAATAAAAGAACATCAAAATCAAAATTCAAAAATCGGCTCCCAAGTATAATTGCGCAATCGACTTTAGTCATAAGATATCAAAAAATAATGAAAATCGCTTTATCACCTGAGGCCCCATTTTTAATTTTACAAAAGTTTAACATTTCAATATGGCGTCTTATCTTTTGCTTCCGGTCCGGATTTTTTCACCTTCGTTTTTTTGTATGACTATTTGTAGCATGTTGCAAAACGAATTTTTGAAATATCTTAAGAATTCCGGAAGTTAGGTTTTTAACATTTACAAGAGAATAACTTCAAAACCGGAAGTGATGTCGAAAATTTAAAAAATTATTTTAGATCGCATTAACAATGTCTATCTACCTGTAAGTTTTCAGGTGGATGAGAATATAACTGTAGAAGTTGAAAAAAAACGCAAAAATTAAAAATAAAAAAGTCAGCTACAAAAGTAATGAAATTAGCAGTTTAAAACTGCAGTTAAGTAGCTAGCAGTTTAAAGAAGCTAACAAAAGAAGTTCTGTCAAAATCAGTTGAAAACTAAAGGAAATAAACAGCAAAAACCCAAATTAGCGCTATTGCCCACAGCTCGTTTCCGGTTGACCTCAATGACGTCATTTTGCATTTAAAAAATGGTAGTCTCGGAGATTGAATAGCAGACAGCAACAGGTAGTTTGTAGCAAGTTGCTTTCTTAGAGAAAAAGCGAGGGTAAAATTCGAAAAAAAAAAAAACTAGATCCCCAGGCTTCGCGAGGTTCTGACGCAGTGCGTAGCAATTTTGGTATTCGCTTTAAAACTACCCCACAAAGTATCTGTAGAACACTAACATTATTTTACAGAGTATAAGTCGTTTTATTTCAAAGCATAATTGGTTCGCTGAAACTCGTGTCATGTAGATCGCCCAAACGCATAATTCAACAAACAGTTTTTAACAATGAAATTCGCAATTTTCAAATGGTGATAAAACGGAAAGTATACATCGTACATCAAAATATAATATATCAATGGATAGATATTTTCGAGAGCTATCACATTTGTGCAGCTCGAAAGGTCACCAAAGGTCAAGGTTACAATATATGACCATTTGAAGTTTTTATATATTACTATCAGATAAATATCAAAATCAAAATCAAAATTCAAAAATCGGTTTCCAAATATAATTCAGCAATCGATATTACATTCTATAGGCATCAAAATTACACGAATCAGAACATCTCCAGAGCCCCCATTTCGATTTAAAGAAAATTACGCACAGTTAGTAGAGAAGAAAATACAAAATTTTCAAATACTAAAAAGCGCACTTTTGATGGAAACATGTGGATTTATATATCATTACAAAGAGAGGATAAACTGTAAACAGATTCAATATGAATTTTTGTTTTTTATAAATAAGTTCGCGTGACAGAGCTCTTTAAAAATAAAAATCACAAATTTCAATCGTCTATAAAACCGGAAGTAATTATCGGACAACACAAATGAATATATCAGTGGATAGATATCATCAAGGGCAATAAATCGTGTTCAGGTCAAAGGGTCACCAAAGGTCATGGTCACGAAATACAGGCCTTTGAAGTTTTGGTCATTACCAAAAAAATTAAAATGGAAATAAAAGAAAATTAAAATCAAAATTCAAAAATCGGCTCCCAAATATGATTGCTCAATCGACTCTAGTTATTAGATATGAAAAAATAACAAAAATCGCTTTATCCCCTGAGGCCCCATTTTGAATTTTACAAAAGTTTGACATTTCAATATGGCGGCTTATCTTTTGCTTCCGGTCCAGATTTTCTCATCTTATTTTTTTTGAATAACTATTTCTAACATATTGCAAAAAGAATTTTTGAAATATCTAAAGAAT
The DNA here is from genome assembly GCA_030562195.1 of Nipponacmea schrenckii. Classification (NCBI taxonomy): domain Eukaryota; kingdom Metazoa; phylum Mollusca; class Gastropoda; family Lottiidae; genus Nipponacmea; species Nipponacmea schrenckii. The sequence goes on from JAUJPP010000011.1 coordinate 349,544, forward strand.
TCCGGAAGTGGATTTTTAAAATTTACAGGCGAATAACGTCGAATCCGGAAGTGATGTCGAAAATTTGAAAAATAGTTTTGATCGCATTAAAAATGTCTATCTACCTGTAAGTTTTCGGGTGAATTGAAATAAAATTGTAGAAGTTAAAAAAAACGCAAAAATTGAAATGAAAAAAGTCAGCTACAAAAGTAATGAAATTAGCAGTTTAAAACTGCAGTTATGTAGCTAGCAATTTAAAGAAGCTAGCAAAAGAAGTTCTGTCAAAATCAATCGAAAACTAGAGGTAATAAATAGCAAAAACCAAAATAGCGCTATTGCCCACAGCTCGTTTCCGGTTGACCAAAATGACGTCATTTTGCATTTAACAAATACAAGTCACGCAGTTTGAATAGCAGACAGCAACAGGTAGTTTGTGGCATGTTGCCTTCTTAGAGAATAATCGAATGTGAAATTCGAAAAAAAAAAAAAAAAAAAAAAAAAAAACATTTCGAAAACAAAGCAGTGCGTTCGATGAACGCACTGCAACTAGAGCCACACGTGGCACAGAGTGGGACTTTGCTAACGTTGCAAAATTGCAACAAACAGGCCGAAACATCTGATTTTCTGGGAGAAACTGGCCAAAGAAACGAGGTATCTGTGTGCAAAGAATTTTTTGGAAAAACGTTATTTCCTACAGATGTAAAGCGCTGACCGATATAACTGGTAAATTGGAATTTACCCGTATGTGCCACGCCCATCTAAGTTACTTTTGCGTAAATCTAATCTCATACAAAATATATATTCATGGTACAAACTTGAAGCTTGTACATCTAATAGATCACGAGATATACACAAATACGTTTCAAAAAAGCAAAATGTACTTTAGTTTTAAAAGTCCAAAAATTAAATTTTTATTTTAAAAACTTTTGTTGTGCATCGCTGGAAAGAGGACAAAAGGCGCCTTCGGAATGTGAAAAAAATAATCCTCTAAATTAATTAGTTCACGCTCTAGAGCAGTCCAACGTTGCAAATTTTGCTGCTTTCGAGCAGCTATAAAACCGGAAATAGACGTCAGAAGTCTAATGCCAAATTGTCAACTGATAGTTAAAGTCAGTGACCAATGACCTTATAAAGGTCAAGGTCACCAAAGGTCAAAGTCACTAGAAATAAGCCCCCAAACTAAAAAAAACTGATTTTTTGCAAATGTCGCAAAATTGCAACAAACAGGCAGAAACATTTGATTTTTTGGGATAAACTGGCCAAAGTAATGAGATATATGTAGGCAAGGTACTTTTTTGAAGTTCACCCGGATGTGCCACGCCCATCTCGTTTTTTTTGGAGGGGAATCTAATCATATTCAAAATGTATATTCACAGTAAAAATTTGAAGCTTGTACAGCTAATAGATCACGAGATATACACACATACATTTCAAACAAGCGAAAATACGGCAAAATGTACTTTTCTTTGCAAAAATCAAAAACTTCAATTTTCAGTTTACAAACTTTTGTTATATATCGTTGGAAAGAGGACAAAAACAATCTAAGAATCTGAAAAAATTAACACTCTAAATTAATTAGGTCACGCTCTAGAGCAGCCCAAAGTTGCGAATTTTGCTGTTTTCGGGCAGCTATAAAACCGGAAGTAGACGTCGTAGGTCAAAGTTCAAAGTATCAACTGATAGCCAAAGTCAATGAACTTTGACCTACTAAAGGTCAGGGTCGTCAAAGGTCAAGGTCACGAGAAATAAGCCCCCAAACTTAGAAAAAATTCAACCGGATGTTGCAAAATTGCAAAAGTGAAATTCAAAAATCGGTTACCATAATTTTTTGCGCAATCAACTAAGCTTTCCAGAAATATAAACATCACGCAAATCGCTCTTACCGTAGAGGCCCCATTTTGAGTTTTACAAAAAAGTGAATTTCAAGATGGCGGCCAAAGTATTACTTCCGGTCTGGATTTTTTTTTTAAATCGGCCAGTTTTTTTAAAAAGATATTGTTCAACACAAGTTTCAATGACCCGTGACAATTAGACCGGAAGTAGACCGAAAATCAGAGATTTCAACTTTGAACCCTTTTTGAGCTTAAACCGGAAGTGACGCAAAATATTTGACAATGTCATTTTGTTCAGATTTATAGTCTCTCTTAGCACCTAAAATTGGAACTTAATCGGACAGAAATTTAGAAAATGGTAAAAAAATTCGAAAATACGGCAAAAGATTGTCTGCTACGAATTTTCGAAATTCGATTTTTTTAACTGCTATCCTATTGGATATTGTATGTAGAATCTGAAAATGAAAACCCGATGAAAATCGGGCCAAAATTGCGCCTTCTAGAGCCGAAAAACTGTTTTTTGCAAATGTTGCACTGTTGCACTTCTGGTTTTGCAAAAATGTTCCAATTTATATTCACATATTCACATATTTATAAAGACATTTCGAAAACAAACTGGGACTTTGCTGAAAGCAAAGTCCCACAACTAGAGCCACACGTGGCACAGAGTGGGACTTTGCTAACGTTGCAAAATTGCAACAAACAGCCCGAAACATTTGATTTTCTGGGAGAATCTGGCCAAAGCAACGAGGTATCTGTGTGCAAAGTACTTTTTTGAAAAACGTTTTTTCCTACAGATGTAAAGCGCTGACCGATATAAGTGAGGAATTGGAAGTTTACCCGGATGTGCCACGCCCATCTCATTTATTTTGGCGTAAATCTAATCACATTTGAAATATATATTCGCGGTACAAATTTGAAGCTTGTACAACTAATAGATCACGAAATATACACAAATCCATTTCAAAAAAACAAAATGTACTTTAATTTTAAAAGTGCAAAAATTAAATTTTTATTTTCAAAATTTTTGTTATACATCGCTGGAAAGTGGACAAAAAGCGCCTTAAGAATCTGAAAAAAAATAACCCTCTAAAATAATTAGGTCACGCTCTAGAGCAGTCCAAAGTTGTATATTTTGCTGTTTTCGGGCAGATATAAAACCAGAAGTAGACGTCGAAGGTAAAATATCAATTTGTCAACTGAAAGCCAAAGTCCGTGACCTATGACCTTGTAAAGCTCAAGGTCACCAAAGGTCAAGGTCACGAGAAAGAAGCCCCACAACTCGAAAAATAACTGATACTTGTTGCTAGTGTTACAAATTGCAACAAACAGGCCGAAGCATCTGATTTTTCGGGATCCACTGGCCAAAGCAATGAGGTATCTGTGTGCAAGGTACTTTTTTTTAAAACGTTATTTCCTACAGCCGTAATTCGCTGACCTATATAAATGGTAAAATGGAATTTTACCCGGATGTGCCACGACCATCTCATTTTTTTTTATATGACTGTAATCACTTTCAAAATGTATATTCACGTTACAAATTTGAAGCATGTACATCTAATAGATCACGAGATATACACACATACATTTCTAAAAAACGTCAATACGGCAAAATGTACTTTTATTTTCAAAATCAAAAAATTCAATTTTCATTTTAAAAACCTTTGTTATACATCGTTGGAAAGAGGACAAAAAGCACTTTAAGAATCTGAAAAAAATAACACTCTAAATTAATTAGGTCACGCTCTAGAGCAGTCCAAATTTGCGAATTTCGCTGTTTTTGGGCAGCCATAAAACCGGAAGTAGACGTCGGAGGTCAAAGTATCAACTGATAGCCAAGGTCAATGACCTTTGACCTACTAAAGGTCATGGTCACCAAAGGTCAAGGTCACGAGAAATAAGCCCCCAAACTTTGAAAAAATTCAACCGGATGTTGCAAAAATGCAAAAGCGAAATTCAAAAATCGACTTCCAATGTTTTTTTGCAATTTTTATGTTCTTTCATTTGACACCAAATTCATCTCAATCGGATAAGCCATAATCTCTGAATTAAATTCGCTCAATTTCAGAAAAATCAAAATGGCGGCGAAAGTTGCGCATGCGGCCTTGATTTTATTTTCTTCGTTTTTTTGTATGGCTAATGGCTACATGATGAAACAAGTTTGAATCTCATACATTAATAAAACCGGAAGTTATTCAACCGGACGTAAAGCTCCATTTTTTGCAGAAACCGGAAGTGACGCAAAAATTTTGACCTACTTTTTGAAAATAGTTTCATGGGCTTCTTATGCCCAATTTTTTTCAGATCGATCACACTAAAAACAACAAAGTTGCTAAAAATTGTAAAATACGGCAAAAAAATGTGTGCAACGAATTTTTGAAAATTGAAACTATTGAACTGCTATCTGATCAGAAGTTACTTGCAGATTCCAAAAATGAAAACCCGAAGAAAATCGATCAAAAATTGCGCCAGCTAGAGCCAATTTGCTACTTTTTAGGTTTGTTGCAACGCAGCACTTCCGGTTTTGCAAAAATGTTCCATTTTATATTTATGCAACACGTCGCCACTACAGAAGGTCTAGAGAAGTTGAGTCAATGTTGCAACTATTGCAGTCTAGGCGCAGTGAGGTGTGTAAATTTCGAAAAAAAAAAAAAAAAAAAAAAGGGACATTTCGAAAACAAACTGGGACTTTGCGGTATTTTCGAATTTTGAAATTTTGAAATTGCTATCTTGTTGGAAATTATTTCAAGTTTCCAAAAATGCAAACCCGACGAAAATCGATTGAAAATTGCGACTTCTAGAGCCACTGACCGACTTTTTAGGTATGTTGCAATGCAGCACTTCCGGTTTTGCAAAAATGTTCCATTTTATATTTATGCAACACGTCGCCACTACAGAAGGTCTAGAGAAGTTGAGACAATGTTGCAACTATTGCAGTCTAGGCGCAGTGAGGTGTGTAAATTTCGAAAAAAAAAAAAAAAAAAGAATTGACAAACCGAAAACAAACTGGGACTTTGCGGTAGCAAAGTCCCACAACTAGAGCCACAGGTGGCACAGAGTGGGACTTTGCTAACGTTGCAACAAAATTGCACCAAACAGGCCGAAACATCTGATTTTCTGGGAGAATGTAATCAATTGGTATAAATATGTCAATATATATTCAAAATTTGAAGTATCTACATGAGATATACACACCATAAAGGTGAAAAAAGCGAAAATACAAAAATTGGAAAAATGGAAATTCTAAAACCCGTTCCCTTTTTTGAAGCCTTTGTTCAAAATATCTGAATTTCTGGTATAAAATGGCCAAAGCATCGAGGTACCTGTGTGCAAAGTACTTTTTTGAAAAACGTTATTTCCTACAGACTTAAAGCGCTGATCGATATAAATGGTAAATGGGAAGTTTACCCGGATGTGCCACGCCCATCTCATTTTTTTGGCGTAGGTCTAATCACATTCACAATGTATATTCACGTTACAAATTTGAAGCATGTACATCTAATAGATCACGAGATATACACACATACATTTCTAAAAAACGTCAATACGGCAAAATGTACTTTTATTTTCAAAATCAAAAAATTCAATTTTCATTTTAAAAACCTTTGTTATACATCGTTGGAAAGAGGACAAAAAGCACTTTAAGAATCTGAAAAAAATAACACTCTAAATTAATTAGGTCACGCTCTAGAGCAGTCTAAATTTGCGAATTTCGCTGTTTTTTGGCAGCCATAAAACCGGAAGTAGACGTCGGAGGTCAAAGGTCAAAGTATCAACTGATAGCCAAGGTCAATGACCTTTGACCTACTAAAGGTCATGGTCACCAAAGGTCAAGGTCACGAGAAATAAGCCCCCAAACTTTGAAAAAATTCAACCGGATGTTGCAAGAATGCAAAAGCGAAATTCAAAAATCGACTTCCAATGTTTTTTTGAAAAACGTTATTTACTGCAGCCGTAATTCGGTGACCGATATAAATGGTAAATTTGAAGTTCACCCGGATGTGCCACGTCCATCTCGTTTTTTTGGAGGGAATCTAATCATATTCAAAATGTATATTCACAGTAAAAATTTGAAGCTTGTACAGCTAATAGATCACGAGATATACACACATATATTTCAAACAAGCGAAAATACGGCAAAATGTACTTTTCTTTGCAAAAATCAAAAACTTCAATTTTCATTTTACAAACTTTTGTTATATATCGTTGGATAGAGGACAAAAAGCACCTTAAGAATCTGAAAAAAATAATACTCTAAATTAATTCGGTCACGCTCTAGAGCTACCCAAATTTGCGAATTTTGCTGTTTTCGGGAAGCTATAAAACCGGAAGTAGACTTCGGAGGTCAAAGGTCAAAGTATCAAATGATAGCCAAGGTCAATGACCTTTGACCTACTAAAGGTCAAGGTCGTCAAAGGTCAAGGTCACGAGAAATAAGCCCTCAAACTTCGAAAAAATTCAACCAGATGTTGGAAAATTGCAAAAGTGAAATTCAAAAATCGGTTACCATAATTTTTTTCGCAATCAACTAAGCTTTCCAGAAATATAAACATCACGCAAATCGCTCTTACCGTAGAGGCCCCATTTTGAGTTTTACAAAAAAGTGAATTTCAAGATGGCGGCCAAATTATTAATTCCGGTCTGGATTTTTTTTTTAAATCGGCCAGTTTTTTTAAAAAGATATTGTTCAACACAAGTTTCAATGACCCGTGACAATTAGACCGGAAGTAGACCGAAAATCAGAGATTTCAACTTTGAACCCTTTTTGAGCGTAAACCGGAAGTGACGCAAAATATTTGACAATGTCATTTTGTTTAGATTTATAGTCTCTCTTAGCACCTAAAATTGGAACTTAATCGGACAGAAATTTAAAAAATGGTAAAAAAATTCGAAAATACGGCAAAAGATTGTCTGCTACGAATTTTCGAAATTCGAATTTTTTAACTGCTATCCTATTGGATATTGTATGTAAATTCTGAAAATGAAAACCCGATGAAAATCGGGTCAAAATTGCGCCTTCTAGAGCCGAAAAACTGTTTTTTGCAAATGTTGCACTGTTGCACTTCTGGTTTTGCAAAAATGTTCAAATTTATATTCATTAACTTTTTTGCCACTACAGAAGGTCTAGGAAAGTTGAATGGTTGCTGCAACTACTGTAGTTTAAGAGCAGGAAGGTGTGGAAAAATCGAAAAAAAAAAAAAAAAAAAAAAGAGACATTTCGAAAACAAACTGGGACTTTGCTAAAAGCAAAGTCCCACAACTAGAGCCACACGTGGCACAGAGTGGGACTTTGCTAACGTTGCAAAATTGCAACAAACAGCCCGAAACATTTGATTTTCTGGGAGAATCTGGCCAAAGCAACGAGGTATCTGTGTGCAAAGTACTTTTTTGAAAAACGTTTTTTCCTACAGATGTAAGGCGCTGACCGATGTAAGTGAAGAATTGGAAGTTTACCCGGATGTGCCATTTCCATCTCATTTATTTTCGCGTAAATCTAATCACATTTGAAATGTATATTCGCGGTACAAATTTGAGGCTTGTACAGCTAATAGATCACGAGATATACACAAATACATTTCAAAAAAACAAAATGTACTTTAATTTTAAAAGTGCAAAAATTAAATTTTTATTTTAAAAAATTATGTTATACATCGCTGGAAAGTGGACAAAAAGCGCCTTAAGAATCTGAAAAAATTAACCCTCTCAATTAATTAGGTCACGCTCTAGAGCAGTCCAAAGTTGTATATTTGGCTGTTTTCGGGCAGATATAAAACCGGAAGTAGACGTCGAAGGTAAAATGTCAATTTGTCAACTGAAAGCCAAAGTCCGTGACCTATGACCTTGTAAAGGTCAAGGTCACCAAAGGTCAAGGTCACGAGAAAGAAGCCCCACAACTCGAAAAATAACTGATACTTTTTGCTATTGTTGCAAATTGCAACAAACAGGCCGAAGCATCTGATTTTTCGGGATCCACTGGCCAAAGCAATGAGGTATCTGTGTGCAAGGTACTTTTTTTTAAAACGTTATTTCCTACAGCCGTAATTCGCTGACCCATATAAATGGTAAAATGGAATTTTACCCGGATGTGCCACGCCCATCTCATTTTTTTTATATGAATGTAATCACTTTCAAAATGTATATTCACGTTACAAATTTGAAGCTTGTACATCTAATAGATCACGAGATATACACACATACATTTCCAAAAAACGCAAATACGGCAAAATGTACTTTTATTTTCAAAATCAAAAAATTCAATTTTCATTTTAAAAACCTTTGTTATATATCGTTGGAAAGAGGACAAAAAGCACTTTAAGAATCTGAAAACAATAACACTCTAAATTAATTAGGTCACGCTCTAGAGCAGTCCAAAGTTGCGAATTTCGCTGTTTTTGGGCAGCTATAAAACCGGAAGTAGACGTCGGAGGTCAAAGGTCAAAATATCAACTGATAGTCAAGGTCAATGACCTTTGACCTACTAAAGGTCATGGTCACCAAAGGTCAAGGTCACGAGAAATAAGCCCCCAAACTTTGAAAAAATTCAACCGGATGTTGCAAAAATGCAAAAGCGAAATTCAAAAATCGACTTCCAATGTTTTTTTGCAATTTTTATGTTCTTTCATTTGACACCAAAATCATCTCAATCGGATAAGCCATAATGTCTGAATTAAATTCGCCCAATTTCAGAAAAATCAAAATGGCGGCGAAAGTTGCGCATGCGGCCTTGATTTTATTTTCTTCGTTTTTTTGTATGGCTAATGGCTACCGAATGAAACAAGTTTGAATCTTATACATTAATAAACCCGGAAGTTATTCAACCGGACGTAAAACTCCATTTTTCGCAAAAACCGGAAGTGACGCAAAATTTTTGACCTACTTTTTGAAAAACATTTCGTGGGCTTCTAATGCTCAATTTTTTTTTAGTCAAATCACACTAAAAACAACAAAGTTGCAAAAAATTGCAAAATACGGCAAAAAAATGTGTGCAACGAATTTTTGAAAATTGAAACTTTTGTACTGCTATCTGATCAGAAGTTACTTGCAGATTCCAAAAATGAAAACCCGAAGAAAATTTATCAAAAATTACGCCAGCTAGAGCCAATTTGCTACTTTTTAAACAAGTTGCAACGCAGCACTTCCGGTTGTGCAAAAATGTTCCAATTTATATTCATTAGAAACGTCGCCACTACAGAAGGTCTGGAGAAGTTGAGACAAATTTGCAACTATTGCAGCCTAGGCACAGCGAGGTGTGTAAATTTCGAAAAAAAAGAGACATTTCGAAAACAAACTGGGACTTTGCGGTAGCAAAGTCCCACATCTAGAGCCACACGTGGCACAGAGTGGGACTTTGCTAACGTTGCCAAATTGCAACAAACAGGCCGAAACATCTAATTTTCTGAAAGAATCTGGCCAAAGCAACAGGGTATCTGTGTGCAAAGTTCCTTTTTGAAAAACGTTATTTACTACAGACGTAGAGCGCTGACCGATATAAATGAAAAATTGTAAGTTTACCCGGATGTGCCACGCCCATCTCATTTATTTTGGCGTAAATCTAATCACATTTGAAATGTATATTAACGGTTCAAATTTGAAGCTTGAATGTCTAATAGATCACGAGATATGCACAAATACATTTCAAAAAAGCAAAATGTACTTTAATTTTAAAAGTGCAAAAATTAAATTTTCATTTTAAAAACTTTTGTTATTCGTTGCTGGAAAGTTTACAAAAAGCGCCTTTAGAATCTGAAAAAAATAACTCTCTAAATTAACTAGGTCACGCTCTAGAGCAGTCCAAAGTTGTGAATGTTGCTGTTTTCGGGCAGCTATAAAACCGGAAGTTGACGTTGGAGGTCAAATGTGAAAGTATTAAATGATAGATAAGGTCAATGACCTTTGACCTACAAAAGGTCAAGGTCACCAATGGTCAAGGTCATGAGAAATAAGCTTCCAAAATTAGTAAAAATTAACCGGTTTGCTATTGTCGAGAAATTGCAACAAACAGGCCGAATCATCTGATTTTCCGGGATGAACTGGCCAAAGCAATGAGGTATCTGTGTGCAAAGTACTTTAAAAAAAACGCTTTTTCCTATAGACGTAATTCGCTGACCCATGAAAAGGGTAAATTCGAAATTTACCCGGATGTGCCACGCCCATCTCATTTTTTTAGCGTGAATCTAATCACATTCAAAATGTATATTCACGGTACAAATTTGAAGTTTGTGCATTTAATAGATCACGAGATATACACACGTTCATTTCAAACAAACGTAAATACAGCAAATTGTACTGTTATGTTCAAAAATCAAAAACTTCAATTTTCATTTTACAATCTTTTGTTATATATCTTTGGAAAGAGGACAAAAAGCGCATTAAGAATCTGGAGAAAATAACGCTCTAAATTAATTAGGTCACGCTCTAGAGCTACCCAAAGTTGCGAATTTCGCTGTTTTCGGTCAGCTATAAAACCGGAAGTAGCCGTCGGAGGTCAAAGGTCAAAGTATCAACTGATAGCCAAGGTCAATGACCTTTGACCTACTAAAGGTCGAGGTCATCAAAGGTCAAGGTCGCGAGAAATAAGCTTTTAAAAATTGAAAAAATTCTACCGGAAGTTGCAAAAAAGCAAAATCGAAATTCAAAAATCGGCTTCCCATAAGTTTTTCGCAATCGCATGAACTTTCCAAAAATGCAAATATCACGCAAATCGCTCTTACCGTAGAGGCCCCATTTTGAGTTTTACAAAAAAGTGACATTTCAAGATGGCGGCCAAAGTTTCACTTCCGGTCCGGATTTTTTCTTCTTCGTTTTTTTGTCTTCTAATTTAATTACGATCGACATCAGTTTTGTTGCGATACATCAATTACAGCACAAGTAGGTCAACCGGAAGTTTAAACCCATTTTACGTTGAAACTGCAAATGAAGCAAAAATTTTGACTCTGCCAATGTTTTCACATACGTGACACTTGAAGGCACCCAAATTTTCAGATCAATCGGTCTTAAAATAGCAAAGTTGCAAAAATGTGCAAAATACGGCAAAAAAATGTGTGCTATGAATTTTCGAATTTCGAAATTTTGTAACTGCTATCTTGTTGGAAATTGTTTCAAGTTTTCAAAAATGCAAACCCGAAGAAAATCGATCAAAAATTGCGACTTCTAGAGCCATTGACCGACTTTTTAGACTTGTTACAATGCAGCACTTCCGGTTGTGCAAAAATGTTCCATTTTATATTTATGCAACACGTCGCCACTACAAAAGGTCTAGAGAAGTTGAGACAATGTTGCAACTATTGCAGTCTAGGCGCAGTGAGGTGTGTAAATTTCGAAAAAAAAAAAAAAAAAAAAGAATTGACAAACCGAAAACAAACTGGGACTTTGCGGTAGCAAAGTCCCACAACTAGAGCCAATTATGGCACAGAGTGGGACTTTGCTATCGTCGCAAAATTGCAACAAACAGGCCCAAACAATTGATTTTGTAGGATAAACTGGCCAAAGTAACGAGGTATCTGAGTGCAAAGTATTTTTTTGAAAAACGTCATTTCCTGCAAACGTAATTGGCTGACCCATATAAATGAAAAATTGCAAATTTACCCGGATGTGCCACGCCCATCTCATTTTTTTTACTTGAATCTAATCACATTCAAAATGTATACTCACGGTAAAAATTTGAAGCTTGTACATCTAATAGATCGCGAGATGTACACACATACATTTCAAAAAAGCAAAATGTACTTAAGTTTTAAAAGTGCAAAAATTAAATTTTCATTTTGAAAACTTTTGTTGTACATCGCTGGAAAGAGGACACAAGGCGCCTTAAGAATCTGAAAAAAATAACCCGCTAAATTAATTAGGTCACGCTCTAGAGCAGTTCAAAGTAGCGAATTTTGCAGTTTTGGGGCAGCTATAAAACCGGAAGTAGACGTCGGAAGCCTAATGTCAAATTGTCAACTGATAGCCAGAGTCAATGACCAATGACCTTGTAAAGGTCAAGGTCACCAAAGGTCAAGGTCACTAGAAATAAGCCCCAAACTAAAAAAAAATGATTTTTTTTGCAAATGTCGCAAAATTGCAACAAACAGACAGAAACATTTGATTTTTTGGGATAAACTGGCCAAAGTAATGAGGTATCTGTGTGCAAGGTACTTTTTTGAAAAACGTTTTTTCCTGCAGCCCTAATTCGCTGACCGATATAAATGGTAAATTTGAAGTTCACCCGGATGTGCCAAGCCCATCTCGTTTTTTTGGACAGGAATCTAATCATATTCAAAATGTATATTCACGGTACAAATTTGAAGCTTGTACAGCTTATAGATCACGAGATAAACACACATACATAATAAACAAGCGAATATACGGCAAAATGTACTTTTCTTTGCAAAAATCAAAAACTTCATTTGTCATTTAACAAACGTTTGTTATATATCGTTGGAAAGAGGACAAAAATCACCTTAAGAATCTGAAAAAAATAACACTCTAAATTAATTAGGTCACGCTCTAGAGCAGTCCAAAGTTGTGAATTTTGCTGTTTTCGGGCAGCTATAAAACCGGAAGTAGCCGTCGGAGGTCAAAGGTAAAAGTATTAACTGATAGCCAACGTCAATGACCTTTGACCTACCAAAGGTCAATGTCATCAAAGGTCAAGGTCACGAGAAATAAGCTTTTAAAAATTGAAAAAATTCAACCGGAAGTTGCAAAAAAGCAAAATCGAAATTCAAAAATCGGCTCCCATACATTTTTTCGTAATCGAATAGACTTTCTAAAAATACAAATAACACACAAGTCGCTCTTACCGTAGAGGCCCCATTTTGAGGTTTACAAAAAAGTGACATTTCAAGATGGCGGCCAAAGTTTCACTTCCGGTTCGGATTTTTTCTTCTTCGTTTTTTTGTCTTCTTATTTAATTACGAATGACATAAATATTTTTCGAATACATCTATTACAGCACAAGTAGGTCAACCGGAAGTTTAAACCCTTTTTTCGTTGAAACCGGAAATAAAGCAAAATTTTTGACTCTGCCAATGTTTTTATTTTCGTGACACTTGAAGGCACCAAAATTTTCAAATCAATCGCTCTTAAAATAGCAAAGTTGCAAAAATGTGCAAAATACGGCAACAAAATGTGTGCTACGAATTTTTGAATTTTGAAATTTTTAAACTGCTGTCTTGTTGGAAATTATTGCAAGTTTCCAAAAATGCAAACCCGACGAAAATCGATCAAAAATTGCGACTTCTAGAGCCACTGACCGACTTTTAAAGCATGGTGCAATACAGCACTTCCGGTTTTGCAAAAATGTTCCAATTTATATTTAAGGAACACGTTGCCACTACAGAAGGTCTAGAGAAGTTGAGATAATATTGCAACTATCGCAGCTATGGCTGTGTGCCCTGTGTAACTTTCAAAAAAAAAAACTAGAGCCACACGTGGCACAGAGTGGGACTTTGCTAACGTTGCAAAATTGCAACAAGCAGCCCGAAACATTTGATTTTCTGGGAGAAACTGGCCAAAGCAACGAGGTATCTGTGTGCAAAGTACCTTTTTGAAAAACGTTATTTCCTACAGACGTAGAGCGCTGACCGATATAAATGAAAAATTGTAAGTTTACCCGGATGTGCCACACCCATCTCATTTATTTTGGCGTAAATCTAATCACATTTGAAATGTTTATTAACGGTTCAAATTTGAAGCTTGAACATCTAATAGATCACGAGATATGCACAAATACATTTCAAAAAAGCAAAATGTAAAAGTGCAAAAATTAGATTTTCATTTTAAAAACTTTTGTTATACATTGCTGGAAAGTGGACAAAAAGCGCCTTAAGAATCTGAAAAAAATAACCCTCTAAATTAATTAGGTCACGCTCTAGAGCAGTCCAAAGTTGTGAATTTTGCTGTTTTCGGGCAGCTATAAAACCGGAAGAGGACGTCGGAGGTCAAATGTTAAAGTATTAACTGATAAACAAGGTCAATGACATTTTACGTACTAAAGGTCAAAGTCACCAAAGGTCAAGGTCACGAGAAATAAGCTTCCAAAATTAGAAAAAAATCAACCGGTTTGCTATTGTCGAGAAATTGCAACAAACAGGCCGAATCATCTGATTTTCTGGGATGAACTGGCCAAAGCAATGAGATATCTGTGTGCAAAGTACTTTTTCAAAAAACGCTTTTTCCTACAGACGTAATTCGCCGACCTATGAAAGGGGTAAATTCGAAATTTACCCGGATATGCCACGCCCATCTCATTTTTTTTAGCGTGAATCCAATCACATTCAAAATGTTTATTCACGGTACAAATTTGAAGTTTGTACATCCAATAGATCACGCAATATACACATATACATTTCAAAAAAACGTAAACACGACAAAATGTACTTGTTATATTCAAAAATAAAAAACTTCAATTTTCATTTTACAAAGTTTTGTTATATATCATTGGAAAGAGGACAAAAAACAACTTAAGAATCTGAAAAAATTAACACTCTAAATTAATTAGGTCACGTTCTAGAGCAGCCCAAATTTACGAATTTTGCTGTTTTCGGGCAGCTATAAAACCGGAAGTAGACGTCGGAGGTCAAAGGTCAAAGTATCAACTGATAGCCAAGGTCAATGAAAAAAAAAAAGAATTGACAAACCGAAAACAAACTGGGACTTTGCGGTAGCAAAGTCCCACAACTAGATCCCCAGGCTTCGCGAGGTTCTGACGCAGTGCGTAGCAGTTTTGATATACGCTTTAAAACTGCCCCACAAAGTATCGGTAGAACACTAACGTTATTTTACAGCTTATAAGTCGTTTTATTTCAAAGCATAATCGGTTCGCTCGTGTCATGTAGATCGCCCAAACGCAAAATTCAAGAAACAGCTTTTCACGATGAAATTCGAAATTTTCAAATGGTCCTAAAACGAAAAGTATACATCGTACAACAAAATATAATATATCAATGGATAGATCTTATCGGGGGCTATCACATTTGTGTTGCTCACAAGGTCACCAAAATTCAAGGTTAAATTATACGACCATTCGAAGTTTTTATATATTACTTTCGGTTAAAATATCAAAATCAAAATCAAAATTCAAAAATCGGTTTCCAAATATAATTCACGAATCGATATAACATCCTACACACATCAAAATTACACGAATCGTAACATCTACAGATGCCCAATTTCGATTTAAAGAAAATTACGCACAGTTAGTAGAGAAGAAAATATAAAATTTCCAAATATTAAAAGGCGCATTTTTGGTGGAAAAATGTTGTTTTATATATCATTACAAAGAGCAGATAAACCCTTATAAGATTCAATATAATTATTTGTTATTTATAAATTAGATCACGTGACAGAGCTCGTTAAAAATAAAAATTGCAATTTCAATCGGCTATAAAACCGGAAGTTATCATCGGACAACACAAATGAACATATCAGTAGATAGATATCATCAAGGAGAATAAATCATGTTCAGGTCACACGGTCACCAAAGGTCAAGGTCACAAAATATGGGCCTTTAAAGTTTTTGACATTACCAAAAATATTAAAATGGAAATAAAAGAAAATACAAATTCAAAAATCGGCTCCCAAATAAAGTTGCGCAATCGACTTTAGTCATTAGATACGTAAAAATAACGAAAATTGCTTTATCCCCTGAATTTGAATTTTAAAATTTACAAAAGTTTGACATTGCAATATGGCGGCTTATCATTTGCTTCCGGTCCGGATTTTTTCATCTTCGTTTTTTTGTATGACTATTTCTAGCATATTGCAAAAAGAATTTTTGAAATATCTTGAAAATTCCGGAAATTGATTTTTAAATTTTTAAAGCGAATAACTTCAAAACCGGAAGTGATTTCGAAAATTTAAAAAATAGATTTTAATTGCATTAATAGTGTCTATATACCTGTAAGTTTTCGGATGCATCGGAATAAAATTGTAGAAGTTGAAAAAAACGCAAAAATTGAAATAAAAAAAGTCAGCTACAAAAGTAATGAAATAAGCAGTTTGAAACTGCAGTTATGTAGCTAGCAGTTAAAAGAAGCTAGCAAAAGAAGTTCTGTCAAAATCAGATGATAAATAGAGGTAATAAACAGCAATAATCAAAAAGCCGCCATTGCCCACAGCTCGTATCCGGTTGCTCTTATTGACGTCATTTAACATTTATAAAATACAAGTCACGCAGTTTGAATAGGCAAAAGCAACAGGTAGTTGTGGCAAGTTGCCTTCTACGAAAACAATCGAGGGTAAAATTCGAAAAAAAAAAAAAAAAAAAAACATTTCGAAAACAAAGCAGTGTGTTCGATGAACGCACTGCAAAAAAAAGAATTGACAAACCGAAAACAAACTGGGACTTTGCTGAAAGCAAAGTCCCACAACTAGAGCCACTAGTGGCACAGAGTGGGACTTTGCAAATGTCGCAAAATTGCAACAGACAGGCCGAAACATCTGATTTTCTAGACAACTAGAGCCACACGTGGCACAGAGTGGGACTTTGCTAACGTTGCCAAATTGCAACAGACAGGCCGAAACATCTGATTTTCTGGGAGCATATGGCCAAAGCAACTAGGTATCCGTGTGCAAAGAATTTTTTGGAAAAACGTTATTTCCTACTGACGTAATTCGCTGACCTATATAAATGCTAAATTAAAAGTTTACCCGGATGTGCCACGCCCATCTCATTTGTTTTTTGCGTAAATCTAATAACATTCAAAATATATATTCACGGTACAAATTTGAAGCTTGTACATTTAAAAGACCACGAAATATACACAAATACATTTCAAAAAGGCAAAATGTACTTTAATTTTAAAAGTGTAAAAATTAAATTTTAATTTTAAAAACTTTTGTTATACATTGCTGGAAAGTGGACAAAAAGCCCCTTAAGAATCTGAAAATAATAAACCTCTAAATTAATTAGGTCACGCTCTAGAGCAGTCCAAAGTTGTGAATTTTCCTGTTTTCAGGCAGCTATAAAACCGGAAGTGGACGTCGGAGGTCAAATGTCAAAGTATTAAATGATAGACACGGTCTATGACCTTTGACCTACTAAAGTTCAAGGTCACCAATGGTCAAGGTCACGAGAAATAAGCTTCCAAAATTAGAAAAAAATATTAACTGGTTTCCTATTGTCGAAAAATTGCAACAAACAGGCCGAATTATCTGATTTTCTGGAATAAACTGGCCAAAGCAATGAGGTATCTGTGTGCAAAGTACTTTTTTAAAAAAGGCTATTTACTGCAGCCGTAATTCGCTGACCCATATAAATGGTAAATCGGAATTTTACACGGATGTGCCACGCCCATCTAATTTTTTTTATATAAATCAAATCACATTCAAAATGAATATTCACGGTACAAATTAAAAGTTTGTACATCTAATAGATCACGAGATATACATACATACATTTCAAGCAAACGTAAATACGGCAAAATATACTTAAATTTTCAAAAATCAAAAACTTCAATTTTCATTTTAAAAATCTTTGTTATACATCGTTAGAGAGAGGACAAAAAGCACTTTAAGAATCTGAAAAAAATAACACTCTAAATTAATTAGGTCACGCTCTAGAGCAGTCCAAAGTTGCGAATTTCGCTGTTTTTGGGCAGCTATAAAACCGGAAGTAGACGTCGGAGGTCAAAGGTCAAAGTATCAACTGATAGCCAAGGTCAATGACCTTTGACCTACTAAAGGTCATGGTCACCAAAGGTCAAGGTCACGAGAAATAATCCCCCAAACTTTGAAAAAATTCAACCGGATGTTGCAAAAATGCAAAAGCGAAATTCAAAAATCGACTTCCAATATTTTTTTGCAATTTTTATGTTCTTTCATTTGACACCAAAATCATCTCAATCGGATAAGCCATAATCTCTGAATTAAATTCGCTCAATTTCAGAAAAATCAAAATGGCGGCGAGGGTTGCGCATGCGGCCTTGATTTTATTTTCTTCGTTTTTTTGTATGGCTAATGGCTACATGATGAAACAAGTTTGAACCTCATACATTAATAAAACCGGAAGTTATTCAACCGGACGTAAAACTCCATTTTTTGCAGAAACCGGAAGTGACGCAAAAATTTTGACCTACTTTTTGAAAATAGTTTCATGGGCTTCTTATGCTCAATTTTTTTCAGATCGATCACACTAAAAACAAAAAAGTTGCAAAAAATTGCAAAATACGGCAAAAAAATGTGTGCTACGAATCTTTGAAAATTGAAATTTTTGAACTGCTATCTGATCAGAAGTTACTTGTAGATTACAAAAATGAAAACCCGAAGAAAATCGATCAAAAATTGCGACAGCTAGAGCCAATTTGCTACTTTTTAGGTTTGTTGCAACGCAGCACTTCCGGTTTTGCAAAAATGTTCCATTTTATATTTATGCAACACGTCGCCACTTCAGAAGGTCTAGAGAAGTTAAGTCAATGTTGCAACTATTGCAGTCTAGGCGCAGTGAGGTGTGTAAATTTCGAAAAAAAAAAAACTAGAGCCACACGTGGCACAGAGTGGGACTTTGCTAACGTTGCAAAATTGCAACAAACAGGCCGAAACATCTGATTTTCTGGGAGAAACTGGCCAAAGCAACGAGGTATCTGTGTGCAAAGAATTTTTTGGAAAAATGTTATTTCCTACAGATGTAAAGCGCTGACAGATATAACTGGTAAATTGGAAGTTTACCCGTATGTGCCACGCCCATCTAATTTACTTTTGCGTAAATCTAATCACATTCAAAATGTATACTCACGGTACAAATTTGAAGCTTGTACATCTAATAGATCGCGAGATATACACACATACCTCTCAAAAAATGCAATAATGTATTTGTATCGTTTCTATTAGACGTTGAGAGAGGTGTTTTACAAAGCGTCGAAAAAAAACAATTCGTGATCTAAGGGACATAACACCTTATTTGAGATTATAAATTGATTTCGAATTTCATTAACTTTCCAGATCGTTAATTATTTTTAATCTGTTTATTTATTACTAAACATCTATATTAATTTAGGTAGTAGGAACATTAGATCCTGCAATTTGTGGCAAGTTGCCAATGTATAACATAGAGACATCAAATTAACAGCGCGGCTTTACATCTTTAAGAGTGTATTTTATAGAGTTGCGTCCCTTTGACCACTATTCCACTCAACTGTACATTATTGTCGTTTTAGAGATATGTATATATAAAAATTATATACCTGTATATGTAAAATTCTAAAGGTTGTAATTCCCTGCCAAATATTCCATATCATACATCGCCCACAACGAGAAATACACAATAATCCCTTTTATTTAAGATATATAATAGCTTAGAATCATTTTAACTGGATGTAGAACGATTAAACGAAAAAATAAATTTGGATCTAATGTCAAATTGTCAACTGATAGCCAAAGTCAGTGACCAATGACCTTGTAAAGGTCAAGGTCACCAAAGGTCAAGATCACTAGAAATAAGCCCCCAAACTAAAGAAAATCTTTTTTTTTTGCAAATGTCGCAAAATTGCAACAAACAGACAGAATCATTTGATTTTTTGGGATAAAGTGGCCAAAGTATTGAGATATATGTATGCAAGGTACTTTTTTGAAAAACGTTATTTCCTGCAGCCGTAATTCGCTGACCGATATAAATGGTAAACTTGAAGTTCACCCGGATGTGCCACGCCCATCTCGTTTGGAGAGGAATCTAATCATATTCAAAATGTATATTCACGGTACAAATTTGAAGCTTGTACAGCTAATAGATCACGAGATATACACACATACATTTCAAACAAGCGAATATATGTCAAAATGTACTTATCTTTGCAAAAATCAAAAACTTCAATTTTCATTTTACAAACTTTTGTTATATATCGTTGGAAAGAGGACAAAAAACAATCTAAGAATCTGAAAAAATTAACACTCTAAATTAATTAGGTCACGCTCTAGAGCAGCCCAAAGTTGCGAATTTTGCTGTTTTCGGGCAGCTATAAAACCGGAAGTAGACGTCGGAGGTCACAGTTCAAAGCATTAACTGATAGCCAAGGTCAATGACCTTTGACCTACTAAAGGTCATGGTCATCAAAGGTCAAGGTCACGAGAAATAAGCCCCCAAACTTCGAAAAAATTCAACCGGATGTTGCAAAAATGCAAAAGCAAAATTCAAAAATCGATTTCCAACATTTTGATCGCAATCGACTAAGCTTTCCAGAAATATAAACATCACACAAATCGCTCTGACCATGGAGGCCCCATTTTTAGTTTTACAAAAAAGTGACATTTCAAGATGGCGGCCAAAGTTTTACTTCCGGTCCGAATTTTTTCTTCTTCGTTTTTTTGTCTTCTAATTCAATTAAGATTGACATAAATTTTGTTACGATTCATCAGTTACAGCACAAGTAGGTCAACCGGAAGTTTAAACCCTTTTTACGCTGAAACCGGAAATGAAGCAAAAATTTTGACTCTGCCAATGTTTTCATATTCGTAACACTTGAAGGCACCCAAATTTTCAGATCAATCGGTCTTAAAATAGCAAAGTTGCAAAAATGTGCAAAATACGGCAAAAAAATGTGTGCTTCGATTTTCGAAATTTTGTAACTGCTATCTTGTTGGAAATTGTTTCAAGTTTTCAAAAATGCAAACCCGAAAAAAATCGATTGAAAATTGCGACTTCTAGAGCCACTGACCGACTTTTTAGGTATGTTGCAATGCAGCACTTCCGGTTTTGCAAAAATGTTCCATTTTATATTTATGCAACACGTCGCCACTACAGAAGGTCAGGAGATGTTGTGAAATTGCTGCAACTATTGCAGCCTTGGCTGTGTGCCCTGTGTAAATTTCGAAAAAAAAAAAAAAACTAGAGCCACACGTGGCACAGAGTGGGACTTTGCTAACGTTGCAAAATTGCAACAAACAGGCCGAAACATCTGATTTTCTGGGAGAAACTGGCCAAAGCAACGAGGTATCTGTGTGCAAAGAATTTTTTGGAAAAATGTTATTTTCTACAGATGTAAAGCGCTGACCGATATAATAAAGAGTTTATTATTATTATTATTACTAGTAAATTGGAAGTTTACCCGTATGTGCCACGCCCATCTAATTTACTTTTGCGTAAATCTAATCTCATACAAAATATATATTCATGGTACAAACTTGAAGCTTGTACATCTAATAGATCACGAGATATACACAAATACGTTTCAAAAAAGCAAAATGTACTTTAATTTTAAAAGTCCAAAAATTAAATTTTCATTTTAAAAACTTTTGTTGTGCATCGCTGGAAAGAGGACAAAAGGCGCCTTCGGAATGTGAAAAAAATAACCCTCTAAATTAATTAGGTCACGCTCTAGAGCAGTCCAACGTTGCAAATTTTGCTGCTTTCGAGCAGCTATAAAACCGAAAATAGACGTCAGAAGTCTAATGCCAAATTGTCAACTGATAGCTAAAGTCAGTGACCAATGACCTTGTAAAGGTCAAGGTCACCAAAGGTCAAAGTCACTAGAAAAAGCCCCCAAACTAAAAAAAAACTGATTTTTTGAAAATGTCGCAAAATTGCAACAAACAGGAGAAACATTTGATTTTTTGGGATAAACTGGCCAAAGTAATGAGATATATGTATGCAAGGTACTTTTTTGAAAAAGTTATTTACTGCAGCCGTAATTCGCTGACCGATAAAATGGTAAATTTGAATTTCACCCGGATGTGCCACGCCCATTCTTTTTTTTTGGAGGGGAATCTAATCATATTCAAAATGTATATTCACAGTAAAATTTGAAGCTTGTACAGTAATAGATCACGAAATATACACACATACATTTCAAGGAAGCGAAAATACGGCAAAATGTACTTTTCTTTGCAAAAATCAAAAAATTCAATTTTCATTTTACAAACTTTTGTTATATATCGTTGGAAAGAGAACAAAAAACAATCTAAGAATCTGAAAAAATTAACACTCTAAATTAATTAGGTCACCTCTGAGCAGCCCAAAGTTGCGAATTTTGCTGTTTTCGGGCAGCTATAAAACCGGAAGTAGACGTCGGAGGTCAAAGTTCAAAGTATCAACTGATAGCCAAGGTCAATGACCTTTGACCTACTAAAGGTCATGGTCACCAAAGGTCAAGGTCACGAGAAATAAGCCCCCAAACTTCGAAAAAATTCAACCGGATGTTGCAAAAAAGCAAAAGCAAAATTCAAAAATCGATTTCCAACATTTTGATCGCAATCGACTAAGCTTTCCAGAAATATAAACATCACACAAATCGCTCTTACCGTAGAGGCCCCATTTTGAGTTTTACAAAAAAGTGACATTTCAAGATGGCGGCCAATGTTTCACTTCCGGTCCGGTTTTTTTCTGCTTCGTTTTTTTGTCTTCTAATTTAATTAGGATTGACATAAATTTTGTTGCGATACATCAATTACAGCACAAGTAGGTCAACCGGAAGTTTTAAAACCCGTTTTACGTTGACATCGGAAATGAAGCAAAAATTCTGACTCTGCCAATGTTTTCATATTCGTGACACTTGAAGGCACCCAAATTTTCAGATCAATCGGTCTTAAAATAGCAAAGTTGCAAAAATGTGCAAAATACTGCAAAAAAATGTGTGCTATGAAATTTCGAATTTCGAATTTTTTTAATTGCTATTTTGTTGGAAATTGTTTCAAGTTTTCAAAAATGCAAACCCGACGAAAATCGGTCCAAAAATGCGAGTTCTAGAGCCACTGACCGACTTTTTAGACATGTTGCAATGCAGCACTTCCGGTTTTGCAAAAATGTTCCAATATATATTTAATAGAAATTTCGCCACAACAGAAGGTGTAGAGAAGATGTGAAATTGCTGCAACTATTGCAGCCTAGGCTGTGTGCCCTGTGTAAATTTCGAAAAAAAAAAAAAAAAAAAAAAAAAAAAAAAAGACAAACCGAAAACAAACTGGGACTTTGCGGTAGCAAAGTCCCACAACTAGAGCCACACGTGGCACAGAGTGGGACTTTGCTAACGTCGCAAATTGCAACAAACAGACAGAAACATCTGATTTTCTGGGATAAACTGGCCAAAGCAATAAGGTATCTGTGTAATTTAAAAAAAAAACGTATTTCCTACAAACGTAATACGCTGACCCATATATATGGAAAACTGAAAATTTACCCGGATGTGCCACACCCATCTAATTCTTTTCAGCGTGAATGTAATCACATTCAAAATGTATATTCACAGTACAAATTTGAAGTTTGTCCATCCAATAGATCACGAGATATACACACATACATTTAAAAAAAACGTAAATACGGCAAAATGTACTTTTATTTTCAAAAATCAAAAATTTCAATTTTCATTTTAAAAACTTTTTTTATACATCGCTAGAAAGGGGACAAAAAGCACCTTAAGAATCTAAAAAAATTAACCCTCTAAATTAATTAGGTCATACTCTAGAGCAGTCCAAAGTTGCGAATTTTGCTGTTTTCAGGCAGCTATAAAACCGGAAGTTGATGTCTGAGGTCAAAGGTCAAAGTGTCAACTAATAGCCAAGGTCAATGACCTTTGACCTACTAAAGGTCAAAGTCACCAAAGGTCAAGGTCACGAGAAATAAGCCCCCAAACTTCGAAAAAATTCAACCGGATGTTGCAAAAATGCAAAAGCAAAATTCAAAAATCGGCTCCCACAGTTTTTTTCGTAATCGACTAAAGCTACAAGAAATGTAAACATCGCGGAAATTAGACATTACCCTGAGGCCCCATTTTGAGTTTTACAAAAAAGTGACATTTCAAGATGGCGGCCAAAGTTTCACTTCCGGTCCGGATTTTTTCTTCTTCATTTTTTTGTCTTCTAATTTAATTAAGATTGACATAAATTTTGTTGCGATACATCAATTACAGCACAAGTAGGTCAACCGGAAGTTTAAACCCTTTTTACGTTGAAACCGGAAATGAAGCAAAAATTTTGACTCTGCCAATTTTTTTAAATTCATGACCCTTGAAGGCACCCAAATTTTCAGATCAATCGGTCTTAAAATAGCAAAGTTGCAAAAATGTGCAAAATACGGCAAAAAAATGTGTGCTACGAATTTTCGAATTTCGAAATTTTTCAACTGCTATCTTGTTGGAAATTATTTCAAGTTTCTAAAAATGCAAACCCGAAGAAAATCGATCAATAATTGCGACTTCTAGAGCCACTGACCGACTTTTTAGGCATGTTGCAACGCAGCACTTATGGTTTTGCAAAAATGTTCCAATTTATATTTAATAGAAACGTCGCCACAACAGAAGGTTTAGAGAAGTTGTGAAATTGCTGCAACTATTGCAGCCTAGGCTGTGTGAGGTGTGTAAATTTCGAAAAAAAAAAAAAAAAAAAAAAAAAAAAAAAAATAGAGCCACACGTGGCACAGAGTGGGACTTTGCTAACGTTGCAAAATTGCAACAAACAGGCCGAAACATCTGATTTTCTGGGAGAAACTGGCCAAAGCAACGAGGTATCTGTGTGCAAAGAATTTTTTGGAAAAATGTTATTTCCTACAGATGTAAAGCGCTGACCGATATAACTGGTAAATTGGAAGTTTACCCGTATGTGCCACGCCCATCTAATTACCTTTTGCGTAAATCTAATCTCATACAAAATATATATTCATGGTACAAATTTGAAGCTTGTACATCTAATAGATCAAGAGATATACACAAATACGTTTCAAAAAAGCAAAATGTACTTTAGTTTTAAAAGCCCAAAAAATTTAATTTTCATTTTAAAAACTTTTGTTGTGCATCGCTGGAAAGAGGACAAAAGGCGCCTTGGGAATGTGAAAAAAATAACTCTCTAATTAATTAGGTCACGCTCTAGAGCAGTCCAACGTTGCAAATTTTGCTGCTTTCGAGCAGCTATAAAATCGGAAATAGACGTCAGAAGTCTACTGCCAAATTGTCAACTGATAGCTAAAGTCAGTGACCAATGACCTTGTAAAGGTCAAGGTCCCCAAAAGGTCAAAGTCACTAGAAATAAGCCCCCAAACAAAAAAAAAACTGATTTTTTGCAAATGTCGCAAAATTGCAACAAACAGGCAGAAACATTTGATTTTTTGGGATAAACTGGCAAAAATGATGAGATATATGTATGCAAGGTACTATTTTGAAAAACGTTATTTACTGCAGCAGTAATTCGCTGACCGATAAAAATGGTAAATTTGAAGTTCACCCGGATGTGCCACGCCCATCTCGTTTTTTTGGAGGGGAATCTAATCATATTCAAAATGTATATTCACAGTAAAAATTTGAAGCTTGTACAGCTAATAGATCACGAGATATACACACATACATTTCAAGCAAGCGAAAATACGGCAAAATGTACTTTTTCTTTGCAAAAATAAAAAAATTCAATTTTCATTTTACAAACTTTTGTTATATATCGTTGGAAAGAGGACAAAAAACAATCTAAGAATCTGAAAAAATTAACACTCAAAATTAATTAGGTCACGCTCTAGAGCAGCCCAAAGTTGCGAATTTTGCTGTTTTCGGGCAGCTATAAAACCGGAAGTAGACGTCGGAGGTCAAAGTTCAAAGTATCAACTGATAGCCAAGGTCAATGACCTTTGACCTACTAAAGGTCATGGTCACCAAAGGTCAAGGTCACGAGAAATAACCCCCCGAACTTCGAAAAAAATTCAACCGGATGTTGCAAAAAAGCAAAAGCAAAATTCAAAAATCGATTTCCAACATTTTGATCGCAATCGACTAAGCTTTCCAGAAATATAAACATCACACAAATCGCTCTTACCGTAGAGGCCCCATTTTGAGTTTTACAAAAAAGTGACATTTCAAGATGGCGGCTAATGTTTCACTTCCGGTCCGGATTTTTTCTGCTTCGTTTTTTTGTCTTCCAATTTAATTAGGATTGACATAAATTTTGTTGCGATACATCAATTACAGCACAAGTAGGTCAACCGGAAGTTTAAACCCGTTTTACGCTGAAACCGGAAATGAAGCAAAAATTCTGACTCTGCCAATGTTTTCATATTCGTGACACTTGAAGGCACCCAAATTTTCAGATCAATCGGTCTTAAAATAGCAAAGTTGAAAAAATGTGCAAAATACGGCAAAAAAATGTGTGCTATGAAATTTCGAATTTCGAATTTTTTTAATTGCTATTTTGTTGGAAATTGTTTCAAGTTTTAAAAAATGCAAACCCGACGAAAATCGGTCCAAAAATGCGAGTTCTAGAGCCACTGACCGACTTTTTTGACATGTTGCAATGCAGCACTTCCGGTTTTGCAAAAATGTTCCAATTTATATTTAATAGAAATTTCGCCACAACAGAAGGTGTAGAGAAGATGTGAAATTGCTGCAACTATTGCAGCCTAGGCTGTGTGCCCTGTGTAAATTTCGAAAAAAAAAAAAAAAAAAAAAAAAAAAAAAAAAAACAAACCGAAAACAAACTGGGACTTTGCGGTAGCAAAGTCCCACAACTAGATCCCCCGGCTTCGCGAGGTTCTGACGCAGTGCGTAGCAGTTTTGATATACGCTTAAAACTACCCCACAAAGTATCTGTAGAACACTAACATTATTTTACAGAGTACAAGTCGTTTTATTTTAAAGCATAATTGGTTCGCTGAAACTAGTGTCATGTAGATCGCCCAAACGCATAATTCAACAAACAGTTTTTAACGATGAAATTTGCAATTTTCAAATGGTGATAAAACGGAAAGTATACATCGTACATCAAAATATAATATATCAATGGATAGATCTTTTCGAGAGCTATCACATTTGTGCAGCTTACAAGGACACCAAAGGTCAAGGTTACAATATGCAACCATTCGAACTGTTTATATATTACTTTCGGTAAAAATATCAAAATCAAAATCAAAATTCAAAAATCAGTTTCCAAATATAATTCAGCAATCGATATAACATTCTATAGACATTAAAATGACACGAATCGTAGCATCTCCAGAGCCCCCATTTCGATTTAAAGAAAATTACGCACAGTTAGTAGAGAAGAAAATATAAAATTTCCAAATTTAAAAAGCGCATTTTTGGTGGAAATATTTGGTTTAATATATCATTACAAAGAGCAGATAAACCCTAATAAGATTCAATTTAAATATTTGTTATTTATAAATTAGTTCACGTGACAGAGCTCGTTAAAAATAAAAATTGCAAATTTCAATCGGCTATAAAACCGGAAGTAATCATCGGACAACACAAATGAACATATCAGTGGATAGATATCACCAAGGAGAATAAATCGTGTTCAGGTCACACGGTCACTGAAGGTCAAGGTCAAGAAATATGGGCCTTTAAAGTTTTTGACATTACCAAAAATATTAAAATAAAAATAAAAGAAAATCCAAATCCAAATTCAAAAATCGGCTCCCAAATAAAGTTGCGCAATCGACTCTAGTCATTAGATACGAAA
>JAUJPP010000011.1:377198-399171 GCA_030562195.1 Nipponacmea schrenckii
TGGGGATCTAGTTTTTTTTTTTTTTCGAAATTTACACAGGGCACACAGCCTAGGCTGCAATAGTTGTAGCAATTTCACAACTTCTCTACACCTTCTGTTGTGGCGAAGTTTCTATTAAATATAAATTGGAACATTTTTGCAAAACCGGAAGTGCTGCATTGCAACATGTCTAAAAAGTCGGTCAGTGGCTCTAGAACTCGCATTTTTGGACCGATTTTCGTCGGGTTTGCATTTTTGAAAATTTGAAACAATTTCCAACAAGATAGCAGTTACAAAATTTCGAAATTCGAAAATTCATAGCACACATTTTTTTGCCGTATTTTGCACATTTTTGCAACTTTGCTATTTTTAGACCGATTGATCTGAAAATTTGGGTGCCTTCAAGTGTCACGAATATGAAAACATTGGCAGAGTCAAAATTTTTGCTTCATTTCCGATGTCAACGTAAAACGGGTTTAAACTTCCGGTTGACCTACTTGTGCTGTAATTGATGTATCGCAACAAAATTTATGTCAATCCTAATTAAATTAGAAGACAAAAAAACGAAGCAGAAAAAATCCGGACCGGAAGTGAAACATTGGCCGCCATCTTGAAATGTCATTTTTTTGTAAAACTCAAAATGGGGCCTCTACGGTAAGAGCGATTTGTGTGATGTTTATATTTCTGGAAAGCTTAGTCGATTGCGATCAAAATTTTCGATTTTTGAATTTTGCTTTTGCTTTTTTGCAATATCCGGTTGAATTTTTTCGAAGTTTGGGGGCTTATTTCTCGTGACCTTGACCTTTGGTGACCATGACCTTTAGTAGGTCAAAGGTCATTGACCTTGGCTATCAGTTGATACTTTGACCTTTGACCTCCGACGTCTACTTCCGGTTTTATAGCTGCCCAAAAACAGCGAAATTCGCAACTTTGGACTGCTCTAGAGCGTGACCTAATTAATTTAGAGGGTTATCTTTTTCAGATTCTTAAAGTGCTTTTTGTCCTCTTTCCAACGATGTATAACAAAGGTTTTTACAATGAAAATTGAATTTTTTGATTTTGAAAATAAAAGTACATTTTGCCGTATTTTCGCTTGTTTGAAATATATGTGTGTATATCTCGTGATCTATTAGCTGTACAAGCTTCAAATTTTTACTGTGAATATACATTTTGAATATGATTAGATTCCCCTCCAAAAAAACGAGATGGGCGTGGCACATCCGGGTGAACTTCAAATGTACCATTTATATCGGTCAGCGAATTACGGCTGCAGTAAATAACGTTTTTCAAAAAAGTACCTTGCATACATATATCTCATTACTTTGGCCAGTTTATCCCAAAAAATCAAATGTTTCTGCCTGTTTGTTGCAATTTTGCGACATTTGCAAAAAATCAGTTTTTTTTTTAGTTTGGGGGCTTATTTCTAGTTACTTTGACCTTTGGTGACCTTGACCTTTACAAGGTCATTGGTCACTGACTTAAGCTATCAGTTGACAATTTGGCATTAGACTTCTGACGTCTATTTCCGGTTTTATAGCTGCTCGAAAGCAGCAAAATTTGCAACGTTGGACTGCTCTAGAGCGTGACCTAATTAATTTAGAGGGTTATTTTTTTCACATTCCGAAGGCGCCTTTTGTCCTCTTTCCAGCGATGCACAACAAAAGTTTTTAAATGAAAATTTAATTTTTGGACTTTTAAAATTAAAGTTCATTTTGCTATTTTGAAACGTATTTGTGTATATCTCGTGATCTATTAGATGTACAAGCTTCAAATTTGAACCATGAATATATATTTTGTATGAGATTAGATTTACGCAAAAGTAAATTAGATGGGCGTGGCACATACGGGTAAACTTCCAATTTACCAGTTATATCGGTCAGCGCTTTACATCTGTAGGAAATAACGTTTTTCCAAAAAATTCTTTGCACACAGATACCTCGTTGCTTTGGCCAGTTTCTCCCAGAAAATCAGATGTTTCGGCCTGTTTGTTGCAATTTTGCAACGTTAGCAAAGTCCCACTCTGTGCCACGTGTGGCTCTAGTTGTGGGACTTTGCTTTCAGCAAAGTCCCAGTTTGTTTTCGGTTTGTCAATTCTTTTTTTTTTTTTTTTTTTTTTTTTTTTTTTTTCGAAATTTACACAGGGCACACAGCCTAGGCTGCAATAGTTGCAGCAATTTCACAACATCTCCAGACCTTCTGCAGTGTCGACGTTTCTAATGAATATAAATTGGAACATTTTTGCAAAACCGGAAGTGCTGCATTGCAACATACCTAAAAAGTCGGTCAGTGGCTCTAGAAGTCGCAATTTTCAATCGATTTTATTCGGGTTTGCATTTTTGAAAACTTGAAACAATTTCCAACAAGATAGCAGTTACAAAATTTCGAAATTCGAAAATTCATAGCACACATTTTTTTGCCGTATTTTGCACATTTTTGCAACTTTGCTATTTTAAGACGGATTGATCTGAAAATTTGGGTGCCTTCAAGTGTCACGAATATAAATACATTTGCAGAGTCAAAATTTTTGCTTCAGTTCCGGTTTAAGCGTAAAAAGGGTTTAAACTTCCGGTTGACCTAATTGTGCAGTAATTGATGTATCGCAACAAAATTAATGTCGATCGTAATTAAATTAGAATACAAAAAAACGAAGAAGAAAAAATCCGAATCGGAAGTGAAACTTTGACCGCCAACTTGAAATGTCACTTTTTTGTAAAACTCAAAATGGGGCCTCTACGGTAAGAGTGACTTGTGTGTTATTTGTATTTTTAGAAAGTCTAAACGATTGCGAAAAAAAGTATGAGAGCCGAATTTTGAATTTCGCTTTTGCATTTTTGCAACATCCGGTTGAAGTTTGGGGGCTTATTTCTCGTGACCTTGACCTTTGGTGACTTTGACCTTTAGTAGGTCAAAGGTCATTGACCTTGGCTATGAGTTGATACTTTGACCTTTGACCTCCGACATCAACTTCCGGTTTTATAGCTCCGCGAAAACAGCAAAATTCGCAACTTTGGACTGCTCTAGAGCGTGACCTAATTAATTTAGAGTGTTATTTTTTTCAGATTCTTAAGGCGATTTTTGTCCTCTTTCCAACGATATATAACAAAAGTTTTTAAAATGAAAAATGAAGTTTTTGATTTTTTGCAAAGATAAGTACATTTTGCCGTATATTCGCTTGTTTAAAATCTATGTGTGTATATCTCGTGATCTATTAGCTGTACAAGCTTCAAATTTGTACCGTGAATATACATTTTGAATATGATTAGATTCCTGTCCTAAAAAATGAGATGGGCGTGGCACATCCGGGTGAACTTCAAATTTACCATTTATATCGGTCAGCGAATTAGGGCTGCAGGAAATAACGTTTTTCAAAAAAGTACCTTGCATACATATACCTCATTACTTTGGCCAGTTTATCCCAAAAAATCAAATGATTCTGTCTGTTTGTTGCAATTTTGCGACATTTGCAAAAAAAAATCAGTTATTTTTAGTTTGGGGGCTTATTTCTAGTGATCTTGACCTTTGGTGACCTTGACCTTTACAAGGTCATTGGTCACTGACTTTGGCTATCAGTTGACAATTTGACATTTGGCTTCCGACGTCTACTTCCGGTTTTATAGCTGCCCGAAAACAGCAAAATTCGCAACTTTGGACTGCTCTATAGCGTGACCTAATTAATTTAGAAGGTTATTTTTTTCAGATTCTTAAGGCGCCTTTTGTCCTCTTTTCAGCGATGTACAACAAAAGTTTTCAAAATGAAAATTTAATTTTTGCACTTTTAAAACTAAAGTACATTTTCCTTTTTTGAAAGGTATGTGTGTATATCTCGCGATCTATTAGATGTACAAGCTTTAAATTTGTACCATGAGTATACATTTTGAATGTGATTAGATTTACGCAAAAGTAAATTAGATGGGCGTGGCACATTCGTGTAAACTTCCAATTTACCAGTTATATCGGTCAGCGCTTTACATCTGTAGGAAATAACATTTTTCCAAAAAAATTCTTTGCACACAGATACCTCGTTGCTTTGGCCAGTTTCTCCCAGAAAATCAGATGTTTCGGCCTGTTTGTTGCAATTTTGCAACGTTAGCAAAGTCCCACTCTGTGCCACGTGTGGCTCTAGTTGTGGGACTTTGCTACCGCAAAGTCCCAGTTTGTTTTCGGTTTGTCAATTCTTTTTTTTTTTTTTTTTTGCAGTGCGTTCTTCGAACGCACTGCTTTGTTTTCGAAATGTTTTTTTTTGCAGTGCGTTCATCGAACGCACTGCTTTGTTTTCGAAATTTTTTTTTTTTTTGCAGTGCGTTCATCGAACGCACTGCTTTGTTTTCGAAATGTTTTTTTTTTTTTTTTTTTTTTTTTTTTCGAATTTCACATTCGATTATTCTCTAAGAAGGCAACATGCCACAAACTATCTGTTGCTGTCTGCTATTCAAACTGCGTGACTTGTATTTGTTAAATGCAAAATGACGTCATTGAGGTCAACCGGAAACGAGCTGTGGGCAATAGCGCTATTTTGGTTTTTGCTATTTATTACCTCTAGTTTTCGACTGATTTTGACAGAACTTCTTTTGCTAGCTTCTTTAAATTGCTAGCTACATAACTGCATTTTTAAACTGCTAATTTCATTACTTTTGTAGCTGACTTTTTTCATTTCAATTTTTGCGTTTTTTTAACTTCTACAATTTTATTTCAATTCACCTAAAAACTTACAGGTAGATAGACATTTTTAATGCGATCAAAAATTATCTTTCAAATTTTCGACATCACTTCCGGATTCGACGTTATTCGCTTGTAAATTTTAAAAATCCACTTCCGGAATTCTTAAGATATTTCAAAAATTCTTTTTGCAATATGCTAGAAATAGTTATTCAAAAAAACGAAGATGAAAAAATCCGGACCGGAAGCAAAAGATAAGCCGCCATATTGAAATGTCAAACTTTTGTAAAATTCAAAATGGGGCCTCAGGGGATAAAGCGATTTCTATTATTTTTTCATATCTTCTGATTAGAGTCGATTGCGCAATTATATTTGGGAGCCGATTTTTGAATTTTGATTTTAATTTTCTTTTATTTCCATTTTAATTTTTTTGGTAATGACCAAAACTTCAAAGGCCTGTATTTCGTGACCATGACCTTTGGTGACCTTCTGACCTGAACACGATTTATTGCCCTTGGTGATATCTATCCACTGATATATTCATTTGTGTTGTCCGATAATTACTTCCGGTTTTATAGGCGATTGAAATTTGTGATTTTTTATTTTTAAAGAGCTCTGTCACGCGAACTAAATTATAAAAAACAAAAATTCATATTGAATCTGTTTACAGTTTATCCTCTCTTTGTAATGATATATAAATCCACATATTTCCATCAAAAGTTCGCTTTTTAGTATTTGAAAATTTTGTATTTTCTTCTCTACTAACTGTGCGTAATTTTCTTTAAATCGAAATGGGGGCTCTGGAGATGTTCTGATTCGTGTAATTTTTATGCCTATAGAATGTAATATCGATTGCTGAATTATATTTGGAAACAGATTTTTGAATTTTGATTTTGATTTTGATATTTACTTGATAGTAATATATAAAAACTTCAAAAGGTCGTATATTGTAACCTTGACCTTTGGTGACCTTGCGAGCTGCACAAATGTGATAGCTCTCGAAAAGATCTATCCATTGATATATTATATTTTGATGTACGATGTATACTTTCCGTTTTATGGCCATTTCAAAATTGCGAATTTCATCGTTAAAAACTCTTTGTTGAATTATGCGTTTGGGCGATCTACATGACACGAGTTTCAGCGAACCAATTATGCTTTGAAATAAAACGACTTATACTCTGTAAAATAATGTTAGTGTTCTACTGATACTTTGTTGGGTAGTTTTAAAGCGTATATCAAAACTGCTACGCACTGCGTCAGAACCTCGCGAAGCCTGGCGATCTACATGACACGAGTTTCAGCGAACCGATTATGCTTTGAAATAAAACGACTTATAGTCTGTAAAATAACGTTACTGTTTTACCGATACTTTGTGGGGCAGTTTTAAAGCGTATGTCAAAACTGCTACGCACTGCGTCAGAACCTCGCGAAGCCTGGGGATCTATTTTTTTTTTTTTTTTCGAATTTCACATTCGATTTTTCTCTTAGAAGGCAACATGCTACAAACTACCTGTTGCTGTCTGCCATTCAAACTGCGAGACTACTATTTGTTAAATGTAAAATGACGTCATTCAGAGTGACCGGAAACGAGCTGTGGGCAATGGCTTCGTTTTGGTTTTTGCTATTTATTACCTCTATTTTTTAACTGATTTTGACAGAACTACTTTTGCTAGCTTCTTTTAACTGCTAGCTACATAACTGCATTTTTAAACTGCTAATTTCATTACTTTTGTAGCTGACTTTTTTTATTTCAATTTTTGCGTTTTTTTCAACTTCTACAATTTTATTCTCATCCACCCGAAAACTTACAGGTAGATAGACATTGTTAATGCGTTCTAAAAAAATTTTTTTAAATTTTCGACATCACTTCCGGTTTTGAAGTTATTCGCTTGTAAATTTTAAAAACCTAACTTCCGGAATTCTAAAGATATTTCAAAAATTCGTTTTGCAACATGCTACAAATAGTCATACAAAAAAACGAAGATGAAAAAATCCGGACCGGAAGCAAAAGATTGGCCGCTATATTGAAATGTGAAACTTTTGTAAAATTCAAAATGGGGCCTCTGGGGATAAAGAAATTTTCCGTTAGTTTTTCATATCTTATGACTAGAGTCGATTGCGCAATAATATTTGGGAGCCGATTTTTGAATTTTGATTTTGATTTTCTTTTATATCCATTTTAATTTTTTTGGTAATGACCAAAACTTCAAAGGCCCATATTTCGTGACCTTGACCTTTGGTGACCTTGTGACCTGAACACGATGTATTACCCTTGATGATATCTATTCAATGATATATTGATTTGTATTGTCCGATGTCTACTTCCGGTTTTATAACCGATTGAAATTTGTGATTTTTATATTTAAAGAGCTCTGTCACGTGAACTAATACATAAATAACAAAATTTCCTATTGAATCTTATTACAGTTTATCTGCTCTTTCTAATGATATATAAAACCACATATTTCCCCCAAAATGCGATTTTTAGTATTTGAAAATTTTGTATTTTCTTCTCTACTAACTGTGCGTGATTTTCTTTAAATCGAAATGGGGCCTCTGGAGAAGCTCCGATTCGTGTAATTTTGATGTCCATAGAATGTAATATCGATTCTTGAATTATATTTGGAAACCGATTTTTGAATTTTGATTTTGATTTTGATATTTTAACTGATAGTAATATATAAAAACTTCGAATGTTCGTATATTTTAACCTTGACCTTTGGTGACCTTGTGAGCAGCACGAATGTGATAGCTCTCGATAAGATCTATCCATTGATATATTATATTTTGTTGTACAATGTATACTTTTCGTTTTATCACCATTTGAAAATTGCGAATTTCATCGTTAAAAGCTGTTTGTTGAATTATGCATTTGGGCGATCTACATGACAAGAGTTTCAGCGAACCGATTATGCTTTGAAATAAAACGACTTATATTCTGTAAAATAACGTTACTGTTCTACCGATACTTTGCGGGGCAGTTTTAAAGCGTATGTCAAAACTGCTACGCACTGCGCCAGAACCTCGCGAAGCCTGGGGATCTAGTTGCAGTGCGTTCATCGAACGCACTGCTTTGTTTTCGAAATGTTTTTTTTTTTTTTTTTTTTTTTTTTTTCGAATTTCACATTCGATTATTCTCTAAGAAGGCAACATGCCACAAACTACCTGTTGCTGTCTGCTATTCAAACTGCGTGACTTGTATTTGTTAAATGCAAAATGACGTCATTTTGGTCAACCGGAAACGAGCTGTGGGCAATAGCGCTATTTTGGTTTTTGCTATTTATTACCTCTAGTTTTCGATTGATTTTGACAGAACTTCTTTTGCTAGCTTCTTTAAATTGCTAGCTACATAACTGCAGTTTTAAACTGCTTATTTCATTACTTTTGTAGCTGACTTTTTTCATTTAAATTTTTTGCGTTTTTTTTAACTTCTACAATTTTATTTCAATTCACCCGAAAACTTACAGGTAGATAGACATTTTTAATGCGATCAAAAATTATTTTTCAAATTTTCGACATCACTTCCGGATTCGACGTTATTCGCCTGAAAATTTTTAAAAATCCACTTCCGGAATTCTTTAGATATTTCAAAAATTCTTTTTGCAATATGTTAGAAATAGTTATTCAAAAAAAATAAGATGAGAAAATCTGGACCGGAAGCAAAAGATAAGCCGCCATATTGAAATGTCAAACTTTTGTAAAATTCAAAATGGGGCCTCAGGGGATAAAGCGATTTTTGTTATTTTTTCATATCTAATAACTAGAGTCGATTGAGCAATCATATTTGGGAGCCGATTTTTGAATTTTGATTTTAATTTTCTTTTATTTCCATTTTAATTTTTTTGGTAATGACCAAAACTTCAAAGGCCTGTATTTCGTGACCATGACCTTTGGTGACCCTTTGACCTGAACACGATTTATTGCCCTTGATGATATCTATCCACTGATATATTCATTTGTGTTGTCCGATAATTACTTCCGGTTTTATAGACGATTGAAATTTGTGATTTTTATTTTTAAAGAGCTCTGTCACGCGAACTTATTTATAAAAAACAAAAATTCATATTGAATCTGTTTACAGTTTATCCTCTCTTTGTAATGATATATAAATCCACATGTTTCCATCAAAAGTGCGCTTTTTAGTATTTGAAAATTTTGTATTTTCTTCTCTACTAACTGTGCGTAATTTTCTTTAAATCGAAATGGGGGCTCTGGAGATGTTCTGATTCGTGTAATTTTGATGCCTATAGAATGTAATATCGATTGCTGAATTATATTTGGAAACCGATTTTTGAATTTTGATTTTGATTTTGATATTTATCTGATAGTAATATATAAAAACTTCAAATGGTCATATATTGTAACCTTGACCTTTGGTGACCTTTCGAGCTGCACAAATGTGATAGCTCTCGAAAATATCTATCCATTGATATATTATATTTTGATGTACGATGTATACTTTCCGTTTTATCACCATTTGAAAATTGCGAATTTCATTGTTAAAAACTGTTTGTTGAATTATGCGTTTGGGCGATCTACATGACACGAGTTTCAGCGAACCAATTATGCTTTGAAATAAAACGACTTATACTCTGTAAAATAATGTTAGTGTTCTACAGATACTTTGTGGGGTAGTTTTAAAGCGTATACCAAAATTGCTACGCACTGCGTCAGAACCTCGCGAAGCCTGGGGATCTAGTTTTTTTTTTTTTTTCGAATTTCACATTCGATTATTCTCTAAGAAGGCAACATGCCACAAACTACCTGTTGCTGTCTGCTATTCAAACTGCGTGACTTGTATTTGTTAAATGCAAAATGACGCCATTGAGGTCAACCGGAAACGAGCTGTGGCCAATAGCGCTATTTTGGGTTTTTGCTGTTTATTTCCTCTATTTTTCAACTGATTTTGACAGAACTTCTTTTGTTAGCTACTTTAAACTGCTAGCTACTTAACTGCAGTTTTAAACTGCTAATTTCATTACTTTTGTAGCTGACTTTTTTATTTTTAATTTTTGCTTTTTTTTCAACTTCTACAGTTTTATTCTCATCCACCTGAAAACTTACAGGTAGATAGACATTGTTAATGCGATCTTAAAAAATTTTTCAAATTTTCGACATTACTTCCGGTTTTGACGTTATTCTCTTGTAAATTTTAAAAACCTAACTTCCGGAATTCTTAAGATATTTCAAAAATTCGTTTTGCAACATGCTACAAATAGTCATACAAAAAAACGAAGATGAAAAAATCCAGACCGGAAGCAAACGATAAGCCGCCATATTGAAATGTTAAACTTTTGTAAAATTAAAAATGGGGCCTCAGGTGATAAAGCGATTTTCATTATTTTTTCATATCTTATGACTAGAGTCGATTGCGCAACTTTATTTGGGAGCCGATTTTTTAATTTTGATTTTGATGTTCTTTTATTTCCATTTTAATTTTTTTGGTAATGCCCAAAAATTTCAAAGGCCCGTATTTCGTGACCTTGACCTTTGGTGACCTTGTGACCTGAACATGAGTTATTGCCCTTGATGATATCTACCCCCTGATATATTCATTTGTGTTGTCCGATGTCTACTTCCGGTTTTATAGCCGATTGAAATTTGTGATTTTTATTTTTAACGAGCTCTGTCACGTGAATTAATTCATAAATATCAAATATTTATATTAAATCTTATTATAGTTCATCTGCTCTTTGTAATGATATATTAAACCACATATTTCCCCCAAAAAATGCGCTTTTTAATATTTGGAAATTTTATATTTTCTTCTCTACTAACTGTGCGTAATTTTCTTTAAATCGAAATTGGGCCTCTGGAGATGCTACGATTCGCGTAATTTTGATGTCTATAGAATGTTATATCGATTCCTGAATTATATTTGGAAACCGATTTTTGAATTTTGATTTTGATTTTGATATTTTGACCGAAAGAAATATATAAAAACTTCGAATGGTCGTATATTGTAACCTTGACCTTTGGTGACCTTGTGAGCTGCACAAATGTGATAGCTCTCGAAAAGATCTATCCATTGATATATTATATTTTGATGTACGATGTATAGTTTCAGTTTTATCAACATTTGAAAATTGTGAATTTCATTGTTAAAAACTGTTTGTTGAATTATGCGTTTGGGCGATCTACATGACACGAGTTTCAGCGAACCAATTATGCTTTGAAAAAAAAAACGACTTATACTCTGTAAAATAATGTTAGTGTTCTATAGATACTTTGTAGGGTAGTTTTAAAGCGTATATCAAAACTGCTACGCACTGCGTCAGAACCTCGCGAAGCCTGGGGATCTAGTTTTTTTTTTTTTTTGAAATTTTCACACCTCACTGCGCCTAGACTGCAATAGTTGCAACATCGCTCAACTTCCCTAGACCTTCTGTAGTGGCGACGTGTTGCATAAATATAAAATGGAACATTTTTGCAAAACCGGAAGTGCTACATTGCAACATGCTTTAAAAAATCGGTCAGTGGCTCTAGAAGTCGCAATTTTTGATCGATTTTCTTCGGGGTTTTCCCTTTTTTAAAACTTGAAACAATTTCCAACAAGATAGCAGTTAAAAAATTTCGAAATTCGGAAATTCATAGCATACATTTTTTTGCCGTATTTTGCACAATTTTGCAACTTTGCCATTTTAAGACCGATTGATCTGAAAAATTGGGTACCTTCAAGTGTCACGAATATAAAAACATTGACAGAGTCAAAATTTTGGCTTCATTTCCGGTTTCAACGTAAAAAGGGTTTAAACTTCCGGTTGACCCACTTATGCTGTAATTGGTGTATCGAAACAAAATTTATGTCAATCTTAATTAAATGAGAACACAAAAAAACGAAGAAGAAAAAATCCGAACCGGAAGTGAAACTTTGGCCGCCATCTTGAAATCTTACTTTTTTTTAAAAGTAAAAATGGGGCCTCAGGGTTATGTCTAATTTCTGCGATAATTACATTTCTGGAATCCTCAGTCGATTGCGAAAAAAACATTGCGAGCCGATTTTTGAATTTCGCTTTTGCATTTTTGCAACATCCGGTTGAATTTTTTCTAAGTTTGGGGGCTTATTTCTCGTGACCTTGACCTTTGGTGACCGTGACCTTTAGTAGGTCAAAGGTCATTGACCTTGGCTATCAGTTGCTACTTTGACCTTTGACCTCCAACGTCTACTTCCGGTTTTATAGCTGCCCGAAAACAGCAAAATTCGCAACTTTGGGTAGCTCTAGAGTGTGACCTCATAAATTTTGAGCGTTATTTTCTCCAGATTCTTAAGGTGCTTTTTGTCCTCTTTCCAACGATATATAACAAAAGTTTGTAAAATGAAAATTGAACTTTTTGATTTTTTAACATAACAGTACAATTTGCTGTATTTACGATTGTTTGAAATGTATGTGTGTATATCTCGTGATCTATTAAATGTACAAACTTCAAATTTGTACCGTGAATATACATTTTGAATGTGATTAGATTCACGCTAAAAAAAAATTGAGATGGGCGTGGCACATCCGTGTAAATTTCGAATTTACCCTTTTCATGGGTCAGCGAATTACGTCTGTAGGAAAAAGCGTTTTTTTTAAAAAGTACTTTGCACACAGATACCTTATTGCTTTGGCCAGTTCATCCCAGAAAATCAGATGATTCGGCCTGTTTGTTGCAATTTCTCGACAATAGCAAACCGGTTAATTTTTTCTAATTTTGGAAGCTTATTTCTCATGACCTTGACGATTGGTGACCTTGACCTTTTGTAGGTCAAAGGTCATTGACCTTATCTATCATTTAATTGTTTGACATTTGACCTCCGACGTCAACTTCCGGTTTTATAGCTGCCCGAAAACAGCAATATTTACAAATTTGGACTGCTCTAGAGCGTGACCTAATTAATTTAGAGGGGTTTTTTTTTTCAGATTCTTAAGGCGCTTTTTGTCCACTTTCCATCAAAGAATAACAAAAGTTTTTAAAATGAAAATTTAATTTTTGCACTTTTAAAATTAAAGTACATTTTGCTTTTTTGAAATGTATTTGTGTATATCTCGTGATCTATTAGTTTTTCAAGCTTCAAATTTGTACCGTTAATATACATTTCAAATATGATTAAATTTACGCAAAAATAAATGAGATGGGCGTGGCACATCCGGGTAAACTTACAATTTTTCATTTATGTCGGTCAGCGCTCTACGTGTGTAGGAAATAACGTTTTTCAAAAGGTACTTTGCACACAGATACCTCGTTGCTTTGGCCAGTTTCTCCCAGAAAATCAAATGCTTCGGGCTGTTTGTTGCAATTTTGCAACGTTAGCAAAGTCCCACTCTGTGCCACGTGTGGCTCTAGTTGTGGGACTTTGCTACCGCAAAGTCCCAGTTTGTTTTCGGTTTGTCTTTTTTTTTTTTTTTTTTTTTTTTTTTTTTTTTGAAATTTACACAGGGCACACAGCCTAGGCTGCAATAGTTGCAGCAATTTCACATCTTCTCTACACCTTCTGTTGTGGCGAAATTTCTATTAAATATAAATTGGGAACATTTTTGCAAAACCGGAAGTGCTGCATTGCAACATGTCTAAAAAGTCGGTCAGTGGCTCTAGAACTCGCATTTTTGGACCGATTTTCGTCGGGTTTGCATTTTTGAAAACTTGAAACAATTTCCAACAAAATAGCAATTAAAAAAATTCGAAATTCGAAATTTCATAGCACACATTTTTTTGCCGTATTTTGCACATTTTTGCAACTTTGCTATTTTAAGACCGATTGATCTGAAAATTTGGGTGCCTTCAAGTGTCACAAATATGAAAACATTGACAGAGTCAGAATTTTTGCTTCATTTCCGGTTTCAGCGTAAAACGGGTTTAAACTTCCGGTTGACCTACTTGTGCTGTAATTGATGTATCGCAACAAAATTTATGTCAATCCTAATTAAATTGGAAGACAAAAAAACGAAGCAGAAAAAATCCGGACCGGAAGTGAAACATTAGCCGCCATCTTGAAATGTCACTTTTTTGTAAAACTCAAAATGGGGCCTCTACGGTAAGAGCGATTTGTGTGATGTTTATATTTCTGGAAAGCTTAGTCGATTGCGATCAAAATGTTGGAAATCGTTTTTTGAATTTTGCTTTTGCTTTTTTGCAACATCCGGTTGAATTTTTTTCGAAGTTCGGGGGCTTATTTCTCGTGACCTTGACCTTTGGTGACCATGACCTTTAGTAGGTCAAAGGTCATTGACCTTGGCTATCAGTTGATACTTTGAACTTTGACCTCCGACGTCTACTTCCGGTTTTATAGCTGCCCGAAAACAGCAAAATTCGCAACTTTGGGCTGCTCCAGAGCGTGACCTAATTAATTTAGAGTGTTAATTTTTTCAGATTCTTAGATTGTTTTTTGTCCTCTTTCCAACGATATATAACAAAAGTTTGTAAAATGAAAATTGAATTTTTTGATTTTTGCAAAGAAAAGTACATTTTGCCGTATTTTCGCTTCCTTGAAATGTATGTATGTATATCTCGTGATCTATTAGCTGTACAAGCTTCAAATTTTTACTGTGAATATACATTTTGAATATGATTAGATTCCCCTCCAATAAAACGAAATGGGCGTGGCACATCCGGGTGAACTTCAAATTTACCATTTATATCGGTCAGCGAATTACGGCTGCAGTAAATAACATTTTTCAAAAAAGTACCTTGCATACATATATCTCATTACTTTGGCCAGTTTATCCCAAAAAATCAAATGTTTCTACCTGTTTGTTGCAATTTTGCGACATTTGCAAAAAATCATTTTTTTTTTTAGTTTGGGGGCTTGTTTCTAGTGACTTTGACCTTTGGTGACCTTGACCTTTACAAGGTCATTGGTCACTGACTTTAGCTATCAGTTGACAATTTGGCATTAGACTTCTGACGTCTACTTCCGGTTTAAAGCTGCCCGAAAACAGAAAAACTCGCAACTTTGGACTGCTCTAGAGCGTGACCTAATTAATTTAGAGGGTTATTTTTTTCAGATTCTTAAGGCGTCTTTTGTCCTCTTTCTAGCGATGTACAACAAAAGTTTTCAAAATGAAAATTTAATTTTTGCACTTTTAAAAACGAAAGTACATTTTGCTTTTTTGAAACGTATTTGTGTATATCTCGTGATCTATTAGATGTACAAGCTTCAAATTTGAACCATGAATATATATTTTGTATGAGATTAGATTTACGCAAAAGTAAATTAGATGGGCGTGGCACATACGGGTAAACTTCCAATTTACCAGTTATATCGGTCAGCGCTTTACATATGTAGGAAATAACATTTTTCCAAAAAATTCTTTGCACACAGATACTTCGTTGCTTTGGCCAGTTTCTTCCAGAAAATCAGATGTTTCGGCCTGTTTGTTGCAATTTTGCAACGTTAGCAAAGTCCCACTCTGTGCCACGTGTGGCTCTAGTTGTGGGACTTTGCTACCGCAAAGTCCCAGTTTGTTTTCGAAATGTCTCTTTTTTTTTTTTTTTTTTTTTCGAAATTTACACACCTCACTGCGCCTAGACTGCAATAGTTGCAACATTGACTTAACTTCTCTAGACCTTCTGTAGTGGCGACGTGTTGCATAAATATAAAATGGAACATTTTTGCAAAACCGGAAGTGCTGCGTTGCAACAAACCTAAAAAGTAGCAAATTGGCTCTAGCTGTCGCAATTTTTGATCGATTTTCTTCGGGTTTTCATTTTTGTAATCTACAAGTAACTTCTGATCAGATAGCAGTTCAAAAATTTCAATTTTCAAAGATTCGTAGCACACATTTTTTTGCCGTATTTTGCAATTTTTTGCAACTTTTTTGTTTTTAGTGTGATCGATCTGAAAAAAATTGAGCATAAGAAGCCCATGAAACTATTTTCAAAAAGTAGGTCAAAATTTTTGCGTCACTTCCGGTTTCTGCAAAAAATGGAGTTTTACGTCCAGTTGAATAACTTCCGGTTTTATTAATGTATGAGGTTCAAACTTGTTTCATCATGTAGCCATTAGCCATACAAAAAAACGAAGAAAATAAAATCAAGGCCGCATGCGCAACTTTCGCCGCCATTTTGATTTTTCTGAAATTGAGCGAATTTAATTCAGAGATTATGGCTTATCCGATTGAGATGATTTTGGTGTCAAATGAAAGAACATAAAAATTGCAAAAAAACATTGGAAGTCGATTTTTGAATTTCGCTTTTGCATTTTTGCAACATCCGGTTGAATTTTTTCAAAGTTTGGAGGCTTATTTCTCGTGACCTTGACCTTTGGTGACCATGACCTTTAGTAGGTCAAAGGTCATTGACCTTGGCTATCAGTTGATCCTTTGACCTTTGACCTCCGACGTCTACTTCCGGTTTTATAGCTGCCCAAAAACAGCGAAATTCGCAACTTTGGGCTGCTCTAGAGCGTGACCTAATTAATTTAGAGTGTTAATTTTTTCAGATTCTTAGATTGTTTTTTGTCCTCTTTCCAACGATATATAACAAAAGTTTGTAAAATGAAAATTGAATTTTTTGATTTTTGCAAAGTAAAGTACATTTTGCCGTATTTTCGCTTCCTTGAAATGAATGTGTGTATATCTCGTGATCTATTAGCTGTACAAGCTTCAAATTTTTACTGTGAATATACATTTTGAATATGATTAGATTCCCCTCCAAAAAAACGAGATGGGCGTGGCACATCCGGGTGAACTTCAAATTTACAATTATATCGGTCAGCGAATTACGGCTGCAGTAAATAACGTTTTTCAAAAAAGTACCTTGCAGACATATATCTCATTACTTTGGCCAGTTTATCCCAAAAAATCAAATGTTTCTGCCTGTTTGTTGCAATTTTGCGACATTTGCAAAAAATCAGTTTTTTTTAGTTTGGGGGCTTATTTCTAATGACTTTGACCTTTGGTGACCTTGACCTTTACAAGGTCATTTGTCACTGACTTTAGCTATCAGTTGACAATTTGGCATTAGACTTCTGACGTCTATTTCCGGTTTTATAGCTGCTCGAAAGCAGCAAAATTTGCAACGTTGGACTGCTCTAGAGCGTGAACTAATTAATTTAGAGGATTATTTTTTTCACATTCCGAAGGCGCCTTTTGTCCTCTTTCCAGCGATGCACA
Organism: Nipponacmea schrenckii; assembly: GCA_030562195.1. Taxonomy (NCBI): domain Eukaryota; kingdom Metazoa; phylum Mollusca; class Gastropoda; family Lottiidae; genus Nipponacmea; species Nipponacmea schrenckii. Next base: position 393,929 of record JAUJPP010000011.1, read on the forward strand.
ACACAAGTTTTTAAAATGAAAATTTAATTTTTGGACTTTTAAAATTAAAGTACATTTTGCTTTTTTGAAATGTATTTGTGTATATCTCGTGATCTATAAGATGTACAAGCTTCAAATTTGTACCATGAATATATATTTTGTATGAGATTAGATTTACGCAAAAGTAACTTAGATGGGCGTGACACATACGGGTAAACTTCCAATTTACCAGTTATATCGGTCAGCGCTTTACATCTGTAGGAAATAACGTTTTTCCAAAAAATTCTTTGCACACAGATACCTCGTTGCTTTGGTCAGTTTCTCCCAGATAATCAGATGTTTCGGCCTTTTTGTTGCAATTTTGCAACGTTAGCAAAGTCCCACTCTGTGCCACGTGTGGCTCTAGTTTTTTTTTTTTTTCGAAATTTACACAGGGCACACAGCCAAGGCTGCAATAGTTGCAGCAATTTCACAACATCTCCTGACCTTCTGTAGTGGCGACGTGTTGCATAAATATAAAATGGAACATTTTTGCAAAACCGGAAGTGCTACATTGCAACATGCTTAAAAAGTCGGTCAGTGGCTCTAGAAGTCGCAATTTTTGATCGATTTTCTTCGGGTTTCCATTTTTGAAAACTTGAAACAATTTCCAACAAGATAGCAGTTACAAAATTTCGAAATTCGAAAATTCATAGCACACATTTTTTTGCCGTATTTTGCACATTTTTGCAACTTTGCTATTTCAAGACCGATTGATCTGAAAATTTGGGTGCCTTCAAGTGTTACGAATATGAAAACATTGGCAGAGTCAAAATTTTTGCTGCATTTCCGGTTTCAGCGTAAAAAGGGGTTAAACTTCTGGTTGACCTACTTGTGCTGTAACTGATGAATCGTAACAAAATTTATGTCAATCTTAATTGAATTAGAAGACAAAAAAACGAAGAAGAAAAAATTCGGACCGGAAGTAAAACTTTGGCCGCCATCTTGAAATGTTACTTTTTTGTAAAAGAAAAAATGGGGCCTCAGGGTTATGTCTAATTTCTGCGATAATTACATTTCTGGAATCCTCAGTCGATTGCGAAAAAAACATTGCGAGCCGATTTTTGAATTTCGCTTTTGCATTTTTGCAACATCCGGTTGAATTTTTTCTAAGTTTGGGGGCTTATTTCTCGTGACCTTGACCTTTGGTGACCGTGACCTTTAGTAGGTCAAAGGTCATTGACCTTGGCTATCAGTTGATACTTTGACCTTTGACCTCCAACGTCTACTTCCGGTTTTATAGCTGCCCGAAAACAGCAAAATTCGCAATTTTGGGTAGCTCTAGAGTGTGACCTAATAAATTTAGAGCGTTATTTTCTCCAGATTCTTAAGGTGCTTTTTGTCCTCTTTCCAACGATATATAACAAAAGTTTGTAAAATGAAAATTGAACTTTTTGATTTTTGAACATAACAGTACAATTTGCTGTATTTACGATTGTTTGAAATGTATGTGTGTATATCTCGTGATCTATTAAATGTACAAACTTCAAATTTGTACCGTGAATATACATTTTGAATGTGATTAGATTCACGCTAAAAAAAATTGAGATGGGCGTGGCACATCCGTGTAAATTTCGAATTTACCCTTTTCATGGGTCAGCGAATTACGTCTGTAGGAAAAAGCGTTTTTTTTAAAAAGTACTTTGCACACAGATACCTTATTGCTTTGGCCAGTTCATCCCAGAAAATCAGATGATTCGGCCTGTTTGTTGCAATTTCTCGACAATAGCAAACCGGTTAATTTTTTCTAATTTTGGAAGCTTATTTCTCATGACCTTGACGATTGGTGACCTTGACCTTTTGTAGGTCAAAAGTCATTGACCTTATCTATCATTTAATTGTTTGACATTTGACCTCCGACGTCAACTTCCGGTTTTATAGCTGCCCGAAAACAGCAATATTCACAAATTTGGACTGCTCTAGAGCGTGACCTAATTAATTTAGAGGGTTATTTTTTTCAGATTCTTAAGGCGCTTTTTGTCCACTTTCCATCAAAGAATAACAAAAGTTTTTAAAATGAAAATTTAATTTTTGTACTTTTAAAATTAAAGTACATTTTGCTCTTTTGAAATGTATTTGTGTATATCTCGTGATCTATTAGTTTTTCAAGCTTCAAATTTGTACCGTTAATATACATTTCAAATATGATTAGATTTACGCAAAAATAAATGAGATGGGCGTGGCACATCCGGGTAAACTTACAATTTTTCATTTATGTCGGTCAGCGCTCTACGTGTGTAGGAAATAACGTTTTTCAAAAGGTACTTTGCACACAGATACCTCGTTGCTTTGGCCAGTTTCTCCCAGAAAATCAAATGCTTCGGGCTGTTTGTTGCAATTTTGCAACGTTAGCAAAGTCCCACTCTGTGCCACGTGTGGCTCTAGTTGTGGGACTTTGCTACCGCAAAGTCCCAGTTTGTTTTCGGTTTGTCAATTCTTTTTTTGTGGGACTTTGCTACCGCAAAGTCCCAGTTTGTTTTCGGTTTGTCAATTCTTTTTTTTTTTTTTGCAGTGCGTTCTATCGAACGCACTGCTTTGTTTTCGAAATGTTTTTTTTTTTTTTTTTTTTTTTTTTTTTTTTTCGAATTCTGCTCAGAGTGCCCAGCCAAAACTACATGTGCCACGTACAAACTGTTAACATTTCTTCCGCAAATGTCGCGAAACTAAATCATATGAATATATTTTCACGTCATTTTGTCCAACCGGAAATGACGTACGACGCTATGTCAAACTTTAGGTTTTTTCTCATTAGCGAAGCTAGTGTTTAATCAATGTGGATTGTGTTTTTTTTGTTTATTACTTTTATTCTTTGTTAAAAAGATAGCACTTTCAAACTTTCAAATTTTTGAACTTTGTCGCTGACTTTTTTTATTTTAATTTTTGCGTTTTTTCAACTTCTACATTTTTATTTCGATCGATCTGAAAGTTTTCAGATATATATACATTTTGATTGCGAACTATAATAAATTTTCAAAATTTTGATACAACTTCCGGTTTTAATGTTATTTGCTCTTAAAGTTGAAATTTGCACTTCCGGAATATTGAAAATATTTGAAAAATTTCTTTTGCAATAAGCTAGAATTGTTCATTTAATGATGTTAAATTTGAAAAATCCGAACCGGAAGTAACGGATCAGCCGCCATTTTGATATGTCTAACTTTTGTAAAACTAAAAATTCAGGCTCAGGTTTAAATTAAATTTGCATAATTTTCGGGTTTCTGCAAACGACAATCGATTGCGCAAAAAAGTATGGGAAGGGATTTTTGAATTTCGATTTTGCTTTTCCTTTATTTCCGGTTGAAATTTTTCAGTAATAGTCAAAACTTTTAAAGGTCATATTTTGCCATATTGACCTTTGGTGACCTTGTGACCTGAACAAAAGTTATTGCCCTTGATTAAATCTGCCCAATGGTATCTTCACTTTTGTTGTCCGGTGTTCACTTCCGGTTTTGTAGCCAATTGAAAAGCACAAATTTTAACTTTAAAGAGCTCTATCACGTGACCTAATTTACATAGGACAGAATTTTTTACATATTCCCTTTACATTTAATGTCATCTTTCCATTAATGTATCACACTTGGTATTTTTATCAAAATTGCGCGTTTAAAAATTTCAAAATTCTGTAATTTCTTCTATACTAACTGTGCGTGTTTTTCTTTAAATCGAAATAGAGTCTCAGGGGATAATTCGATTTGTGTTATTTTGATGTATATAGAATCTATAACCGATCGCCGAAATATATATGGAAACCGATTTTTGAATTTTGATTTTGATTTTGATTTTTTAACGATTAAAATTTTTAAAAACTTTGAAGGGTCGTATATTGTGACGTTGACCTTTAACGAATTTTTGACTGTACAAATATGATAGCTCTCGAGAAGTTCTATCCAATGATATATAAAGCTTTATTGTAAGATATATACTTCCGCTTTTATCGCCATTTGAAAATTGCGAATTTTCCCTATAAAACAATCTGTTTAATGTGTTGCACTTGGGCGACCTACAAGATATGAGTTTCAGCGATCTGAAATTATTTTTTAGTTTAATCGTTCTACATCCAGTTAAAATGATTCAAAGTTGTTATGTATGTTTTTCCTGTTGTGGGTGATGTAAATATTGAATATTTGGAACGAAATTACAACCTTTAGAATTTTAAATTTTATCTCTTATATTATGCAACAATAATATACAGTTGACTGGAATAATGGTCTAAGGGACGAAACTCTATTCAATATAAATTTTAAAATGTTAGGCCGCGCTATTTATGTGGTGTCTCAATGTTATACCCTGGCGACTTAAGACAACTTTAACCATTAGTGACCTTTCGATTTGTATATAGCTTCGACATTGTCTATCCAATGCTATATATATATTTTTTGTACGATATCTACTTTTGGTTTCATCGCCATCCGAATATAAAATAATATATAAAACAATCTACTTTGGGTATTATTCTCTACGTTTGGGCGATTTACAAATATGAGTTTCGGCGATCCGGATATCTTTTTTAGATTAAACGACCCTCTATCCATTTTTTATTATGAATTTAACTTATTATCTATCTTAATTGATGATGAGGGCTAAGGATGGGGAGGGGCAAAGAGGGGAAAGGGGGGAAAGGGGGGAAATGGGGTATGGGAGCGTTTGTTATGAAATCAAAATCCATTTCTGATGCACATTTTTTTTTATTTTAATAAACCCTTTTTGTCTTTTGCTTAACGAACGAATCCCTGGATGGAACGCACTGCTTCAGTGCCGTTAGGCGTACGGCTCTAGTTGCAGTGCGTTCATCGAACGCACTGCTTTGTTTTCGAAATGTCTTTTTTTTTTTTTTTTTCGAATTTTACCCTCGATTATTTTCAAAGAAGGCAACTTGCTGCAAACTACCTGTTGCTGTCTGCCATTCAAACTGCGAGACTACTATTTTTTAAATGTAAAATGACGTCATTCAGAGTGACCGGAAACGAGCTGTGGGCAATGGCTTCGTTTTGGTTTTTGCCATTTATTACCTCTATTTTTCAACTGATTTTGACAGAACTACTTTTGATAGCTTCTTTTAATTGCTAGCTACATAACTGCATTTTTAAACTGCTGATTTCATTACTTTTGTAGCTGACTTTTTAAATTTTATTTTTTGCGTTTTTATCAACTTTTAGAGTTTTATTCCCATCCACTTGAAAACTTATAGGTAGATAGACACTTTTAATGCGATCAAAAATCATTAT
>JAUJPP010000011.1:399671-415139 GCA_030562195.1 Nipponacmea schrenckii
AAAAGCGTTTTTTTAAAAAGTACTTTGCACACAGATACCTCATTGCTTTGGCCAGTTCATCCCAGAAAATCAGATGATTCGGCCTGTTTATTGCAATTTCTCGACAATAGCAAACCGGTTAATTTTTACTAATTTTGGAAGCTTATTTCTCATGACCTTGACCATTGGTGACCTTGACCTTTTGTAGGTCAAAGGTCATTGACCTTATCTATCATTTAATACTTTCACATTTGACCTCCAACGTCAACTTCCGGTTTTATAGCTACCCGAAAACAGCAACATTCACAACTTTGGACTGCTCTAGAGCGTGACCTAATTAATTTAGAGGGTTATTTTTTTCAGATTCTAAAGGCGCTTTTGTAAACTTTCCAGCAACGAATAACAAAAGTTTTTAAAATGAAAATTTAATTTTTGCACTTTTAAAATTTAAGTACATTTTGCTTTTTTGAAATGTATTTGTGCATATCTCGTGATCTATTAGATGTTCAAGCTTCAAATTTGTACCGTTAATATACATTTCAAATGTAATTAGATTTACGCCAAAATAAATGAGATGGGCGTGGCACATCCGGGTAAACTTACAATTTTTCATTTATATCGGTCAGTGCTGTCTGTAGTAAATAACTTTTTTCAAAAAGGAACTTTGCACACAGATACCCTGTTGCTTTGGCCAGATTCTTTCAGAAAATTAGATGTTTCGGCCTGTTTGTTGCAATTTGGCAACGTTAGCAAAGTCCCACTCTGTGCCACGTGTGGCTCTAGTTGTGGGACTTTGCTACCGCAAAGTCCCAGTTTGTTTTCGGTTTGTCAATTCTTTTTTTTTTTTGCAGTGCGTTCTTCGAACGCACTGCTTTGTTTTCGAAATGACTATTTTTTTTTTTTTTTGTCTCTTTCTGGTCACGCTCCCCAGCCATAACTGCAAATGTCTTACACAATCTAGCGTGATATTGTAACGTAATCTTGTGCTCGTTGTTGTTTAAATGTAAAATGACGCATTTTTGTTCTACCGGAAATGACGTAGAACGTCACAAATTTTATTTTTGTTTACTAACTCACGGCTCGTTATTTTATCCAATCTGGTTCGGACTTTTTTTATTTACTACTTATAACTTAGATTTACATAATAGCAGTTTAAAAATTTTGAAATTTTTACTTTTGTTGCTGACTTTTTCATTTTAAAATTTAACACTTTTTCTAACTTTTGCAATTTTGATTAGATCGAAATCAAAATTTGCAGTTAGATAAACATTTTTCTTGTCAAGAAAAATCTGTTTTCAAAATGTCGACATCACTTCCGGTTTCGGCGTCATACGTCGCTAAACTTCGAATTTTCACTTCCGGAATTCTAAAGATATTTGAATTTTTTTTTTTTGCAATTAGTTACTATTAACCCATAATGATTTTATAATTAACAAAAATTGAACCGGAAGTAACAGATCAGTCGCCATCATTAAACCACTTACTTTTGTAAAGTGAAAAATTGGGCCTTAGGGGTTAATCGGACAATTGTAATTTTGATGTCTATGCAATCTTCAATCGATTGCTAACAATTCTTAGGAAGCCGAATTTTGAATTTCGATTTAGCTTACCTTTCATTTCCGGTTCTTTTTTTTCACTCAGTGCCTAATTTTCCAACGTTCATATATCGTGACCTTGACCTTCGGTGACCATGTGACCTGCACAAAAGTTGTTGCCCTTGTCGAGATCTATCCATTGTTGTCTTCATTTTTGTTGTGAAATGTCAACTTCCGGTTTTACAGCCATTTGAAAATTGCACTTTTTAACTTCGAAGAGCTCTGTCACGTGACCTCATTTACATACGTCAAAATTTCTTTTATGTCCTTATTACGCGTAATTTATTCTTTCCAATGGTGTATAACACTTTATATTTTGATCAAAATTGCGCTTTTAAATATTAGAAAATTTTGTTCTTAGTTCTATATTAATTGTGCGTGATTTATGAAAAAGCACGTGTTTTTTTTTAAATTTACGTCTTATTTTTTCACAAAAATTGGTAGATGAGTAGACAAAAAATTATCATTAAAGATTCCGATAAAACATTTTCCGAAATTAGCCGGAAACGTCCGAAAATGACCAAAAAATGAAGAAAATCACAGAAATCGGAATTTTCGGATTAAATTTTTGCACAAACTTGCAATTTTTTTATTCCACAGAATTAGTACCATCAATATCTTCATTTTGTATGTATGTCATTTATGCAAATTCCTAACCGTTTGATCGCCATCTTGAAATATGCAAATTATTGGAAAAATACTACTCGTCCGCCATTTTTAATCCTATTTTTTCAGACTTGTTTTAAAATATAATTTGGATAATTATCTAGGTCCTCTAGTGGCATATTTTTCGATTTCAAATTTGTGTTTGGACCAGGTCCTGCCAAAGTTTTTCAAAACTGACTTCCGTCTGAAAGTTCATAACTTTTGAACTCTACCATATGCATCCTTTTGATCTCAAAACAACATCATCAGAGAGGCACTGGACTGGAATCCCCAAGGGCATAGAAGACAAGGACGACCTTTACATAGCTTGAAAAAAATAAGACTGAAAGAGCTAGGAAGGATTGGCAAGACCTGGAATGAAGCAAAAAGAACAGCTCATAACAGAGTGAGATGGAGAACGTCTGTAGCAGCCCTATTCTCCGCAAGGAACGAAGAGGACTAACTTACTAATATGCATCCTTTATTTTTCTGCACAATCATCTTCATTGGCTAAAGGTTCATATGATACCTTGATTTCTAATTTTAGTACAGAACATATGGATTAATAGGGATCCAAAAATTGGTAATTTGCATATTTCTCGTATCTTCAGATGGTTATATCTCATGAACAAGACTCTTGGCAACATTCTAATTGACATTATTGGGTGTGATTTTTATCAGCTTTCTAACAATATCTTTATTTTAGCTATAGACCGAAAACTGATGAAAATACGCCTAGTAGAAAATAAGCGATTTTAACATTCATATTTTTTTTATATTTAGTTCTATTTAACTTAAAAACAAAATTCGAACAGATTTATAATGTGCAAATTCCCAGCTTTCAAGCAATATATAAATCATTATGTATAAATAAAAATTGCGAAAAGTTTAAGAATAAAATTACACTCTAATTAAACAGATATAAATGCAACAGGTCATAAAATCTGATTGTGTTAATTTCTTATCTTTTGGTCAAGACACAAATTTTGACATTTCCAGTTAAAGTATCCCCAACCAATCAAAACAAGTCATTAGACTTTGTGGGCGTGGTTAAACCCAGATATTTTACATCACTGTGTGTATTTTTCTTTCAATCGAAATAGGGTCTCGGAGGATCAGTCAATATGTGTTATTTTGATGGACATGTATATAGAATCTATAACCGATTGCCGAAATTTATATGGAAACTGATTTTTGAATTTTTAATTTGATTTTGATTTAATTACGATTAAAAATTATAAAAACTTCGAAGGTGTATATTGTGACGTTGACCTTTGGCGATCTTTATACCTGTACATATGTGATACGTTCTATCCAATGACATATTAAGCTTTATAGCAAAATGTAAACTTTCGGTTTATCGGCATTTAAAAATTGCGAATTTTTCCTATAAAACGGTCAATTCACAAATTTTGACATTTCCAGTTGAAGTTTCCAAAACAAGTCAATGGACTTTGTGGGCGTGGTTAAGCCCAGATATTTTTACATCACAAACCTTAATGATTGCCAGTCTATTAACAAGCTCAAATGTCACGTGTTAAATCATGAATAAATCATATCTCCCAATAATCGCAAAATCAATCTACATCCTTAAATGACAGCCAGGAGACCAACAAATTCTAAATAGCCCGAAAGCTGCAGAACTGTTACAAACAGGTCTAGTTATTCTTTCCAATGGTGTATAACACTTGATTTTTGATCAAAATTGCACGTTTTAAATTTGCAAATTTTGTAATTTCTTCTATACTAACTCTTTAAATCGAAATAGGGTCTCGGAAGATAATTCAATTTGTGTTATTTTGATGTACATGTATATAGAATCTATTGCCGAAATATATATGGAAACCGATTTTTGAATTGTTATTTTGATTTTGATTTTTTTACGATTAAAAATTAATCCAGTTAAAATGATTCAAAGATATTATATATCTTAAATAAAAGGAATGATTGTTCATTTCTCGTTGTGGGCGATGTATGATATGGAATATTTGGAAGGAAATGACAACCTTTAGAATTTTAAATGATATTCTCTTAAGCAAAAATAATGTACAATTGAGAGGACTAGTGGTATAAGGGACGCAACTCTATAAAATACTCTCTTAAAGATGTAAAGCCGCGCTGTTAATTTGATGGCTCTATGTTATACCATGGCAACTTGCCACAAATTGCAGGATCTAAAGTTCCTACTACACCTAAATTAAGATTGATAAATAAATAAATAAACAAATTAAAAGTATCAACGATCTGGAAAGTTAATTTAATCCGAGATCAATTTGTATTCTCAAATAAGGTGTTATGTCCCTTTATGACCACAAATTTGTTTTTTTGACGTTTTGTTTTACACACTAATTAAACAGATATAAATGTTACAAGAAGAGTTAAGAAGATAATGCAACAGGGCAAAAAGTCAAATTGTGTTAATTTCTTATCGTTAGGGCAAGACAAATTTTGACATTTCCAGTTTAAGTATCGCAACCAATCAAAACAAGTCATTATACTGAGTAGGCGTGATTACGTTCTATTTTAAATGACAGCCAGGAGATATAACACATTCTAAATATCTCGGAAGCTGCACAATTGTTACAAACAGGTCTAGTTATTATTATGGAATTGGATATTATAAATGCAACGTTTCACCCATGCAATAGAAGGGACGCGCACTGCCTTGGTACCGTCTAACGGTTCTAGTTTTTTTTTTTTTTCGAAATTTACACACCTCACTGCGCCTAGACTGCAATAGTTGCAACATTGACTCAACTTCTCTAGACCTTCTGTAGTGGCGACGTGTTGCATAAATATAAAATGGAACATTTTTGCAAAACCGGAAGTGCTGCGTTGCAACAAACCTAAAAAGTAGCAAATTGGCTCTAGCTGTCGCAATTTTTGATCGATTTTCTTCGGGTTTTCATTTTTGTAATCTGCAAGTAACTTCTGATCAGATAGCAGTTCAAAAATTTCAATTTTCAAAGATTCGTAGCACACATTTTTTTGCCGTATTTTTCAATTTTTTGCAACTTTTTTGTTTTTAGTGTGATCGATCTGAAAAAAATTGAGCATAAGAAGCCTATGAAACTATTTTCAAAAAGTAGGTCAAAAGTTTTGCGTCACTTCCGGTTTTTGCGAAAAATGGAGTTTTACGTCATGTTGAATAACTTCCGGTTTTATTAATGTATGACATTCAAACTTGTATCATTGGGTAGCCATTAGCCATACAAAAAAACGAAGAAAATAAAATCAAGGCCGCATGCGCAACTTTCGCCGCCATTTTGATTTTCCTGAAAGTGGCCGATTTTTATTCAGACATTATGGCTGGTCCGATCTTGATGATTTTGGTGTCAAATGAAAGAAAACAAAAATTGTAGCCAAAACTGGGAAGCCGATTTTTGAATTTCGATTTTGCTTTTTTGCAACTTCCGGTTGAATTTTTTCAATTTTTAAAGGCTTATTTCTCGTGACCTTGACCTTTGGTGACCGTGACCTTTAGTAGGTCAAAGGTCATTGACCTTGGCTATCAGTTGATACTTTGACCTTTGACCTCCGACGTCTACTTCCGGTTTTATAGCTGCCTGAAAACAGCAAAATTCGCAACTTTGGGCTGCTCTAGAGCGTGACCTAATTAATTTAGAGTGTTAATTTTTTCAGATTCTTAAGTTGTTTTTTGTCCTCTTTTCATTGATATATAACAAAAGTTTGTAAAATGAAAATTGAAGTTTTTGATTTTTGAATATAACAAGTACATTTTGTCGTGTTTACGTTTTTTTGAAATGTATATGTGTATATTGCGTGATCTATTGGATGTACAAACTTCAAATTTGTACCGTGAATATACATTTTGAATGTGATTAGATTCACGCTAAAAAAAATTAGATGGGCGTGGCACATCCGGGTAAATTTCGAATTTACCATTTTCATGGGTCAGGGAAATACGTCTGTAGGAAAAAGCGTTTTTTTTTAAAAAGTACTTTGCACACAGATACCTCATTGCTTTGGCCAGTTCATCCCAGAAAATCAGATGATTCGGCCTGTTTATTGCAATTTCTCGACAATAGCAAACCGGTTAATTTTTACTAATTTTGGAAGCTTATTTCTCATGACCTTGACCATTGGTGACCTTGACCTTTTGTAGGTCAAAGGTCATTGACCTTATCTATCATTTAATACTTTCACATTTGACCTCCAACGTCAACTTCCGGTTTTATAGCTACCCGAAAACAGCAACATTCACAACTTTGGACTGCTCTAGAGCGTGACCTAATTAATTTAGAGGGTTATTTTTTTCAGATTCTAAAGGCGCTTTTGTAAACTTTCCAGCAACGAATAACAAAAGTTTTTAAAATGAAAATTTAATTTTTGCACTTTTAAAATTTAAGTACATTTTGCTTTTTTGAAATGTATTTGTGCATATCTCGTGATCTATTAGATGTTCAAGCTTCAAATTTGTACCGTTAATATACATTTCAAATGTAATTAGATTTACGCCAAAATAAATGAGATGGGCGTGGCACATCCGGGTAAACTTACAATTTTTCATTTATATCGGTCAGTGCTCTACGTCTGTAGTAAATAACTTTTTTCAAAAAGGAACTTTGCACACAGATACCCTGTTGCTTTGGCCAGATTCTTTCAGAAAATTAGATGTTTCGGCCTGTTTGTTGCAATTTGGCAACGTTAGCAAAGTCCCACTCTGTGCCACGTGTGGCTCTAGTTTTTTTTTTTTCGAAATTTACACACCTCACTGCGCCTAGACTGCAATAGTTGCAACATTGTCTCAACTTCTCTAGACCTTCTGTAGTGGCGACGTGTTGCATAAATATAAAATGGAACATTTTTGCACAACCGGAAGTGCTGCATTGTAACAAGTCTAAAAAGTCGGTCAATGGCTCTAGAAGTCGCAATTTTTGATCGATTTTCTTCGGGTTTGCATTTTTGAAAACTTGAAACAATTTCCAACAAGATAGCAGTTACAAAATTTCGAAATTCGAAAATTCATAGCACACATTTTTTTGCCGTATTTTGCACATTTTTGCAACTTTGCTATTTTAAGACCGATTGATCTGAAAATTTGGGTGCCTTCAAGTGTCACGTATATGAAAACATTGGCAGAGTCAAAATTTTTGCTTCATTTGCAGTTTCAACGTAAAATAGGTTTAAACTTCTGGTTGACCTACTTGTACTGTAATTGATGTATCGCAACAAAACTGATGTCGATCGTAATTAAATTAGAAGACAAAAAAACGAAGAAGAAAAAATCCGGACCGGAAGTGAAACTTTGGCCGCCATCTTGAAATGTCACTTTTTTGTAAAACTCAAAATGGGGCTTCTACGGTAAGAGCGATTTGCGTGATATTTGCATTTTTGGAAAGTTCATGCGATTGCGAAAAACTTATGGGAAGCCGATTTTTGAATTTCGATTTTGCTTTTTTGCAACTTCCGGTAGAATTTTTTCAATTTTTAAAAGCTTATTTCTCGCGACCTTGACCTTTGATGACCTTGACCTTTAGTAGGTCAAAGGTCATTGACCTTGGCTATCAGTTGATACTTTGACCTTTGACCTCCGACGGCTACTTCCGGTTTTATAGCTGACCGAAAACAGCGAAATTCGCAACTTTGGGTAGCTCTAGAGCGTGACCTAATTAATTTAGAGCGTTATTTTCTCCAGATTCTTAATGCGCTTTTTGTCCTCTTTCCAAAGATATATAACAAAAGATTGTAAAATGAAAATTGAAGTTTTTGATTTTTGAACATAACAGTACAATTTGCTGTATTTACGTTTGTTTGAAATGAATGTGTGTATATCTCGTGATCTATTAAATGCACAAACTTCAAATTTGTACCGTGAATATACATTTTGAATGTGATTAGATTCACGCTAAAAAAATGAGATGGGCGTGGCACATCCGGGTAAATTTCGAATTTACCCTTTTCATGGGTCAGCGAATTACGTCTGTAGGAAAAAGCGTTTTTTTTAAAGTACTTTGCACACGGATACCTCATTGCTTTGGCCAGTTCATCCCAGAAAATCAGATGATTCGGCCTGTTTGTTGCAATTTCTCGACAATAGCAAACCGGTTAATTTTTACTAATTTTGGAAGCTTATTTCTCATGACCTTGACCATTGGTGACCTTGACCTTTTGTAGGTCAAAGGTCATTGACCTTATCTATCATTTAATACTTTCACATTTGACCTCCAACGTCAACTTCCGGTTTTATAGCTGCCCGAAAACAGCAACATTCACAACTTTGGACTGCTCTAGAGCGTGACCTAGTTAATTTAGAGAGTTATTTTTTTCAGATTCTAAAGGCGCTTTTTGTAAACTTTTCAGCAACGAATAACAAAAGTTTTTAAAATGAAAATTTAATTTTTGCACTTTTAAAATTAAAGTACATTTTGCTTTTTTGAAATGTATTTGTGCATATCTCGTGATCTATTAGATGTTCAAGCTTCAAATTTGTACCGTTAATATACATTTCAAATGTGATTAGATTTACGCCAAAATAAATGAGATGGGCGTGGCACATCCGGGTAAACTTACAATTTTTCATTTATATCGGTCAGCGCTCTACGTCTGTAGGAAATAACGTTTTTCAAAAAGGAACTTTGCACACAGATACCCTGTTGCTTTGGCCAGATTCTTTCAGAAAATTAGATGTTTCGGCCTGTTTGTTGCAATTTGGCAACGTTAGCAAAGTCCCACTCTGTGCCACGTGTGGCTCTAGTTGTGGGACTTTGCTACCGCAAAGTCCCAGTTTGTTTTCGGTTTGTCAATTCTTTTTTTTTTTTTTTTTTTTTTTTTCGAAATTTACACACCTCACTGCGCCTAGACTGCAATAGTTGCAACATTGACTCAACTTCTCTAGACCTTCTGTAGTGGCGACGTGTTGCATAAATATAAAATGGAACATTTTTGCAAAACCGGAAGTGCTGCGTTGCAACAAACCTAAAAAGTAGCAAATTGGCTCTAGCTGTCGCAATTTTTGATCGATTTTCTTCGGGTTTTCATTTTTGTAATCTGCAAGTAACTTCTGATCAGATAGCAGTTCAAAAATTTCAATTTTCAAAGATTCGTAGCACACATTTTTTTGCCGTATTTTTCAATTTTTTGCAACTTTTTTGTTTTTAGTGTGATCGATCTGAAAAAAATTGAGCATAAGAAGCCTATGAAACTATTTTCAAAAAGTAGGTCAAAAGTTTTGCGTCACTTCCGGTTTTTGCGAAAAATGGAGTTTTACGTCATGTTGAATAACTTCCGGTTTTATTAATGTATGACATTCAAACTTGTATCATTGGGTAGCCATTAGCCATACAAAAAAACGAAGAAAATAAAATCAAGGCCGCATGCGCAACTTTCGCCGCCATTTTGATTTTCCTGAAAGTGGCCGATTTTTATTCAGACATTATGGCTGGTCCGATCTTGATGATTTTGGTGTCAAATGAAAGAAAACAAAAATTGTAGCCAAAACTGGGAAGCCGATTTTTGAATTTCGATTTTGCTTTTTTGCAACTTCCGGTTGAATTTTTTCAATTTTTAAAGGCTTATTTCTCGTGACCTTGACCTTTGGTGACCGTGACCTTTAGTAGGTCAAAGGTCATTGACCTTGGCTATCAGTTGATACTTTGACCTTTGACCTCCGACGTCTACTTCCGGTTTTATAGCTGCCTGAAAACAGCAAAATTCGCAACTTTGGGCTGCTCTAGAGCGTGACCTAATTAATTTAGAGTGTTAATTTTTTCAGATTCTTAAGTTGTTTTTTGTCCTCTTTTCATTGATATATAACAAAAGTTTGTAAAATGAAAATTGAAGTTTTTGATTTTTGAATATAACAAGTACATTTTGTCGTGTTTACGTTTTTTTGAAATGTATATGTGTATATTGCGTGATCTATTGGATGTACAAACTTCAAATTTGTACCGTGAATATACATTTTGAATGTGATTAGATTCACGCTAAAAAAAATTAGATGGGCGTGGCACATCCGGGTAAATTTCGAATTTACCATTTTCATGGGTCAGGGAAATACGTCTGTAGGAAAAAGCGTTTTTTTTAAAAAGTACTTTGCACACAGATACCTCATTGCTTTGGCCAGTTCATCCCAGAAAATCAGAAACAGCAACATTCACAACTTTGGACTGCTCTAGAGCGTGACCTAATTAATTTAGAGGGTTATTTTTTTCAGATTCTAAAGGCGCTTTTGTAAACTTTCCAGCAACGAATAACAAAAGTTTTTAAAATGAAAATTTAATTTTTGCACTTTTAAAATTTAAGTACATTTTGCTTTTTTGAAATGTATTTGTGCATATCTCGTGATCTATTAGATGTTCAAGCTTCAAATTTGTACCGTTAATATACATTTCAAATGTAATTAGATTTACGCCAAAATAAATGAGATGGGCGTGGCACATCCGGGTAAACTTACAATTTTTCATTTATATCGGTCAGTGCTCTACGTCTGTAGTAAATAACTTTTTTCAAAAAGGAACTTTGCACACAGATACCCTGTTGCTTTGGCCAGATTCTTTCAGAAAATTAGATGTTTCGGCCTGTTTGTTGCAATTTGGCAACGTTAGCAAAGTCCCACTCTGTGCCACGTGTGGCTCTAGTTGCAGTGCGTTCATCGAACGCACTGCTTTGTTTTCGAAATGTTTTTTTTTTTTTTTTTTTTTTTTTTTCGAATTCTTCCCAGAGCGCCCAGCCAAAACTACATATGCTATGAATTCACTCTTTCGATTTTCTTGTCGTACTCGTGAAAGTAATGTTAATGAATGTAATTTGATGCATTTTTTGTAAACAGGAAATGACGTAGCGCATTCCAAAGTTTTTCTTTGTTTTTCAATTTGCGGCTTTATTTTTGATCCAATGTTGATCGTTCTTTTTTAGATAATTACATTGAACTTAGTTCTAAAAGATAGGGAATTGAGAATGAAACATTTCCCAACTTTGTCGCTGACTTTTTGAATTTTGAATTTTTAGCATTTTTTTACTTCTACAGTTTTCTTTCGATCGACTTGAAAACTTACAGATATATAGACATTTTGATTACAAAATATAATTAATTTTCAAAATTTCGATATCACTTCCGGTTTTGAAGTTATTTGCTTTTAAAGTTGAATTTTGCACTTCCGGAATATTGAAGATATTGAAAAAATTTCTTTTGCAATTAGCTACAATTGTCTATTAAATGATGCTAAATTAAAAAAATCCGAATCAGAAGTAACGGATCAGCCGCCATCTTGATATGACTAATTTTTGTAAAACTCAAAATGGGGCCTTAGGGTTAAATCTAATTTGCATAATTTAAGATTTTCTAAAAACATTCAACGATTGCGCAAAAAAGTATGGGAAGGGATTTTTGATTTCGCTTTTGCTTTTCTTTTATTTCCGGTTGAAATTTTCCAGTAATTGTCAAAAATTTAAAAGGTCATATTTCGCGACCTTGACCTTCGGTGACCTTTTGACCTGAACAAAAGTTATTGCCCTTGATTATATCTACCCAATGGTATCATCACCTTTGTTGTCCGATGTTTACTTCCGGTTTTGCAGCCAATTGAAAATCACGAATTTTTATTTTAAAGAGCTCTATCACGTGACCTAATTTACATAGGACATAATTTCTTACATATTCCTTTTACGCTTAATCTCATCTTTCTATTAATATATCACACTTGGTATTTTGATCAAAATTGCGCGTTTAAAAATTTCAAAATTTTGTTATTTCTTCTATACTAACTGTGCGTGTTTTTCTTTAAATCGAAATAGGGTCTCGGGGGATAATTCGATTTGTGTTATTTTGATGTATATAGAATCTATAACCGATTGACGAAATATATATGGAAACCGATTTTTGAATTTCGATTTTGATTTTGATTTTTTTACGATTAAAATTTTTAAAAACTTTGAAGGGTCGTATATTGTGACGTTGACCTTTGACGAATTTTTGACCTGTACAAACGTGATAGCTCTCGAGAAGATCTATCCAATGATATATAAAGCTTTATTGTAAGATGTATATTTCCGCTTTCATCGCGCTTTAAAAATTGCGAATTTTCCCTATAAAACAATCTGTTTAATGTGTGTTGCGTTTGGGCGATCTACAAGATATGAGTTTCAGCGATCCAAATTTATTTTTTAGTTAAATCGTTCTACATCCAGTTAAAATGATTCAAAGGTTTTATATATATTAAATAAATGAAATTGTGGTTTACTTCCTGTTGTGGGTGATGTAAATATGGAATATTTTGAACGAAATTACAATCTTTAGAATTTTAAATTGTATCTCTTATGCAACAATAATATACAGTTGAGTGGAATAATGGTCTAAGGGACAGAACTCTATTCAATATAAATAATTTAAACCATTAGTGACCTTTTGATTTGTACAAAATATATAGCTTTCGACAATGTCTATCCAATGCTATGTTGTACAATGTGTACTTTTGGTTTCATCGCCATCTGAAAATTGCGAATTTAATATATGAAACAATCCATTGGATATTATTCTCTGCGTTTGGGCGATTTACAAAATATGAGTTTCGGCGATCCGAATATCTTTTTTTGATTAAACGAATTTTTTTTATTATGATTTTAACTTATTACCTATCTTAATTGATGATGGGGGCTGGGGGGGGGGGGGGGGGGGGAGGGGGGGGGGGGGGGTGGGAGGGGGGATAGGAGCGTTTGTTATGAAATCCAAATCCATTTATAATGCACATTTTTTTTAATATACCCTTTCTGTCTTTTGCTTAACGAACGTATCCCTGGATGGAACGCACTGCTTCAGTGCCGTTAGGCGTACGGCTCTAGTTGTGGGACTTTGCTACCGCAAAGTCCCAGTTTGTTTTCGGTTTGTCAATTCTTTTTTTTTTTTTTTTTTTTTTTTTTCGAAATTTACACACCTCACACAGCCTAGGCTACAATAGTTGCATTTTTTTCGCAACTTCTCTAGACCTTCTGTAGTGGCGACGTTTCTAATGAATATAAATTGGAACATTTTTGCAAAACCGGAAGTGCTGCGTTGCAACAAACCTATAAAGTAGCAAATTGGCTCTAGCTGTCGCAATTTTTGATCGATTTTCTTCGGGTTTTCAATTTTGTAATCTGCAAGTAACTTCTGATCAGATAGCAGTTCAAAAATTTCAATTTTCAAAGATTCGTAGCACACATTTTTTTGCCGTATTTTGCAATTTTTTGCAACTTTTTTGTTTTTAGTGTGATCGATCTGAAAAAAATTGAGCATAAGAAGCCCATGAAACTATTTTCAAAAAGTAGGTCAAAAGTTTTGCGTCACTTCCGGTTTTTGCGAAAAATGGAGTTTTACGTCATGTTGAATAACTTCCGGTTTTATTAATGTATGACATTCAAACTTGTATCATTGGGTAGCCATTAGCCATACAAAAAAACGAAGAAAATAAAATCAAGGCCGCATGCGCAACTTTCGCCGCCATTTTGATTTTCCTGAAAGTGGCCGATTTTTATTCAGACATTATGGCTGGTCCGATCTTGATCATTTTGGTGTCAAATGAAAGAACACAAAAATTGTAGCCAAAACTGGGAAGCCGATTTTTGAATTTCGATTTTGCTTTTTTGCAACTTCCCGGGTTGAATTTTTTCAATTTTTAAAAGCTTATTTCTCGTGACCTTGACCTTTGGTGACCGTGACCTTTAGTAGGTCAAAGGTCATTGACCTTGGCTATCAGTTGATACTTTGACCTTTGACCTCCGACGTCTACTTCCGGTTTTATAGCTGCCCGAAAACAGCAAAATTCGCAACTTTGGGCTGCTCTAGAGCGTGACCTAATTAATTTAGAGTGTTAATTTTTTCAGATTCTTAAGTTGTTTTTTGTCCTCTTTCCAATTATATATAACAAAAATTTGTAAAATGGAAATTGAATTTTTTTATTTTTGAATATAACAAGCACATTTTGTCGTGTTTACGTTTTTTTGAAATGTATATGTGTATATTGCGTGATCTATTGGATGTACAAACTTCAAATTTGTACCGTGAATAAACATTTTGAATGTGATTGGATTCACGCTAAAAAAAAATGAGATGGGCGTGGCATATCCGGGTAAATTTCGAATTTACCCCTTTCATAGGTCGGCGAATTACGTCTGTAGGAAAAAGCGTTTTTTTAAAAAAGTACTTTGCACACAGATATCTCACTGCTTTGGCCAGTTCATCCCAGAAAATCAGATGATTCGGCCTGTTTGTTGCAATTTCTCGACAATAGCAAACCGGTTGATTTTTTTCTAATTTTGGAAGCTTATTTCTCGTGACCTTGACCTTTGGTGACTTTGACCTTTAGTACGTAAAATGTCATTGACCTTGTTTATCAGTTAATACTTTAACATTTGACCTCCGACGTCCTCTTCCGGTTTTCTAGCTGCCCGAAAACAGCAAAATTCACAACTTTGGACTGCTCTAGAGCGTGACCTAATTAATTTAGAGGGTTATTTTTTTCAGATTCTTAAGGCGCTTTTTGTCCACTTTCTAGCAATGTATAACAAAAGTTTTTAAAATGAAAATCTAATTTTTGCACTTTTAAAATTAAAGTACATTTTGCTTTTTTGAAATGTATTTGTGCATATCTCGTGATCTATTAGAGGTTCAAGCTTCACATTTGAACCGTTAATATACATTTCAAATGTGATTAGATTTACGCCAAAATAAATGAGATGGGTGTGGCACATCCGGGTAAACTTACAATTTGCCATTTATATGGGTCAGCGCATTACGTCTGTAGGAAATAATGTTTTTCAAAAAAGTACTTTGCACACGGATACCTCGTTGCTTTGGCCACTTTCTCCCAGAAAATCAAATGTTTCGGGCTGTTTGTTGCAATTTTGCAACGTTAGCAAAGTCCCACTCTGTGCCACGTGTGGCTCTAGTATTTTATTTGAATTGTGTGCCACTGAGCAGTTTTTACTGAATGTACCAGCGCTATACAAGACGGATTAATTGCAGTGCGTTCATTCGAACGCACTGCTTTGTTTTTGAAATGTTTTTTTTTTTTTTTTTTTTTTTTTTTTTCGAATTCCTCCCATCGCGCCCAGCCAAAACTACAAAAGCCACATTGAAACTGTTAACATTTCTTCTGGAAAACCCCCGAATTCAAATCATATGAATGTATTTTGACGCCATTTTGTCCAACCGGAAATGACGTACGGGGCTATGACTAACTTTAGGTTTTTTCTCATTTGTCACGCAAGTTTTTAATCAATTTTGATCGCGTTTTTTTTTTGTTTATTTTTT
>JAUJPP010000011.1:415639-438972 GCA_030562195.1 Nipponacmea schrenckii
AAGTCACTAGAAATAAGCCCCCAAATTAAAAAAAAAACTGATTTTTTGCAAATGTCGCAAAATTGCAACAAACAGGCAGAAACATTTGATTTTTCGGGATAAACTGGCCAAAGTAAGGAGATATATGTATGCAAGGTACTTTTTTGAAAAACGTTATTTACTGCAGCCGTAATTCGAGGACCGATATAAATAGTAAATTTGAAGTTCACCCGGATGTGCCACGCCCATCTCGTTTTTTTGGAGGGGAATCAAAATGTATATTCACAGTAAAAATTTGAAGCTTGTACAGCTAATAGATCACGAGATATACACACATACATTTCAAGCAAGCGAAAATACGGCAAATTGTACTTTTCTTTGCAATAATCAAAAAATTCAATTTTCATTTTACAAACTTTTGTTATATATCGATGGAAAGAGGACAAAAAACAATCTACGAATCTGAAAAAAGTAACACTCTAAATTAATTAGGTTAAGCTCTGGAGCAGCCCAAAGTTGCGAATTTTGCTGTTTTCGGGCAGCTATTAAACCAAAAGTAGACGTCGGAGGTCAAAGTTCAAAGTATCAACTGATAGCCAAGGTCAATCACCTTTGACCTACTAAAGGTCATGGTCACCAAAGGTCAAGGTCACGAGAAATAAGCCCCCAAACTTCGAAAAAATTCAACCGGATGTTGCAAAAAAGCAAAAGCAAAATTCAAAAATCGATTTCCAACATTTTGATCGCAATCGACTAAGCTTTCCAGAAATATAAACATCACACAAATCGATCTTACCGTAGAGGCCCCATTTTGAGTTTTACAAAAAAGTGACATTTCAAGATGGCGGCCAATTTTTCACTTCCGGTCCGGATTTTTTCTGCTTCGTTTTTTTGTCTTCTAATTTAATTAGGATTGACAAAAATTTTGTTGCGATACATCAATTACAGCACAAGTAGGTCAACCGGAAGTTTAAACCCGTTTTACGTTGACATCGGAAATGAAGCAAAAATTTTGACTCTGCCAATGTTTTCATATTCATGACACTTGAAGGCACCCAAATTTTCAGATCAATCGGTCTAAAAATAGCAAAGTTGCAAAAATGTGCAAAATACGGCAAAAAAATGTGTGCTATGAATTTTCGAAATTCGAAATTTTGTAACTGCTATCTTGTTGGAAATTGATTCAAGTTTTCAAAAATGCAAACCCGAAGAAAATCGATCAAAAATTGCGACTTCTAGATCCACTGACCGACTTTTTATGCATGTTGCAATGCAGCACTTCCGGTTTTGCAAAAATGTTCCAATTTATATTCATTAACAACGTTGCCACTACAGAAGGTCTAGGAAAGTTGAATGGTTGCTGCAACTACTGTAGTTTAAGCGCAGGAAGGTGTGGAAAAATCGAAAAAAAAAAAAAAAAAAAAAAAAAAAAAAAAAAAAAGACATTTCGAAAACAAACTGGGACTTTGCTGAAAGCAAAGTCCCACAACTAGAATTGCTTACAATTATGAACGTATTTCGAGAGCCTTAAAATATTATGTAGGCTAAATTTGCAATTACCTACATCTAGACAATATATTGAATATCATTTGACCTAGTTTTCAAAGTCATAAAATAATTAGGTCACACCTTCCGTAACGGTTAATGATGGCGAAAATATGAAAATTATCAATTTTTGCTGTATTTAAGTACACTTATCTCTATGAATTTTTTAAGTAAACCAAATTAAAAAATATCTACTCGTAGACAATATATTGAATATTATTTGACCTAATTTTCAAGGTCATAGATTAAGTGGGTCACACCTTCCGTAGCCGTTAAAGTGACCTAATTTTGAAAAAATCGAAATTTAAATAATTCGAAAGAAAATACGAAATTTGAAAATCGGTCTCCAAGAAAAGGTAGATAATGATCCATTGTATCTATGTGCTAAATTTCATCAAAATCGGTCTATCAGTAGTGTCTGAATTTCGGATTTAAGAATTGTAACAAAAATTCAAAATGGCGGCCGATATGGCAGCTTGACCTAATTATTTAGGTCAAATCAATTACTATTGACAAGTTATTTATAAAACAGTTTTCACTTTTCACCTAGCAGTTATAGACCGGAAGTTACGTAATTACGTCATTTGAGGCTAAACCGGAAGTAGAATTTTTTTTTTTCACATTTTTTCAAAAATTATAATCATATCGCCTATCAACTGGTAAAGTTTCAAAATTTTACCATTTATATTAAAGGAGAAATCACGGTCTGAAATTTTTGCCGATGACCCTTGAATATTGAATTGCAAATCGTGGGTAAAATATTTAACCTAATTGCATAAAACCTATAATTGTTAGTTGACAAATACATTGAAGTTTTCAAATCTGAAAATCCGGTCAAAATCGAACCGAAAATAAACTTGCTAAAGCAAAAAAACCTCAACTTCCGGTTCTCACTTCCTGTCAGAGATAGAACTTCCGGTTTTGTTTTATTTGATAATAGAAATCATTCTAAAATCAACTGTAGATTTAGAATTTCTGCACCTTTTACCAGTTTGTCTGCAAACTCATCCAAGAATTACAAAAAAAAAAAAAAAAAAATAAAATAAAATAATCCGAACGATTACAATACGTTTTCGCCAAAGTCGAAATACGTAATAAAAAAATAAAATAATCCGAACGATTACAATACGTTTTCGCCAAAGTCGAAATACGTAAAAAACTAGAACCGTTAGACGGTACCAAGGCAGTGCGCGTCCCTTCTATTGCATGGGTGAAACGTTGCATTTATAATACCCAATTCCATAATAATAACTAGAATTGCTTGTAATTATGAACGTATTTCGAGAGCCTTAAAATATTATGTAGGCTAAATTTGCAATTACCTACATCTAGACAATATATTGAATATCATTTGACCTAGTTTTCAAAGTCATAAAATAATTAGGTCACACCTTCCGTAACGGTTAATGATGGCGAAAATATGAAAATTATCAATTTTTACTGTATTTAAGTACACTTATCTCTATGAATTTTTTAAGTAAGCCAAATTAAAAAATATCTACTCGTAGACAATATATTGAATATTATTTGACTTAATTTTCAAGGTCATAGATTAAGTGGGTCACACCTTCCGTACCCGTTAAAGTGACCTAATTTTGAAAAAATTGAAATTTAAATAATTCGAAAGAAAATACGAAATTTGAAAATCGGTCTCCAAGAAAAGGTAGATAATGATCCATTGTATCTATGTGCTAAATTTCATCAAAATCGGTCTATCAGTAGTGTCTGAATTTCGGATTTAAGAATTGTAACGAAAATTCAAAATGGCGGCCGATATGGCAGCTTGACCTAATTATTTAGGTCAATTCAATTACTATTGACAAGTTATTTATAAAACAGTTTTCACTTTTCACCTAGCAGTTATAGACCGGAAGTTATGTAATTACGTCATTTGAGGCTAAACCGGAAGTGGAATTTTTTTTTCACATTTTTTCAAAAATTATAATCATATCGCCTATCAACTGGTAAAGTTTCAAAATTTTACCATTTATATTAAAGGAGAAATCACGGTCTGAAATATTTGCCGATGACCCTTGAATATTGAATTGCAAATCGTGGGTAAAATATTTAACCTAATTGCATAAAACCTATAATTGTTAGTTGACAAATACATTGAAGTTTTCAAATCTGAAAATCCGGTCAAAATCGAACTGAAAATAAACTTGCTAAAGCAAAAAAACCTGAACTTCCGGTTCTCACTTTCTGTCAGAGATAGAACTTCCGGTTTTGTTTTATTTGATAATAGAAATCATTCTAAGATCAACTGTAGATTTAGAATTTCTGCACCTTTTACCAGTTTGTCTGCAAACTCATCCAAGAATTACAAAAAAAAAAAAACTAGAACTGTGAACAGCTCCGAGCGTGGCAACTATGCGTTATCCCATGGATTTCGAACATTTTGAAACTTCTAACCTACTAGCTTTCAATTCCGGTACTTTTCAGCCTCCAATTGTGGAACAAGCGTAACAATATTGTTAGATCTATAGACAGCTGATGTCAAGGCCATTCTATATGGAAAATTTCAAAGTCATTGAAGGTGAAGGTCACAAGATTTAGAATTTCAAATTTTTAAAAAATTCAAACGGGCATAAATAATAAATGACGGACTAATTAAATTTTAAAGAAAATTTGCCATTCTCGGAAAAATGGCGCATGCGCAACTAGCAATTGGAATTTTTTTCTTCTCGGGGGATACAAATTATTTTGTATAGCTAATATATACTGTTTTTGCTTACATTCTTGAATTACACGGGATGTAGGGTCGCCTGAAATGAGATAAAAAACCGGAAGTCCCCACGCCCAAACCGGAAGTGATCAAAAAATTTTGATGATATATTTTTAATTGTGTTGCGTATTTATCTATATCCTGTAAATTACAGATCGATCCGAACATTAGAGCCCGAAAGTGTAATATAACCGTCCAAAATTGCAAAATAGTCAGATTTCGGTGGGCTATAAAACCGGAAGTTAATATTTGTCATGCAATATCAGCACATCTATAGACAGCTGAGGTCAAGGACATTCTACATCTCAAATGTCAAGGTCATTGAAGGTCAAGGTCACGAGATATAGAGTTTTAAATTTTTGAAAAATTCGAACGGGCATAAAAAAAATTCAAATTCGAAAATCAAAATTCTGTTCCCAACATTTTTTAGATAAAGTATCAAGGTTTTTATAGACACCAAAATCATAAAAATCGGTCAATAATTGGCGGACTTATTAAATTTTTAAGAAAATTTGCCATTTTTGAAAACTGCGCATGCGCAACATTCAATTTAATTTTTCTTCATCTCAGGGGATTAAAATCATTTAGTATAGCTTAAATATACTGTTTTTGTTTAGATTCTTGAATTACATGGGAAGCAGGGTCGCCCGACATGAGACGAAAAAACCGGAAGTCCCCACGCCCAAACCGGAAGTGATCAAAAAATTTTGATGATGTAGTTTTAATTGCGCTGCCTATCTATCTATATCCTGTAAATTTCAGACCGATCCGACTATTAGGGCCCGAGCTAGCTTGAAATCTTATTTGCATAATATGCAATTAGCCACTTTCGGGTTAGCGAAAATATTATGTTAGATATTCATTTTTGATTCCAGCCCATATAAAAACCATTGGTGAAAACAAAAATAGTCTATCTTTTTCCGTTTGGGCTAGAGAGCTTCCCAAAAAAAAAAAAAAAAAAAAAAAAACTAGAGCCGTACGCCTAACGGCACTGAAGCAGTGCGTTCCATCCAGGGATTCGTTCGTTCGTTCGTTAAGCAAAAGACAAAAAGGGTTTATTAAAATAAAAAAAATGTGCATCAGAAATATATTTTGATTTCATAACAAACGCTCCCATACCCCCCTTTTCCCCCTTTCCCCTCTTTGCCCCTCCCCATCCTTAGCCCTCATCATCAATTAAGATAGATAATAAGTTAAAATCATAATAAAAAATGGATAGAGAGTCGTTTAATCTAAAAAAGATATGCGGATCGCCGAAACTCATATTTGTAAATCGCCCAAACGTAGAGAATAATACCCAATACAAAGTAGATTGTTTTATATATTTAAGGGGCACAATCTTGATTTTTAGGGGTCGTTTTGGGCCTTTGTTACATTTAAACAGTCCTCAGAAATACTCAAGCTCTAAGAAAATCGCAAAATACCTTGAAATATACCTCAAAAATTTCACTTTTTATTTTTTTTTCGTGCTGTACGCGGCTGGTCTTCAGTCAGTCTGAAAATTGTGTGTCCTGTTGACAAAATCTACAATTGTTATTACATGTACTTTCTTTTTGTTTTATCAGTGTGGGCCTGCGCAGTTGTCTATTTATAACTCTTTGATTTTCCAATATGGCGGGACATTCATAATATCTTAAGACATTATGATTTTCAAACATGGATAAATATGTATACCCATGGATTTGAAGGCTCAAATTTCAAAGGTAAGCTCTGTAGACTATGTCTGATTAGCTGAATAAAAGATTTCATGTGTTTGAGGCTGTTGGATGATTGTCCGAAACAAATCAAGCCAGTGCCCCTTTAAATTCGCAATTTTCAGATGGCGATGAAACCAAAAGTACAAAAAATATATATAGCATTGGACAGACAATGTCGAAGCTATATACAAATCGAAAGGTCACTAATGCTAAAAGTTGTCTTAAGTCGCCAGGGTATAACATTGAGACACCACATAAATAGCGCGGCCTAACATTTTAAAATTTATATTGAATAGATTTTCGTCCCTTAGACCATTGTTCCAGTAAACTGTATATTATTGTTGCATAATATAAGAGATAAAATTTAAAATTCTAAAGGTTGTAATTTCGTTCCAAATATTCAATATTTACATCACCCACAACAGGAAAAACATATATAACAACTTTGAATCATTTTAGCTAGATGTACAACGATTAAACTAAAAAATAATTTCAGATCGCTGAAACTTATATCTTGTAGGTCGCCCAAATGCAACACATTAAACAGATTGTTTTATAGGGAAAATTCGCAATTTTCAAATGGCGATAAAAGCGGAAGTATACATCTTACAATAAAGCTTAATATATCATTGGATAGAACTTCTCGAGAGCTATCATATTTGTACAGGTACAAAAATTCGTCAAAGGTCAACGTCACAATATACGACCCTTCAAAGTTTTTTAAAATTTTAATCGTTAAAAAATCAAAATCAAAAGCAAAATTCAAAAATCGGTCTCCATATATATTTCGGCAATCGGTTATAGATTCTATATACATCAAAATAACACAAATCGAATCATCCCCCGAGACCCTATTTCGATTTAAAGAAAAACACGCACAGTTAGTATAGAAGAAATTACAAAATTTTGAAATTTTTAAACGCGCAATTTTGATTAAAGTACCAAGTGTGATATATTAATAGAAAGATGAGATTAAGCGTAAAAGGAATATGTAAGAAATTCTGTCCTATGTAAATTGGGTCACGTGATAGAGCTCTTGAAAGTTAAAATTCGTGATTTTCAATTGGCTGCAAAACCGGAAGTAAACATCGGACAACAAAAGTGGAGATACCATTGGGCAGATATAATGAAGGGCAATAACTTTTGTTCAGGTCAAAAGGTCATCAAAGGTCAAGGTTGCGAAATATGACCGGTTAAAGGATATGTGAAAAGAAATATGAAAATCGTTGAATTTGATCAAAAGCATTTATTTTTAAAAGTAAACTAACATATCTATCAATTCCAACAAATTTTTTTTTTCAAAAAACGTTTAGAGTAGAAAAAAAGGCTTTCAAAGTAGGCTTCTTTAGCATGAGTCGAACGTTAATGAGCTAGGCGATCACGTGACCGCATGACGTCAGAGATGCCCAACTAAAATAAAAACAAATGGAGAACTAAGCCTAGCTAATATTATTATAACCTTCGGGAGTTTAGCGCTTTAATTTCTGATCATATGTGGGCAATGGAGGATTTATCAGCTGGTATAGAGTCATTAGAAATTAAGCCATATCAATTCGAACCATTAAAACGCTCCATATCTGACGAAACTGCCAAGCTTTCAGACTCCCCCCAGTCGGATTCTTCCGATCCATCAGAACTTGACACAGATACGGAAGAAGAGGATGATCCCCGTCTTGGAAATACGACATGGTAGGCAAAAACTTTTCACAAACTCTTTTAAATTGGCTCTCAACAATAAAATTGATCGGAAGAGGCCTTTGCTGATTCAAATTCGTAGTAGGCCTATAGGTTCTTTTTTTTTATCTTCATTACGACAGTTGCCGTTCAGTGCAGTGGCTAAAAACCACGTCGTGGTAAATATAATTAGGCTAGGCCTTGTTGCGATTTTCATAAAATTTTGAAGTTAGAAGAGTACAGTCGGCATTTTCATGGGTTGATTTTGATCTTGAATATTTGTAAAGAGCCTTCAGAAGTACCAGAAATGTAGGCCTACGTAAATTGCATCAGGCATATTCGAAATTTCTCCTTTGGCTTTACTGCCTTTAGGATAATTTGAATAGGCCTACTAGGCTACCGTTTTCACACCTAGCTGGCACTTTTAAAATCAAATCATTGTAATATTGCAGTGGAAATCTCGACTAGGCTTATATAGCGGGATAATTGCTTTCGTTTGCAATCTGCGTGTGTGTGCTGTTGTGTGCTAATATAAAATGTTACCACGCTGTGGAAAAGAGCCACTGCCACAAATAAATGGCGTTACATAATTTGTTCTAAAATGGGGAACTCGCCACTAAAGTCTTTAAAAGATCTTATTCACATCCCACAATTTTGTTTCGGGACATGTTATACATTATTTAAAGAGGCATAAGTGAATAATTTTCTGGAGAAACTGTAATTTAGAGCCGAATTTATCATTATGGACGTAGGCCTTTTTCTCACTGATAGGCCGAGGAGGGTCTAGTGTTGCAGTGGAATTTTTAGTGGGGGAAAAATTCTTCCGCTTCAGTTTGACAATCCAAGTTTTCACAAGATGTTCATCTTTAGGAAAGCGGAACATATGAACACCAGAGCCCTTTCCTCCGCGATTATTACAGCCATAGGCCACACACTGCGGCATAACGTCAATGTAAACAATATGGCGGGTGAATTAGATTGGGCATCTCTGACGTCATTTACAAAAGGTCACGGAAACGACCTTTCATTTTTGCATATTTCAGACCTGTGTTTTTAAAAGGATTTTTAGCTATTTTAGAATTATTTCTAATTTTTTTTATTGGTTGCAATCGATAGATGAATGATTTTACTTTTCAAATAGGTGGTTTCAAGCCTTTTTTGAAAATCTCTTCACATATCCTTTAAATTTTTGACAATTACTGAAAAAATTCAACCGGAAATAAAAGAAAAACAAAATCGAAATTCAAAAATTCCTTCCCATACTTTTTTGCGTAATCAATTGATGTTTCTAGAAAATCTAAAATTATTCAAATTAGACATATCCCTGAGAACTTATTTCAGTTTTACAAAATTTAGTCGTATCAAGATGGCGGAAGATCCGTTACTTCCGGTTCGAATTTTCTTAATTTAGCATTATTCAATAGACAATTGTAGCTAATTGCAAAAGAAATTTTTCAAATATCTTCATTATTCCGGAAGTGCAAAGTTCAACTTTAAAAGCGAATAACATCAAAACCGGAAGTGATATCGTAATTTTGAAAAATAATTATACTTCGGAATCCAAATGTCTATATATCTGTAAGTTTTCAGATCGATCGAAATAAAACTGTAGAATTTAGAAAATGCAAAAAATTTCAAATTCAAAATGTCAGCGACAAAGTTGGGAAATGTATAATTCTTAAATTGCTATCTTTTAAAACTAAATTCAATGTAGTTACCTAAAAAAAACGATCAAAATCGGATCAAAAATAAAGCCGCAAATTGAAAAACAAAGAAAAACTGTAGACGGCGCTACGTCATTTCCTGTAGGTCAAAATGGCGTCAAAATACATTCATCAAATTTAGTCTCGCGGCATTTTCGGGAGAAATGTTAACAGAATGTGCGTGGCATGCGTAGTTTTGGCTGGGCGCTCTGACCAGAATTCGAAAAAAAAAAAAAAAAAAAAAAAACTAGAGCCGTACGCCTAACGGCACTGAAGCAGTGCGTTCCATCCAGGGATACGTTCGTTAAGCAAAAGACAGAAAGGGTATATTAAAAAAAATGTGCATTATAAATGGATTTGGATTTCATAACAAACGCTCCTATCCCCCCTCCCATTCCCCCCCCCCCTTTCCCCCTCCCCATCCTTAGCCCTCATCACCAATTAAGATAGGTAATAAGTTAAAATCATAATAAAAAAAATTCGTTTAATTCGGATCGCCGAAACTCATATTTTGTAAATCGCCCAAACGCAGAGAATAATATCCAATGGATTGTTTCATATATTAAATTCGCAATTTTCAGATGGCGATGAAACCAAAAGTACACATTGTACAACATAGCATTGGATAGACATTGTCGAAAGCTATATATTTTGTACAAATCAAAAGGTCACTAATGGTTTAAATTATTTATATTGAATAGAGTTCTGTCCCTTAGACCATTATTCCACTCAACTGTATATTATTGTTGCATAAGAGATACAATTTAAAATTCTAAAGATTGTATTTTCGTTCAAAATATTCCATATTTACATCACCCACAACACTAAGTAAACCACAATTTCATTTATTTAATATATATAAAACCTTTGAATCATTTTAACTGGATGTAGAACGATTAAACTAAAAAATAAATTTCGATCGCTGAAACTCATATCTTGTAGATCGCCCAAACGCAACACACATTAAACAGATTGTTTTATAGGGAAAATTCGCAATTTTTAAATGGCGATGAAAGCGGAAATATACATCTTACAATAAAGCTTTATATATCATTGGATAGATCTTCTCGAGAGCTATCACGTTTGTACAGGTCAAAAATTCGTCAAAGGTCAACGTCACAATATACGACCCTTCAAAGTTTTTAAAAATTTTAATCGTAAAAAAATCAAAATCAAAATCGAAATTCAAAAATCGGTTTCCATATATATTTCGTCAATCGGTTATAGATTCTATATACATCAAAATAACACAAATCGAATTATCCCCCGAGGGCCCTATTTCGATTTAAAGAAAACCACGCACAGTTAGTATAGAAGAAATAACAAAATTTTTTAAATTTTTAAAAAGCGCAATTTTGATCAAAATACCAAGTGTGATATATTAATAGAAAGATGAGATTAAGCGTAAAAGGAATATGTAAGAAATTATGTCCTATGTAAATTAGGTCACGTGATAGAGCTCTTTAAAATAAAAATTCGTGATTTTCAATTGGCTGCAAAACCGGAAGTAAACATCGGACAACAAAGGTGATGATACCATTGGGTAGATATAATCAAGGGCAATAACTTTTGTTCAGGTCAAAAGGTCACCGAAGGTCAAGGTCGCGAAATATGACCTTTTAAATTTTTGACAATTACTGGAAAAATTTTAACCGGAAATAAAAGAAAAGCAAAAGCGAAATTCAAAAAACCCTTCCCATACTTTTTTGCGCAATCGTTGAATGTTTTTAGAAAATCTTAAATTATGCAAATTAGATTTAACCCTAAGGCCCCCCTTTTGAGTTTTACAAAAATTAGTCATATCAAGATGGCGGCTGATCCGTTACTTCCGGTTCGGATTTTTTTAATTTAGCATCATTTAATAGACAATTGTAGCTAATTGCAAAAGAAATTTTTTCAATATCTTCAATATTCCGGAAGTGCAAAATTCAACTTTAAAAGCAAATAACTTCAAAACCGGAAGTGATATCGAAATTTTGAAAATTAATTATAGTTTGCAATCAAAATGTCTATATATCTTTAAGTTTTCAAGTCGATCGAAAGAAAAAATGTACAAGTAAAAAAAAAGCTAAAAATTCAAAATTCAAAAAGTCAGCGACAAAGTTGGGAAATGTTTCATTCTCAATTCCCTATCTTTTAGAAAATAAGTTTTAATGTAGTTATCTAAAAAAGAACGATCAACATTGGATCAAAACTAAAGCCGCAAATTGAAAAACAAAGAAAAACTTTGGAATGCGCTACGTCATTTCCTGTTTACAAAAAAATGCATCAAATTACATTCATTAACATTACTTTCACGAGTACGACAAGAAAATCGAAAGAGTGAATTCATAGCATATGTAGTTTTGGCTGGGCGCTCTGGGGAAAAATTCGAAAAAAAAAAAAAAAAAAAAAAAAAAAAAAAAACATTTCGAAAAAAAAAAAAAAATAGAGCCGTACGCCTAACGGCACTGAGGCAGTGCGTTCCATCCAGGGATTCGTTCGTTAAGCAAAAGACAAAAAGGGTTTATTAAAATAAAAAAATGTGCACCAGAAATGGATTTTGATTTCATAACAAACGCTCCCATACCCCCCTTTTCCCCCTTTCCCCTCTTTGCCCCTCCCCCTCCTTAGCCCTCATCATCAATTAAGATAGATAATAAGTTAAAATCATAATAAAAAAATGGATAGAGGGTCGTTTAATCTAAAAAAGATATCCGGATCGCCGAAACTCATATTTGTAAATCGCCCAAACGTAGAGAATAATACCCAATGCAATGTAGATTGTTTTATATATTAAATTCGCAATTTTCAGATGGCGATGAAACCAAAAGTAGATATCGTACAAAAATATATATATAGCATTGGATAGACAATGTCGAAGCTATATACAAATCGAAAGGTCACTAATGGTTCAAGTTGTCTTAAGTCGCCAGGGTATAACATTGAGACACCACATAAATAGCCAACATTTTAAAATTTATATTGAATAGAGTTTCGTCTCTTAGACCATTATTCCAGTCACCTGTATATTATTGTTGCATAATTATAAGAGATAAAATTTAAAATTCTAAAGGTTGTAATTTCGTTCCAAATATTCAATATTTACATCACCCACAACAGGAAAAACATATATAACAACTTTGAATCATTTTAACTGGATGTAGAACGATTAAACTAAAAAATAATTTCAGATCGCTGAAACTTATATCTTGTAGATCGCCCAAATGCAACACATTAAACAGATTGTTTTATAGGGAAAATTCGCAATTTTCAAATGGCGATAAAAGCAAAAGTATACATCTTACAATAAAGCTTTATATATCATTGGATAGAACTTCCCGAGAGCTATCATATTTGTACAGGTCAAAAATTCGTCGAAGTTCAACGTCACAATATACGACCCTTCAAAGTTTTTAAAAATTTTAATCGTTAAAAAATCAAAATCAAAATCAAAAATTTAAAAATCGGTTTCCATACATATTTCGGCAATCGGTTATAGATTCTATATACATCAAAATAAAAACAAATCGAAAATTTTCCCCCGAGACCCTATTTCGATTTAAAGAAAAACACGCACAGTTAGTATAGAAGAAATTACAAAATTTTGAAATTTTTAAACGCGCAATTTTGACTAAAATACCAAGTTTGATATATTAATGGGGAAAATGACATTAAGCGTAAAAGGAATATGGAAGAAAAATTTTGGGCCTATGTAAATAAGGTCACGTGATAGAGCTCTTTAAAGTTAAAATTCGTGATTTTCAATTGGCTGCAAAACCGGAAGTGAACATCGGACAACAAAAGTGTAGATACCATTGGGGAGATTTAATCAAGGGCAATAACTTTTGTTCAGGTCACAAGGTCACCAGAGGTCAATATGGCGAAATATGACCTTTAAAAGTTTTGACTATTACTGAAAAATTTCAACCGGAAATAAAGGAAAAGCAAAGTCGAAATTCAAAAATCCCTTCCCATACTTTTTTTCGCAATCGATAGATGTTTTCAGAAAATTTAAAATTATGCAAATTAGATTTAACCCTGAGGCCCCCCTTTTGAGTTTTTCAAAAGTAAATCATCTCAAGATGGCGGCTAATCCGTTACTTCCGGTTCGATTTTTTTTAATTTAGCATCATTTAATAGACAATTGTAGCTTATTGCAAAAGAAATTTTTTAAATATCTTCAATATTTCGGAAGTGCAAAATTCAACTTTTAAAGCAAATAACTTCAAAACCGGAAGTGATATCGAAATTTTGAAAAATTTAAACATAGTTTGCAATCAAAATGTCTATATATCTGCAAGTTTTCAAGTCGATCGAAAGAAAACTGTAGAAGTTAAAAAATGCTAAAAATTCAAAATTCAAAAAGTCAGCGACAAAGTTGGGAAATGTTTAATTCTCAAATTTCTATCTTTTTTGAACTAAGTTCAATGTAGTTATCTAAAAAAGAACGATCAACATTGGATCAAAAATAAAGCCGCAAATTGAAAAACAAAGAAAAACTATGGAATGCGCTACGTCATTTCCTGTTTTAAAAAAAAAGCATCAAAATACATTCATTAACATTACTTTCACGAGTACAAGGGAAAGGGAAAACGATAGAGTGAATTCATAACATATGTAGTTTTGGCTGGGCGCTCTGGGAAGAATTCGAAAAAAAAAAAAAAAAAAAAAAAAAAAAAAAAAAAAAAAATTTCGAAAACAAAGCAGTGCGTTCGATGAACGCACTGCAAAAAAAAAGAGACATTTCGAAAACAAACTGGGACTTTGCTGAAAGCAAAGTCCCACAACTAGAGCCACACGTGGCACAGAGTGGGACTTTGCTAACGTTGCCAAATTGCAACAGACAGGCCGAAACATCTGATTTTCTGGGAGCATCTGGCCAAAGCAACGAGGTATCTGTGTGCAAAGAATTTTTTGGAAAAACGTTATTTCCTACTGACGTAATTCGCTGACCTATATAAATGCTAAATTGAAAGTTTACCCGGATGTGCCACGCCCATCTCATTTTTTTTTTTTGCGTAAATCTAATAACATTAAAAAATATATATTAAAGGTAAAAAAATTGAAGCTTGTACATTTAAAAATCACGAGATATGCACAAATACATTTCAAAAAGGCAAAATGTACTTTAATTTTAAAAGTAAAAAAATTTAAATTTTATTTTAAAAACTTTTTTATACATTGTGGAAAGTGGACAAAAACCCCCTTTAAGAATCTGAAAATAATAAACCTCTAAATTAATTAGTCACGCTCTAGAGCAGTCCAAAGTTGTGAATTTTGCTGTTTCAGCAGCTATAAAACCGGAAATAGACGTCAGAAGTCTAATGCCAAATTGTCAACTGATAGCTAAAGTAAAATGATTGAAAGGGCGCAAAATTGCAACAAACGGCAGAAACATTTGATTTTTTGGGATAACCTGGCCAAAGTAATGAGAAATTTTATGTATGCAAGGTACTTTTTTGAAAAACGTTATTTACTGCAGCCGTAATTCGGTGACCATATAAATGGTAAATTTGAAGTTCACCCGGATGGCCACGCCCATCTCGTTTTTTTGGAGGGGAATCTAATCATATTCAAAATGTATATTCACAGTAAAAATTTGAAGCTTGTACAGCTAATAGATCACGAGATATACACACATATGTTTCAAACAAGCGAAAATACGGCAAAATGTACTTTTCTTTGCAAAAATCAAAAACTTCAATTTTCATTTTATAAACTTTTGTTATATATCGTTGGATAGAGGACAAAAAGCACCTTAAGAATCTGAAAAACAAAATACTCTAAATTCATTAGGTCACGCTCTAGAGCTACCCAAATTTGCGAATTTTGCTGTTTTCGGGAAGCTATAAAACCGGAAGTAGACTTCGGAGGTCAAAGGTCAAAGTATCAAATGATAGCCAAGGTCAATGACCTTTGACCTACTAAAGGTCAAGGTCGTCAAAGGTCAAGGTCACGAGAAATAAGCCCCCAAACTTCGAAAAAATTCAACCGGATGTTGCAAAATTGCAAAAGTGAAATTCAAAAATCGGTTACCATAATTTTTTTTGCAATCAACTAAGCTTTCCAGAAATATAAACATCACGCAAATCGCTCTTACCGTAGAGGCCCCATTTTGAGTTTTACAAAAAAGTGAATTTCAAGATGGCGGCCAAAGTATTACTTCCGGTCTGGATTTTTTTTTTAAATCGGCCAGTTTTTTTAAAAAGATATTGTTCAACACAAGTTTCAATGACCCGTGACAATTAGACCGGAAGTAGACCGAAAATCAGAGATTTCAACTTTGAACCCTTTTTGAGCGTAAACCGGAAGTGACGCAAAATATTTGACAATGTCATTTTGTTTAGATTTATAGTCTCTCTTAGCACCTAAAATTGGAACTTAATCGGACAGAAATTTAAAAAATGGTAAAAAAATTCGAAAATACGGCAAAAGATTGTCTGCTACGAATTTTCGAAATTCGAATTTTTTTAACTGCTATCCTATTGGATATTGTATGTAGATTCTGAAAATGAAAACCCGATGAAAATCGGGTCAAAATTGCGCCTTCTAGAGCCGAAAACTGTTTTTTGCAAATGTTGCACTGTTGCACTTCTGGTTTTGCAAAAATGTTCCAATTTATATTCATTAACTTTTTTGCCACTACAGAAGGTCTAGGAAAGTTGAATGGTTGCTGCAACTACTGTAGTTTAAGAGCAGGAAGGTGTGGAAAAATCGAAAAAAAAAAAAAAAAAAAAAAAAAAAAAAAAAAAAAAAAAAAAAAAAGAGACATTTCGAAAACAAACTGGGACTTTGCTGAAAGCAAAGTCCCACAAAAAAAAAACATTTCGAAAACAAAGCAGTGCGTTCGATGAACGCACTGCAATAAATTTGGATCGCTGAAACTCATATCTTGTAGATCGCCCAAATGTAACGTATCTAAAACAGACCGTTTTATATGAAAAATTTGCAATTTTTGAATGCTGATGAAACCTTAAGTATAAATCTTACAATAAAGTTTAATATATCATTGGATAGATCTTCTCGAGACCTATCACATTTGTACAGGTCAAAAGATCGCCAAAGGTCAACATCACAAGTTACGACCCTTCAAAGTTTTAAAAAATTTTAATCGTAAAAAAATCAAAATCAAAATCAAAATTCAAAAAATCGGTTTCCATATATATTTCGGCGATCGTTTATAGATGCTATATACATCAAAATAACACAAATCGAATTATCCCCTGAGACTCTATTTCGATTTAAAGAAAAACACGCACAGTTAGTATAGAAGAAATTACAATATTTTGAAATTTTTAAACGCGCAATTTTGATTAAAGTACCAAGTGTGATATATTAATAGAAAGATGAGATTATGCGTAAAAGGAATATGTAAGAAATTCTGTCCTATGTAAATTAGGTCACCTGATAGAGCTCTTTAAAGTTAAAATTCGTGATTTTCAATAGGCTGCAAAACCGGAAGTAAACATCAGACAACAAAAGTGAACATACCATTGGGTAGATATAATCAAGGGCAATAACTTTTGTTCAGGTCAAAAGGTCACCGAAGGTCAAGGTCGCGAAATATGACCTTTTAAATTTTTGACAATTACTGGAAAATTTCAACCGGAAATAAAAGAAAAGCAAAAGCGAAATTCAAAAATCCCTTCCCATACTTTTTTGCGCAATCGTTGAATGTTTTTAGAAAATCTAAAATTATGGAAATTAGATTTAACCCTGAGGCCCCATTTTGAGTTTTACAAAAGTTAGTCATATCAACATGGCGGCTGATCCGTTACTTCCGGTTCGGATTTTTTTAATTTAGCATCATTTAATAGACAATTGTAGCTAATTGCAAAAAAATTTTTTTAAATATCTTCTATATTTCGGAAGTGCAAAATTCAACTTTAAAAGCAAATAACTTCAAAACCGGAAGTGATATCGAAATTTTGAAAATTAATTTTGGTTTGCAATCAAAATGTCTCTATATCTGTAAGTTTTCAAGTCGATCGAAAGAAAACTGTAGAAGTAAAAAAATGCTAAAAATTCAAAATTCAAAAAGTCAGCGACAAAGTTTGGAAATGTTTAATTCTCAAATTGCTATCTTTTAGAACTAAGTTCAATGTAATTATCTAAAAAAGAACGATCAACATTGGATCAAAAATAAAGCCGCAAATTGAAAAACAAAGAAAAACTTTGGAATGCGCTACGTCATTTCCTGTTTACAAAAAATGCATCAAATTACATTCATTAACATTACTTTCACGAGTACGACAAGAAAATCGAAAGAGTGAATTCATAGCATATGTAGTTTTGGCTGGGCGCTCTGGGAAGAATTCGAAAAAAAAAAAAAACTAGATCCCCAGGCTTCGCGAGGTTCTGACGCAGTGCGTAGCAGTTTTGATATACGCTTTAAAACTACCCCACAAAGTAGCTATAGAACACTAACATTATTTTACAGAGTAGAAGTCGTTTTTTTTACAAAGCGTAATTGGTTCGCTGAAACTCGTGTCATGTAGATCGCCCAAACGCATAATTCAACAAACAGTTTTTAACAATGAAATTCGCAATTTTCAAATGGTGATAAAACGGAAAGTATACATCGTACATCAAAATATAATATATCAATGGATAGATCTTTTCGAGAGCTATCACATTTGTGCAGCTCACAAGGTCACCAAATTTCAAGGTTACAATATACGACCATTCGAAGTTTTTATATATTACTATCAGGTAAATATCAAAATCAAAATCAAAATTCAAAAATCGGTTTCCAAATATGATTCAGAAATCAATATTACATTCTATAGACATCAAAATTACACGAATCGGAGTATCTCCAGAGGCCCCATTTCGATTTAAAGAAAATTACGCACAGTTAGTAGAGAAGAAATACAAAATTCTAAAATACTAAAAAGCGCATTTTTGGTGGAAATATGTGGTTTTATATATCATTACAAAGAGCAGATAAACTGTAATAAGATTCAATATGAATTTTTGTTATTTATAAATTAGTTCACGTGACAGAGCTCTTTAAAAATAAAAATCACAAATTTCAATCGGTTATAAAACCGGAAGTAGACATCGGACAACACAAATGAATATATCATTGAATAGATATCATCAAGGGCAATAAATCTTGTTATGGTCACAAGGTCACCAAAGGTCAAGGTCACGAAATACGGGCCTTTGAAATTTTGATCATTACCAAGAAAATTAAAATGGAAATAAAAGAAAATCAAAATAAAAAATCAAAATTCGGCGTCTAAACAAAATTGAGCAATCGACTCTAGTTATAAGATATGACAAAATAACGAAAATCGCTTTATCCCCTGAGGCCCCATTTTGAATTTTACAAAAGTTTGACATTTCAATATGGCGGTTGATCTTTTGCTTCCGGTCCGGATTTTTTCATCTTCGTTTTTTTGTATGACTATTTGTAGCATGTTGCAAAACGAAGTTTTGAAATATCTTAAGAATTCCGGAAGTTAGGTTTCTAAAATTTACAAGAGAATAACTTCAAAACCGGAAGTGACGTCAAAAATTTGAAAAATAATTTGAGATCACATTTAAAATGTCTATCTACCTATAATTTTTCAGATGGATGAGAATAAAATTGTAGAAGTTGAAAAAAATGCAAATATTGAAATTAAAAAAGTCAGCTACAAAAGTAATAAAATTAGCAGTTTTAAACTGCAGTTATGTAGCTAGCAGTTGAAAGAAGCTAACAAAAGAAGTTATGTCAAAATCAGTTGAAAAATAAAGATAATAAAGAGCAAAAACCAAAAAAACGCCATTGCCCACAGCTCGTTTCCGGTTGCTCTAAATGAAGTCATTTCACATTTAACAAATACAAGTCTCGCAGTTTGAATAGGCAATAGCAACTAGTAGTTTGTGGCAAGTTGCCTTCTATGAGAATAATCGAATGTGAAATTCGAAAAAAAAAAAAAAAAGACATTTCGAAAACAAAGCAGTGCGTTCGATGAACGCACTGCAAAAAAAAAAAAAACATTTCGAAAACAAAGCAGTGCGTTCGAATGAACGCACTGCAAAAAAAAAAAAACATTTCGAAAACAAAGCAGTGCGTTCGATGAACGCACTGCAAAAAAAAAAAATAATCCGAACGAAAACAAAGCGTGACAAATTTTATTTGCCACGCAATAAAAAATAAAATAATCCGAACGATTACAATACGTTTTCGCCAAAGTCGAAATACGTAACTAGACCTGTTTGTAACAATTGTGCAGCTTCCGAGATATTTAGAATTTGTTATATCTCCTTATTTGATATTACAAATTGATCTCGGATTAAATTAACTTTCTAGATCGTTGATACTTTTAATTTATTTATTTATTTATTTATCAATCTTAATTTAGGTGTAGTAGGAACATTAGATCCTGCAATTTGTGGCAAGTTGCCATGGTATAACATAGAGACATCAAATTAACAGCGCGGCTTTACATCTTTAAGAGAGTATTTTATAGAGTTCCGTCCCTTATACCACTAGTCCTCTCAACTGTACATTATTTTTGCTTAAGAGAATATCATTTAAAATTATAAAGGTTGTCATTTCCTTCCACATATTCCATATCATACATCGCCCACAACGAGAAATGAACAATCATTCCTTTTATTTAAGGTATATAATATCTTTGAATCATTTTAACTGGATTAATTTTTAATCGTTAAAAAATCAAAATCAAAATAACAATTCAAAAATCGGTTTCCATATATATTTCGGCAATAGATTCTATATACATGTACATCAAAATAACACAAATTGAATTATCTTCCGAGACCCTATTTCGATTTAAAGAGTTAGTATAGAAGAAATTACAAAATTTGCAAATTTAAAACGTGCAATTTTGATCAAATATCAAGTGTTATACACCATTGGAAAGAATAACTAGACCTGTTTGTAACAGTTCTGCAGCTTTCGAGCTATTTAGAATTTGTTGGTATCCTGGCTGTCATTAAGGATAGAATGTAGACTGATTTTTTGCGATTATTGGGAGAGATGATTTATTCATGATTTAACACGTGACATTTGAGCTTGTTAATAGACTGGCAATCATTAAGGTTTGTTATGTAAAAATATCTGGGCTTAACCACGCCCACAAAGTCCATTGACTTGTTTTGGAAACTTCAACTGGAAATGTCAAAATTTGTGAATTGACCGTTTTATAGGAAAAATTCGCAATTTTTTAATGCCGATAAACCGAAAGTTTACATTTTGCTATAAAGCTTAATATGTCATAGGATAGAACATATCACATATGTACAGGTATAAAGATCGCCAAAGGTCAACGTCACAATATACACCTTCGAAGTTTTTATAATTTTTAATCGTAATTAAATTAAAATCAAATTAAAATTCAAAAATCAGTTTCCATATAAATTTCGGCAATCGGTATAGATTCTTTATACATGTCCATCAAAATAACACATATTGACTGATCCTCCGAGACCCTATTTCGATTGAAAGAAAAATACACACAGTGATGTAAAATATCTGGACTTAACCACGCCCACAAAGTCTAATGACTTGTTTTCATTGGTTGGAATACTTTAACTGGAAATGTCAAAATTTGTGTCTTGACCAAAAGATAAGAAATTAACACAATCAGACTTTATGACCTGTTGACTTATATCTGTTTAATTAGAGTGTAATTTTATTCTTAAACTTTTCGCAATTTTTTATTTATACATATTGATTTATATATTGCTTGAAAGCTGAGAATTTGTACATTATAAATCTGTTCGAATTTTGTTTTTAAGTTAAATAGAACTAAATATAAAAAAATATGAATGTTAAAATCGCTTATTTTCTACTAGGCGTATTTTCATCAATTTTCGGTATATAGCTAAAATAAAGATATTGTTAGAAAGCTGATGAAAATCACATCACAATAATGTCAATT
Organism: Nipponacmea schrenckii; assembly: GCA_030562195.1. Lineage (NCBI taxonomy): Eukaryota > Metazoa > Mollusca > Gastropoda > Lottiidae > Nipponacmea > Nipponacmea schrenckii. The sequence continues at coordinate 436,845 of JAUJPP010000011.1, forward strand.
AGAATGTTGCCAAGAGTCTTGTTCATGAGATATAACCATCTGAAGATACGAGAAATATGCAAATTACCAATTTTTGGACCCCTATTAATCCAAATGTTCTTTACTAAAATTGGAAATCAAGGTATCATATGAACCTTTAGCCAATGAAGATGATTGTGCAGAAAAATAAAGGATGCATATTAGTAAGTTAGTCCTCTTCGTACCTTGCGGAGAATAGGGCTGCTACAGACGTTCTCCATCTCACTCTGTTATGAGCTGTTCTTTTTGATTCATTCCAGGTCTTGCCAATCCTTCCTAGCTCTTTCAGTCTTATTCTTTTCAAGCTGTGTAAAGGTCGTCCTTGTCTTCTATGCCCCTGGGGATTCCAGTCCAGTGCCTCTCTGGTGATGTTGTTTTGAGATCAAAAGGATGCATATGGTAGAGTTCAAAAGTTATGAACTTTCAAACGAAAGTCAGTTTTGAAAAACTTTGGCAGGACCTGGTCCAAAGACAAATTTGAAATTGAAAAATATGCCATTAGAGGACCTAGATAATTATCCAAATTATATTTTAAAACAAGTCTGAAAAAATAGGATTAAAAATGGCGGACGAGTAGTATTTTTCCAATAATTTGCATATTTCAAGATGGCGATCAAACGGTTAGAAATTTGCATATACGGCATACATACAAAATGAAGATATTGATGGTACTAATTCTGTGGAATAATAAAATTGCAAGTTTGTGCAAAACTTTAATCCGAAAATTCCGATTTCTGTGATTTTCTACATTTTTTGGTCATTTTCGGACGTTTCCGGCTAATTTCGGAAAATGTTTTATCGGAATCTTTAATGATAATTTTTTGTCTACTCATCTACCAATTTTTGTGAAAAAATAAGACGTAAATTTAAAAAAAACACGTGCTTTTTCATAAATCACGCACAATTAATATAGAACTAAGAACAAAATTTTCAAATATTAAAAAGCGCAATTTTGATCAAAATATAAAGTGTTATACACCATTGGAAAGAATTAATTACGCGTAATAAGGACATAAAAGAAATTTTGACGTATGTAAATCAGGTCACGTGACAGAGCTCTTCGAAGTTAAAAAGTGCAATTTTCAAATGGCTGTAAAACCGGAAGTTGACATTGCACAACACAAATGAAGACATCAATGGATAGATCTCGACAAGGGCAACAACTTTTGTGCAGGTCACATGGTCACCAAAGGTCAAGGTCACGATATATGAACGTTGGAAAATTAGGCACTGAGTGAAAAAAAAAGAACCGGAAATGAAAATCGAAATTCAAAATTCGGCTTCCTAAGAATTGTTAGCAATCGATTGAAGATTACATAGACATCAAAATTACAATTGTCCGATTAACCCCTAAGGCCCAATTTTTCACTTTACAAAAGTAAGTGGTTTAATGATGGCGACTGATCTGCTACTTCCGGTTCAATTTTTGTGAATTATAAAATCATTATGGGTTAATACTAACTTATTGCAAAAAAAAAAAATTCAAATATCTTTAGAATTCCGGAAGTGAAAATTCGAAGTTTAGCGACGTATGACTCCGAAACCGGAAGTGATGTCGACATTTTGAAAACAGATTTTTCTTGACAAGAAAAATGTTTATCTAACTGCAAATTTTGATTACGATCTAATCAAAATTGCAAATCGGATTAAAAATGGCGGACGAGTAGTATTTTTCGAATAATTTGCATATTTCAAGATTGCGATCAAAGGTTAGGAATTTGTGTATACGGCAAACATACATTATGAAGATATTGATGGTACCAATTCTATGGAATAACAAATTTGCAAGTTTTTTCAAAAAATAATCCGAGAATCCCGGTTTCTGTTATTTTCGACAGTTTTTGGTCATTTTCGGACGTTTCCTGCTAATTTCGGAACAGGTTTTGTTAGAATCTTATATATAATTTTTTGTCTACTCATCTACCAATTTTTGTGAAAAAATAAGAATAAATTTTTCAAAAAACACGTGTTTTTTTCATAAATCACGCACAATTACTATAGAAATAAGAACAAAATTTTCAAATAATAAAAAGCGCAATTTTGATCAAAATATCAAGTGTTATACATCATTGGAAAGAATAAATTACGCATATAAGGACATGAAAGAAAT
>JAUJPP010000011.1:439472-459081 GCA_030562195.1 Nipponacmea schrenckii
AATTGATGCAGGAATATTTTCCCTATCAATGTTTTCATCGTGCCTATAATATTTTTGTTGTTTAATGCGATTACAGTAATTCACCTATTTTAATTGTAAAGGTTATTAAGGGGAAGTAATCATATTTTGTGATTAATTTGGCATTTTGATAATTTGGTTGGCACCGTCTAAATTCCAATGGTAATTGTTTCCTAACATTATTGCAGTGCGTTCTTCGAACGCACTGCTTTGTTTTCGAAATGACTATTTTTTTTTTTTTGTCTCTTTCTGGTCACGCTCCCCAGCCATAACTGCAAATGTCTTACACAATCTAGCGTGATATTGTAACGTAATCTTGTGCTCGTTGTTGTTTAAATGTAAAATGACGCATTTTTGTTCTACCGGAAATGACGTAGAACGTCACAAATTTTATTTTTGTTTACTAACTCACGGCTCGTTATTTTATCCAATCTGGTTCGGACTTTTTTTATTTACTACTTATAACTTAGATTTACATAATAGCAGTTTAAAAATTAGGAAATTTTTACTTTTGTTGCTGACTTTTGAATTTTAAAATTTAACACTTTTTCTAACTTTTGCAATTTTGATTAGATCGAAATCAAAATTTGCAGTTAGATAAACATTTTTCTTGTCAAGAAAAATCTGTTTTCAAAATGTCGACATCACTTCCGGTTTCGGCGTCATACGTCGCTAAACTTCGAATTTTCACTTCCGGAATTCTAAAGATATTTGAATTTTTTTTTTTGCAATTAGTTACTATTAACCCATAATGATTTTATAATTAACAAAAATTGAACCGGAAGTAACAGATCAGTCGCCATCATTAAACCACTTACTTTTGTAAAGTGAAAAATTGGGCCTTAGGGGTTAATCGGACAATTGTAATTTTGATGTCTATGTAATCTTCAATCGATTGCTAACAATTCTTAGGAAGCCGAATTTTGAATTTCGATTTAGCTTACCTTTCATTTCCGGTTCTTTTTTTTCACTTAGTGCCTAATTTTCCAACGTTCATATATCGTGACCTTGACCTTTGGTGACCATGTGACCTGCACAAAAGTTGTTGCCCTTGTCGAGATCTATCCATTGATGTCTTCATTTGTGTTGTGAAATGTCAACTTCCGGTTTTACAGCCATTTGAAAATTGCACTTTTTAACTTCGAAGAGCTCTGTCACGTGACCTCATTTACATACGTCAAAATTTCTTTTATGTCCTTATTACGCGTAATTTATTCTTTCCAATGGTGTATAACACTTTATATTTTGATCAAAATTGCGCTTTTAAATATTAGAAAATTTTGTTCTTAGTTCTATATTAATTGTGCGTGATTTATGAAAAAGCACGTGTTTTTTTTTAAATTTACGTCTTATTTTTTCACAAAAATTGGTAGATGAGTAGACAAAAAATTATCATTAAAGATTCCGATAAATTCCGAAATTAGCCGGAAACGTCCGAAAGTGACCAAAAAATGAAGAAAATCACAGAAATCGGAATTTTCGGATTAAATTTTTGCACAAACTTGCAATTTTTTTATTCCACAGAATTAGTACCATCAATATCTTCATTTTGTATGTATGCCATATATGCAAATTCCTAACCGTTTGATCGCCATCTTGAAATATGCAAATTATTGGAAAAATACTACTCGTCCTCCATTTTTAATCCTATTTTTTCAGACTTGTTTTAAAATATAATTTGGATAATTATCTAGGTCCTCTAGTGGCATATTTTTCGATTTCAAATTTGTCTTTGGACCAGATCCTGCCAAAGTTTTTCAAAACTGACTTCCGTCTGAAAGTTAATAACTTTTGAACTCTACCATATGCATCCTTTTGATCTCAAAACAACATCATCAGAGAGGCACTGGACTGGAATCCCCAAGGGCATAGAAGACAAGGACGACCTTTACATAGCTTGAAAAGAATAAGACTGAAAGAGCTAGGAAGGATTGGCAAGACCTGGAATGAAGCAAAAAGAACAGCTCATAATAGAGTGAGATGGAGAACGTCTGTAGCAGCCCTATTCTCCGCAAGGAACGAAGAGGACTAACTTACTAATATGCATCCTTTATTTTTCTGCACAATCATCTTCATTGGATAAAGGTTCATATGATACCTTGATTTCTAATTTTAGTACAGAACATATGGATTAATAGGGATCCAAAAATTGGTAATTTGCATATTTCTCGTATCTTCAGATGGTTATATCTCATGAACAAGACTCTTGGCAACATTCTAATTGACATTATTGGGTGTGATTTTTATCAGCTTTCTAACAATATCTTTATTTTAGCTATAGACCGAAAACTGATGAAAATACGCCTAGTAGAAAATAAGCGATTTTAACATTCATATTTTTTTATATTTAGTTCTATTTAACTTAAAAACAAAATTCGAACAGATTTATAATGTGCAAATTCCCAGCTTTCAAGCAATATATAAATCATTATGTATAAATAAAAATTGCGAAAAGTTTAAGAATAAAATTACACTCTAATTAAACAGATATAAATGCAACAGGTCATAAAATCTGATTGTGTTAATTTCTTATCTTTTGGTCAAGACACAAATTTTGACATTTCCAGTTAAAGTATCCCCAACCAATCAAAACAAGTCATTAGACTTTGTGGGCGTGGTTAAACCCAGATATTTTACATCACTGTGTATTTTTCTTTCAATCGAAATAGGGTCTCGGAGGATCAGTCAATATGTATTATTTTGATGGACATGTATATAGAATCTATAACCGATTGCCGAAATTTATATGGAAACTGATTTTTGAATTTTTAAATTTGATTTTGATTTAATTACGATTAAAAATTATAAAAACTTCGAAGGTGTATATTGTGACGTTGACCTTTGGCGATCTTTATACCTGTACATATGTGATACGTTCTATCCAATGACATATTAAGCTTTATAGCAAAATGTAAACTTTCGGTTTATCGGCATTTAAAAATTGCGAATTTTTCCTATAAAACGGTCAATTCACAAATTTTGACATTTCCAGTTGAAGTTTCCAAAACAAGTCAATGGACTTTGTGGGCGTGGTTAAGCCCAGATATTTTTACATCACAAACCTTAATGATTGCCAGTCTATTAACAAGCTCAAATGTCACGTGTTAAATCATGAATAAATCATCTCTCCCAATAATCGCAAAATCAATCTACATCCTTAAATGACAGCCAGGAGACCAACAAATTCTAAATAGCCCGAAAGCTGCAGAAATGTTACAAACAGGTCTAGTTATTCTTTCCAATGGTGTATAACACTTGATTTTTGATCAAAATTGCACGTTTAAAATTTGCAAATTTTGTAATTTCTTCTATACTAACTCTTTAAATCGAAATAGGGTCTCGGAAGATAATTCAATTTGTGTTATTTTGATGTACATGTATATAGAATCTATTGCCGAAATATATATGGAAACCGATTTTTGAATTGTTATTTTGATTTTGATTTTTTTACGATTAAAAATTAATCCAGTTAAAATGATTCAAAGATATTATATATCTTAAATAAAAGGAATGATTGTTCATTTCTCGTTGTGGGCGATGTATGATATGGAATATTTGGAAGGAAATGACAACCTTTAGAATTTTAAATGATATTCTCTTAAGCAAAAATAATGTACAGTTGAGAGGACTAGTGGTATAAGGGACGCAACTCTATAAAATACTCTCTTAAAGATGTAAAGCCGCGCTGTTAATTTGATGGCTCTATGTTATACCATGGCAACTTGCCACAAATTGCAGGATCTAATGTTCCTACTACACCTAAATTAAGATTGATAAATAAATAAATAAACAAATTAAAAGTATCAACGATCTGGAAAGTTAATTTAATCCGAGATCAATTTGTATTCTCAAATAAGGTGTTATGTCCCTTTATGACCACAAATTTGTTTTTTCGACGTTTTGTTTTACACACTAATTAAACAGATATAAATGTTACAAGAAGAGTTAAGAAGATAATGCAACAGGGTCAAAAAGTCAAATTGTGTTAATTTCTTATCGTTTGGTCAAGACAAATTTTGACATTTCCAGTTTAAGTATCGCAACCAATCAAAACAAGTCATTATACTTAGTAGGCGTGATTACGTTCTATTTTAAATGACAGCCAGGATATATAACACATTCTAAATATCTCGGAAGCTGCACAATTGTTACAAACAGGTCTAGTTATTATTATGGAATTGGATATTATAAATGCAACGTTTCACCCATGCAATAGAAGGGACGCGCACTGCCTTGGTACCGTCTAACGGTTCTAATTTTTATCTTGTATTCTTTTATAATATCAGAAAATATTAGCATTTTAGTGTTGTCGAGGGGGTTGATCGGATTCAGGGAATTGACCACACCAAGGGTTCAGTTATAAAGATAGACTTTATTAACATTAACAAAAACCCTGAAAGTACAAATAATAACATTACAATCAGGAACGTATATACAGTTAAAACAGAATACTTATTTATTCTTATAATAATAAAAGAATGAAAACATATCTATGCATAAACTACACCATAATCATATGAAATATATGAAACTAACTAAACTATGCATAGAGACAAATATAAATAATACAGAACATTAGAAACCTACCCTATAAAGGGGTTTTAAACTAAATCGAGCTGGGATTAGGTGAAGTACCTTACCAGGCTAGGGATCTGGAAATAATAGAATTGTATTGCAGTATATAAAATGTAGAGAAATGCTAGAATGAATAAATAAGGTACTGAATGTAATTGTAAGATTTATATATTATATATAGTATGCAAACTGGAACTAAGTTATAGACAGACTAAAATTACAAGATGGCCGACACCAGGTTACTAGGGTAAACAAAAAGCATAAACTAGGAAACTATAACATACCTTATATCAGAACTATCCAAAACATCCAACAATATATTGAAACAATATATATTATACAGAATACTCAAATATCCAAATTACAAGATTGTTCTATATCAAAGAAGCTTCAATACAGAACCATATCCCAAAATATCCATATAACATGTCCTATCAGCTACAAAACTATCAACTGAATGACAACACTAATGAAAAACTAATTAACAGAGCTCAGGGTAAAGAAGTAGAAAGTTTAAGGTGATGAGAACTCAGATACAGAGAAAGATTATAGAGGAAATAGAGGTAGTGATGTGTGACTTTAACTGACTGTGACTGAAATATTACTAACTTACAATTAACTTTTATTAAATTTCACCCTTCAACATTAGGTTGAATTATGTTGTTATAATTTATTAAATTTACTTACTTTACTACATAAACCCACTTATTATTATTTTGTATTACTAGTGAAGATCCCTATAAATAGAGCTATTCAACTAACGATTTCAACTGGGTGCGCATGCGCGAGGAATGGACGTGTTTTGAAGCTGCTCTCGATAACTAGACAAAATTTTGAGATATTTTATGGAATAAGTAGTTTTGAATAGGGTAATAGAGAGACATTAATAAATAGATCACCATTTTACATGTTCAAGTTTACAAAACGAAAATCTGGTGGACAGATCAGGATTTATTTGTTCTTCAAATGGTTGCTACAGACTTGTTTACACTAGGAGACGCCATCTTGTCATCTTGCCGATCGGTCTGTTGACAAAGAACGTAAATCTAGGCTAGTCGGATTTTTACCATTTTCAACAAATATCAGGTAAACTTTTATATACAATGGATCAGTCTTGTGATACATTCACCATAGACCAAACGGATAAAGGCGAAAGATCGGAAAGAAACCCAAAAAGAAACAGACAAGGTAGTAATGAATCCCTATTATGTCTTATCTGTGAGACTGACACGAATCATGATGAAAACGGAGCTCTTCGATGTGGTATGTGTGAACAAATTTTTTGCTTTGTTTGTTCTAAAATCTCCAAGGCTATGTTCGATATGATGAAGAATGAGAGTTCTGAATGTGTCATGTGGACCTGTAGAAGCTGTAAGAGAAACTTTCCGAAATTCAGTGCTATCAGCTCCAGCCTAAAACAAATTGAAAATGATAACAAGGAGAGATTCAAACAGATGGATCACAAAATACAGAAATTACAGGAGGAGGTTCCTCGCCAAATAGAGATCGAAGTCAACAGATTACAAGACAACATCGTCACTAATATCAAACAAGAAATAGCAAATGATGTGGCCAAAACCATAGATGATAGATTTGAAGAAAAAGAGGAACAAAAGCGCAGAGAAAACAATGTCATGATCTTCAATCTACCAGAATCAACAGCCACTAACACAGAAGAAATAAAGTCAGATGATAATAAAAATATCCAAAAACTCATGCAGATCCTGGGCATAACAGGCATATTATTCTCGGCTATTGTAAGAATTGGTAAGCCTGAACTTAATAAAACCAGACCAGTTAAAGTTATACTACGAGACCATAGAGATCGAAGCACGATATTTAATGCAAGTAGGGATAGAAGAACAGATTTACAGAGACATCCTATCCTTAAGAGGGTCATCATCACAAGAGACTTAACACCAAAACAAAGAGACCACAACAAACATCTAAGACAAGAGCTCATCAGAAGACAGAACCTAGGAGAACGAGTTAGGATCAGAGGAGACAAGATTGTGCCCATACCAATTCAATACACTGAAAATAATTATCATTCAAGAGTACACCACATCCATGGAATTCAACAATCAATTCCTACTATTCATGAGCAACACCATCAACAAAACACAACCCCAAAGCAGGCAGCCTTCAATAACAGAGCTAGAATCTCCACAAAACAGATTACTAGCACACCAACCCTCCCACCTAAAGCCATCAACAGACCACAAGCCGTTAGTAACCAAATTGAGAAGGATTACCAACGTAGGCTGATAGAATATGAAGGCAACGTCTCTCTTAATGATTTCAATCAGAACAGAAGATGAAACTATGATCTATTGTGAAGGAGCAACATTAAAAAATGTTGCTACTGAATAGGACCTTTGTTTTAACAATGTACAGCCAAATGTAAATAATGTTGTTACTGTAAATATAATGGAAAATGACGATTTTAAGATCATGTATAGCAATGTTGACAGTTTACTAAATAAACGCAAAGAACTACAACTACTAATAGAGGAATTTAAACCTAGTATCATCGCAATAACAGAGTTTTTACCAAAGAACAACCCAGGCGATTTAAGTGAAATCGAATTCTACATTAGTGGATTTGAGATGTTCTTCAATAGACTCGACAGAGGCCGAGGTGTTCTAATATATGTTACAGAAGACATGATTTCAGAAAAAGAAGAAGAGTTATCCTCCCTGGTTTTCGAAGAGATGATATGGTGTAAATTAACCTTTCCCAATAAGGATGTTTTGCTGATAGGATGCATCTACCGGAGCCCCACTTCCAGCCGAGAAAACTCTTTAGATTTAAACCTAGCTATTCACAACGCCTGTAACAAGTATACAAACATAGTGATAATGGGGGACTTTAATTATAAGGACATTGACTGGGTTACAGAAACTACTGATCAACAACAGGAGACAGTCACCAACCAGTTTTTATTATGTATTCAAGACAATTTCCTTATCCAGCATACAAACAAACCAACAAGAATAAGGCACGGTAACATACCATCTCTCTTGGACTTAATCTTCACTAAAGATGAATATACGATCACAGACCTACAATTTCTACCACCAATCGGCAAAAGTGACCATACCACACTACTACTAACAGCTAACATCAAGCAACCCGAGAATATGTCAACCTTACCACGCCACAGGTATTACAAAGGCAACTATGAAGATATGAGGGAAAGCCTGTCTACAGTGAATTGGGAAAAATTGCTAGCTGAGTTGGACACCGAAAATACTTGGGCAACCATCAAGCATATCCTGGAGGATAATATTAAGAAGTTCATACCCCTAACAAAGTCAAATAACACTAAGATGAATAAAAATAAGAAATTATGGTACACTCCTGAAGTCACAACAGCTCTAAAGAAGAAGAGAAAGACATGGTATATCTACTGCCGAAACAAAACAGAATACAATTATGAAGCCTACAGAGTTTCCAGAAACCATGCTACAAAGACACAACGAAAAGCTCTAAAACAATTCGAAACAGACATTGCACTAGGAATCAAGGACAATCCAAAAGACTTTTGGAAATTTATCCACTCAAAGACAAAATCAACGAACTCAATTAAGAAGCTGATCACCGAGGATGGAACCCATTTATCTGAAGACATAGAAAAAACTATTGAACTAAACAACTTCTTCAGCTCCGTCTTCACACTTGAAGATACCACAAGCCTACCCCAGATGGACAACCAGCAATCTATAACCAGATTTGATGAAATAATTATAACAGCAGACATGGTTAGTAAACATCTTGAACACCTAGACCACTCAAAGTCACCAGGCCCAGATGGATTCCATCCTAAGGTGCTGAAGGAACTGTCTCAAGTCTTAGGCTTACCATTAGCAATACTTTTTAGAAGATCACTACAGGAAGGAATAGTACCAATGGACTGGAAAGAAGCCAACGTTGTTCCAATTTTTAAGAAGGGATCCAAAACCAAAGTTAACAACTACAGACCAGTCAGTCTTACCAGCATATTGGTCAAGACATTAGAGACCCTACTAAGAAACGAAATGATGACTTATCTCGAAAGCAACAAACTATTAACTACAGAACAGTATGGATTCAGGCAAGGAAGATCAACCACCACACAACTTCTAGAAGTCCTGGATTATCTAACAGAAAATATAGATTCTGCCATTCCCATTGATGCCATATACCTAGACTTCCAGAAAGCATTCGATAAAGTACCACACAAAAGACTCATCATCAAAATGCAACAGCTGGGTATAAGTGGAGAAGTTCTCAATTGGGTGGAAAACTTCCTTACTAACAGAAAACAGAGAGTCAGACTGAACCAGATCACATCTCCATGGGTTAGCGTCAACAGTGGAGTCCCTCAAGGTAGTGTCCTCGGGCCTGTGCTTTTTCTTATTTTCATTAATGACATTCCAACTATTGTAAATTCGGTCATCAAATTATTTGCAGACGATACAAAACTTATGGGTCCCAGCAGAGATCAGTCCGACACTGCAAAACTACAATCAGACTTAAACAATCTTGTAGACTGGTCTAAAAAATGGATGATGTCATTCAACACCACCAAGTGTAAGTCCCTCCACTTTGGTTACAACAATCCGAAGCACCAATATTACATAGGAGACCTGACCACACCTCTAAATCAAGAAATACAAGAAAAAGACCTTGGTGTAGTGTTTCAAGAAAATTTAAAATTTACAACCCACATTGCAGAGAATATCAAAAAGGCAAACAGACTTCTAGGAATGATTAAAAGAACTTTCACCAACCTAGATAACGAAATGTTTCTATCACTGTATAAATCCCTTATCAGACCACATCTTGAATATGCTGTTACAGTTTGGTACCCGGTCCAAAACAAAGATATAGCTGCTATTGAAAATGCTCAGCGTCGAGCGTCCAAATTACCAAAAAACCTGAAACAACTAGGATATCCAGACAGACTTAAATCTTTAGGCCTTCCAACACTAGAATTCCGTCGAAAACGAGCTGACATGATCCAGGTGTACAGAATAATAAGTGGCAAAGACAGCTTCGCAAAAGAAAATCTCCTTAAGTATTCAAAAGAAACAAGAACTAGAGGAAATCACAAAAAACTAGAAAAACAACAAGTCAGACTGGACGTTAGAAAAAACTCCTTTTGTAACAGAATTATCAACACCTGGAACTCTTTACCAAATTTTGTAGTAGATTCACCAACCCTCAACCAGTTCAAGTCCAACCTAAATACCCTTTGGAAACAAGACAATACAAAATTCTGCCCAAGCTCAATGTGTTAATAGAGAATTATACAATTATGGATGGTTTCTAAAAGACTATACTTGATCGAGCTTCAACTGCGCACCCGCACCAGTCAACTTTGAGGAGGTCTAGAAGCATAAATGCTTATCATAGACAGTCTACAGTATGAACAGTATGAACTGACTTGTCATCTACTTAACTAACCATAGATATCCTATAAATAACTAGATCGATCACGTCATCTATTCGGCGCGTAATACGACTTGACTTCCGGTTAAAGGCAAAACAAACAAGATGGTGGCATCTTGTTCTGCAGTTAATTGCGCTCAGCGATATAAATCAGGATCTTCAGTCACTTTTCACCGGTAAGTATCATATCAAAATTGCCCAGTTTTAGAGGCTTTTTTCATTATTCCAATTTAATGTGCAAATAATACTATAATAAGCTTACAATTTGTAAGTCTAGATAAGGTAGCAGGTGGCATGTTTGTCTTGACGACAGACAACTCAATCAATAGGCCTATACTTTATATAAATAATACTGTCATCCCTCACAGTTCGCCTAGTCTAGAGTAGAAGGCCTAAACTTATCATACATATAGGCCTATTGCATTTTAAAATTGCACTGGATATTTGCACCGTCAGGAAGCAACTCTGTTGATGTAAACAACCATATGATGATAAGACACAAGTCAATACAATGAATGCATTAGGTAGCTTTTTAATTTTGATTTAGTTTATGGCCATATTCCTACTAATAGTCACTGCCAGAATATCAAGTGTAAGTAGGCAACTGGTAACCTTGTAAATTTAATTTGATTTTTATTCTTAATAATAGATTTCCGAAAGATGAGTCATTAAAGAAGGTATGGATTCAGAAAATGAAAAGAGAAGGTTTTGCTCCATCCAACACAGCAGTTCTGTGCTCTCTACATTTTGAAGCATCATGTTTTGAATTGAAAGGAAATACTTCATTGAAACCATCATCAGTACCAACACTATTTGATTTTCCTGCCCATTTAGTAAAAAAAGTAAGTTCAATTTACTGAGAATTATTTTGGTCGTCTTTAGCAAACTTGTACTCAGAGGTAGGCCTAAGGGGCTTTTTTTCAATTTCTTTATGTAAAATTTTAACCATTCTCCAAAATAGAATTTTTCATTGGAATTATCGATGGTAAACAAGACTAAATTAAAATACAAACTTTTTTAGTCCAAGATTTCATTACTACAATATCTGGTTATTTGTTGATACCCGGTACCGGTAGTTGAAATTTCAAAATGATGATAGAATAGTTTAAAGTACCGTAATATGCTTACTTCTATTTTAGCAAATGACAAGAACTACATCAAACAGCAATAAACTTACTACACCAGAAATCGTTATTCAACAACCTTACGAGTTATTAAAAGATCATTCCTATGCCGGACATCAAGACAATTTCAAAAGAAAATATGAAGAGACACTCTCATCTCTTGATTCGACTCGAAAAGAACTACGTAACTGCAAAGATCGAGAAAAGAGGGCCAGGGTTACTATTGGATCGTTGTTTGAACAATTAAAGTTATCTGAAAGTGCAAATAAAATGGCTGAATCATACAAAGGTATAATGTTTAACAAGTAACCTTAATTTGGGAACACCCTGTATTCGCATAGCGCAGAAGCAAAGTAGTTGCACCAAGATCTCTGCACCCTGTTATCACCCAAGGATAAACCCTATTGAAAATCAGCAAAATTGTAAAATATTTACGACAAATTATTACCCTTGTTCTGGAAAAGGCTTTTAACTTTTAGCTCTTGAAACAGTCTACAGACTCTTGACGGATTTTTGTGAAACTTAGTGTGAGTGTTTGTTATTACTCAAGGATGAACCCTATTGAAAATCAACTATATTGAAAAATATTTGATATGAGTTATTGTCCATGTTCTTGAAAGTGTGTTCAATTTTCAGCTCATAAACACCCTAGAAGACACAATACATGACAGATTTTGACGAAACTTTGTGTTTTTGTGTTAATGTTCGTTATCGTCCTTTAAAGTTTGTAAGAGGTGTAAGATTATAACTGAAGGTTAAATTTTTTGTCCCTGTAACTGTCCAATATTTTCATTTAACATCAAAGCTGCCAATGGGCGTATATTACCTTGCCTGACAAGCTATCTTTACTAATTTAGACCACTTAAGGGCTTATATAATTTCATTTATGGAGGTTGGACTACTATTATGATTTATTTCAGATATACCAGTTGATTTGTTTTCTAAACCAGAAAAAGATTACAGTGAAGAACAGAAACAATTTGCTACCACTCTATATTTTTATGGACCCAAGGCCTACAACTACCTGAAAACAAAAGTTAATTTGCCGCATCCCTCGACTATTCGAAGGTGTGTTTGTGTTCTGGATGTCATGTTTGTATTTGATATTTGAGTTAAAATGTTACATGTTAATTATTGGTTGTTGTTCTCACCTTGATAGAAATAATTTTTGTCAGACTGAGGTCAATGGAGTTGTTTTATTTTATACTTTACAACATATATATGTTTAATTAAAGGAGCAATGTGATTATTTTGTAATAAGATGAATTTGTATCTGCTCATATTTGGGAACACTATATATATACATAAATTAGTGACAAAAATTAGAATGGTTTGAAAATGAAATTTTAATTTTACAGACTCGGTGCTTAGCAATTATTATATTAAATGACTATATATTTGAAAGGATTTGATATGTCATATTTTTTTGTTTATTTAAAATCTGAATCATTGTTAATGTTTTTGTGTTGCAACTTAGAAAAGGTCATTTCCAAAGTTCACTCAAAAATTTCTTGTGAGCACAATAGATTTATACAGTTTTTATTTAAATGAAATTTGGTGTGATTATTTATATTGATAAAATCTTGAACAAATTCGACATTTTTTTACAAACAGTTTTTGAGTTATTGCCCTTAACTATAATTTAACGATTCTAATGAAAATGACTTTAAAGTGAGTGAACTTTGTCAATGCTTTTATTTTATATATTGTATTTGTTTGCTTTTTAGACAGTTGATTATGTATAGGTTAATGGTCGAAAGTTTGTCAATAAGTCTAATAATGACCGTTGACGAGGACCGAAGGTCCGAGTTATACGGTCATTATTAGACGCATTGACAAACTTGAGATCCATTAACCAACTTAAAATACAGATTAACAAAAAAAACAGCTCACTATAAACTCACTAGAGTTTTATTTACAAACAAACCTGAAATCAAAACGTTTAAGCCCTTTAGTACAAGAATCATCCATATTCAGACTATGTGTCAATAACAATGAACCAACCAATATGGCAGCACCTGGTGTTTCGAAAAAAATTCCAGTGTTTGATTCTTTAATACTTATATAAATCAAAAGTAAAGATGTTCTAATTAATGGGAAAACTTTTTCAGTTTGTCTAATAATTCCCGAATTAACTCATAATCGGCCTAATTACGTAGGAAATACCTAGCTAACATCTACCAGAACTATCCATAAAACACAGAGGAACCCTCCTGTGTCCACATAACGTTAAATAAATTATGAATGCACGAAATAACAATGAAAAAAGCCTAATTTATCAATTGGTAAGCTTATTTGACAAAATTTGAAATACAACTTTAATCGATGCTCACAGATTTCGCCCTAATGAATAATAAATTATCTTTTTCATTTGAAAGTAAGGATTTGAAAATAAACTTTAAGTTTTAATTGGACGTAACATTGAACACTATACATTTTGAAACCTGGATTAATTCTCTGAATAAAGTATGAGTGAATTTAATGTGAGTAGTTGTCAGACTAATCCCCATTCGTTATGGGCAAGTGGCTGATATTTAGAGTCCAATATTGACTTTAATATTGGACTATTGGCCACTTGCCAGTACCAATATGTTGGATATTGGTACGCAAAAAACAAAGGGTGACATCACATCTGTATTTTAAGTATTATTCAAGGTCTTAAGGGTTTTATGAAAGCGGACTCCACCACAACATATTACAACTTGTATCTTTAATGAGAGCTGGTTACTATTTTTAAATATTATATACATATATATGTTTTTACATTTAAATTGTATGTTTATGCTGCAATAAGGTCTATTTGTACAATATGCAATAATTTTATGATTGTCAAATGCAATTACTATGTACATGATTAAAGAATATTTCTGAATTAGAAATAAACAATTAGTAAATATGTATTTAATTCTTTATTTTATTAGGTGGCTATCAAATATATCTAACATACCAGGACTTTCCAGTCAAGTATTTGATATGTTGGAGGAGAAACTGAAACAACAACCATCAACATACAAGAATTGTAGTATCATGATTGATGGAATGTCCATTCGTAGGCAAATTGAATATGATCCCAAATCTCGTTCAATGATTGGTTTTGTGGATCTAGGCATGGGACCTATAGAAAATGATGCTATTGAAGCACGAGAGGCAATAGTTATTCTGGCTGTTGGCTTACAAGGCCATTGGAAAGTACCACTTGGGTTCTTCCTTGTGGATGAAATGTCAGCTGACATTCAGTGTCAACTTGTACTATCAGCAATTTCTCTTTTATACAATATTGGCATAAGAGCTGTTTCATTAATAATGGATGGGCACCCAACCAATCAGTCTATGGCAAACATTCTTGGTGGTTCACTGCAAATTGATAACTTAGTCAGTTCTTTCAAACATCCAGATACAAACTTAAATGTTTATATATTTTTCGATGCATGCCATTTACTTAAAAATTTTAGAGATGCCTTGCAAGAGATTACAGAACCATCACTAGGCACAGCTAAATGGGTTGATGTTGTGAGATTAGAGGCCCTGCAATCAGAGGAAGGACTCAGAGCAGCAAATAAATTAACCAAAAAGCACATAAATTTCCAAAATCAAAAAATGAAAGTGAGTCTGGCAGCTCAGACATTGAGCAATTCAGTAGCCAAAGCACTTCAATTTGCTTCTTCCTCTAATTGCAAAGGTTTTCAAGACTGCTCTGGCACTATTAATCTCATTAATGTTATTGACCATTTATTTGACATCTTTAACAGTAGGTCGCCTATTGCTAAGGGGTATAAAAGTCCAATTACACCACAGAACATTTTTACTTAAAGCTTTCAACATTTTATTAGGTTTAAGAGATATGACTGGTAAAAATGTTAGTACAGGAAAAAGGAAAATTTGCATTATTGGTTTTTGCATCAACATTCTAAGCCTTATTGAGTTGACTAAAGATTTGCTTTTAAGTGAATCTCCCTCACTAACATATTTATTGACATACAAGCTTTCTCAAGACCATCTCGAACTTTTATTTAGCTGCATAAGAAGATATGGAGGATGGAATAACAATCCATCTGCAGGTCAATTTTGTGCAGCATACCGTGCTTTACTTGGTCATGCTGGTGTCAACTTGAGCATATATGGTAATTGTATTCCACAAGATGTCACATCTATCATAAATGTCCCTAGTGATTCAGAGTCTTCTCCTGTTATTTTATTCACTGATGCCATAGCAGATCATGATTATTGCACCATTAAACCTGAATTAAGCGTCTTTGTGGAGGGAATTCTGGAATACATTTCTGGGTGGGTTGTAAGAAAACTTGTCAAAAAAGTTCAATGCCTTGAATGTTTCAATGCATGTAGTTAACCAAATAAGCATTGAAAATAAAGCTGGTGCCTCAGGTCTGCTTGAGTTGAAAAATAATGGTGGTCTCTATGTGCCATCAAAAGATATTGTGAAGATTATTAGGTCATGTGAAATCACAATAAGGTCTACCATTAATATCAAAACTATAAAAGCTAATGAATGGCAAAACACAATACTTTACAAAATAATTCAAGAATTGCCAAAAGATCTTTTTGTTGAGCTTAATCAACACTTCATTAATACAACCAAAGGAATTGACACACATTATGGCATTTTGATAGAATTGATATGTGCCCAATTTATCAATTAAGAAGGTTTCATGTGTTCGTTTAACAAATATTAAACTGCAAGCAAAGTCAGTCCGACATAACTTGACGAAATCTATTTTATTCAAAAATCAGTAGATATTTGATATGATTATTGTGAAATTGATGATTAAAAGCACTATTAATAAATGTTAAATGGGCAGTTGTTCACCATTTAAGTGTATATATTATACATATATTAGGCCTATATCTTTATTTGCAGCATAATAGATAAAATTCTCAATTCTGATTTCTGTGGATAGAGATGTATGTAATAAATAATTTAATTTAAAAGTCTTTTTTCTCAAAATCTTGATTTATGTGTAGAATGATACGAATTATTATGCATAATTAGTTGTAAATTAACTATCACATCTCGGTTTTCACTGTAAACTCCGATTTCCTGAATGGTTCCATTTTAAATAACGAAATTACGCATAAAATAGTAGCTGTCATTGCTTGTTTACAAACAACATGGCGCTTTTGCCCTTAACCGGAGTCGGTTCGCGTTACGTATTGGTCGTCATACATTTGATAGCGTGTGATTGGTCTAGATATATATAGGATGTCTATGGATTCAATAGTGAACGGCACCAACAAATTAGTTATTAACCTTTTTTTAAGCAACCTGGGAGCCGCGGTGGCTCAGTGGGTTAGACGCTTGCTCGCTAACCTGAAGGTCCAGGGTTCAATCCCGGCAAAGGTCGAGATGAACTGTCGGATTTTTCAGCCTGGTTTCCCCTTATCAGTGATGCAACAACAGGGAAAGATACATACTACAACCAACCAAAACAGAAGCCATAAACTTCCGGTCAACACATAACTCAACAACCGGGCAATATGCCATATATGGAAAAGAAATTCCAATTGTTGATTGCAGCACCCACCTGGGAATCAAAAGATCTTCATCACTACCAAAAACCTTAGAACTAAACGTAACAGAAAACATTTAAAAAGCCCGCCGAACGACCCATAGTCTTATGGCAAGCGGCCTTCATGGAAGCAACGGGCTAGACCAGTAACTTCTCTTCATCTCCTGAAAACATACGTTTCTCCTATACTACTTTATGGTTTGGAAGTCCTCTTGCCAAAGAATAAACACCTACAGAATCTAGAAATTTCCAGAAAATCTCCTGAAACAAGTGCTCTCACTCCCCGTAACCAGTGCCGATCCAGCTATCTATATGCTTTCAGGCTTCCTGCCAGTAGAAGCCCAAATAGATAAGAAGACTCTCACTCTTTTCAATAACTATCTGCCTTCAACCAGATACTTCTGTAGAAAGACGACTAGCATTACGTCAACTTCACGTTAAAAAACCAAACAGCAACAGCTGGTTCATTGCAGTAAAGAAGGTCCTATGGAAGTACAACCTCCCTGACCTCTAACTATTCTCAATAGCCCTCCTACAAAATATCAGTGGAAACTCACAGTCAACAAAGCAGTACACGCACACTGGCAAGAAAATATCTTGAACCTTGCACAATACCCATAAATCCCTACAGTACCTATCAGTATCATACACACCCGGTAGACCACACCCATTGCTCTCCATCCCATTAAAATCCACTAGGGAATATCTTCGCATACCCATTAAACTTAGATTAGTTTGTGGAACATACTCTCTGCAAACAAATCGCGCTGCATTCAATCAAAACGAAATCAATCCAACTGCCAACTATGCAAACTCACTGACGAATCATTACACCACTTTTTACTGGAATGCCCAGCCTTAGAAAACATCCGAAAACCTATAATTGAACAAATAAATTCAGACCTGACCAATCTTGGCTTAGAACCTCTTAAAAATAGAAATAATCCTGATCAAATACAAATTCTACTAGATTGTACGCCCCTGTTAACTCTACCCCCTTAATAATGGCCCCCAACCTACTATCAGCCGGCTGACTGACTTAGAATTTAACTGTAAAAGACTGACACACAACCTACACAACAAAAGATATCAACTACTCAATGGACGATAGAAACTAGAAACTCTTCAAGTTGCTCATACAGCCTACAGTGTGACCTATATTACCCTTTTGTGTATAGTGTATAGTTATAGTTGGTGTTGTATGTTAAACGTTACTAACAGTTAAAACCAGTTAAAACGGTAACATGTCAAAACGGTAACAAATTTTATTAGTCAAAACGGTAACAACTCCACCAAAACGGTAACGGAAATTTGGTTAAAACGGTAACAACTCCGCTAAAACGGTAACAGCTATTTTTGGTTAAAACGGTAACGAAATAAAATCCTATAATTTAATGTGTTCTTTATTAATCAAGATAGTATTAACTTAAAATCAGTGATTGAAAAGAACTCAAACAATCTTTGCCAATTGATCAAATTAATATACGGTATACCGACATAATTAGCTAACAGATTTCCTGACAACTATCATTATTAGTAATCACGATCATAATTAAAACGCGATACATAATATTTTCTAATTAATGACATAAACAGAAATAAAGTACTTGTCCGATGCCCGACTTATGAAATTTTGTTCGTCAGCACATTTTATGAATAATGTTGCACTTGTTTGACTGTCTTGTTGGTATTTTAGGCGCGTTCGATGCCCTCTTTTCGTCGTTTGCCATTGAAATAGTGGAGGTGTCGCCCAGGAGCAAAAATCGAACGCAACGACCTCACAGATACTCGTAATGCACTGCTCACGTGATGTCTTTGAACACTTCTGACAGTTCAGAAATTATTTACCCAACCTTCTTTTTTTGTACAGATTACAAAGAGCCCATACATTAAAGAAATACATAAATAGTTTACATGCAGGCCTCAGTACGATAGGGACAATATCTTAGAATACACGGTTTTAGCACTAAAAATTAAGGTGTGTCTGTTTTGTCAACTTATTCTTCGTCGGACGAGGTGCGTACACAGTATTAGTAGACCTCTGCATAGATTTTCACAATCCATTGTTATTTTTACTACTACGAAAAGTTTATATTAAAGAAATGTACAAAATAAATTATTTTTATTCACCAAAATATCTGTTACCGTTTTGGTGGAGTTGTTACCGTTTTAACCGAAAATTTTTGTTACCGTTTTGGTGGAGTCGTTACCGTTTTAACTAATAAAATTTGTTACCGTTTTGACATGTTACCGTTTTAACTGGATACCGTTTGAACTCTGTGTGTTGTAATAACATTGTAGCTGATTTATATATTGATGTTATCCACGTTGTAGCTGAAAGGTTCAACGGTTCTCCCTTGAGGGAGGCGAAGATATAGAACAAGAACAAGAACATGGTAAAAGCGTCTAGTCGTTCGTGTGCTACAGGCTGCAGTTAAAGATCCCTCGACAGTTGGAAATCGCAAAAAGAGTAGGCTAATGCCGCTGTCCTGGCAAAATTTCCCTCATTGCACACTGCATGGCGTTGCCCGTCTTCATTAGCCCATAAGGTGCAGAAGAGTAGGACGTAAAACTCCATTCATTTCATTTCATTTTTTTTTATAAGCAACCACTTGATTAGCTTATCATACAGTCATATTACAATTTTGACCCGTTCCTATAGACTAAAATAGTTACGAGTCTTGCGACGCAGGCTTTGTACGTGGGGAAATTTCGAAAAAAAACACATATTGTTTCATTTTAATTATTATGACAAACATGTTACGTAGCCCTCCCCTGGCTGGCCCTTCTGGCTAATCCGGCACTGGTAGGCCTACATCACTTAATTCAACTCTGTCACGTGATCTCAGAAGCCGAAGCCGTAATTTTGCAAATCAAGTTCAGCCTAGTACATTCCAGAATGAAAAATGGCGCAGAAAAGTACAGCTCAA